>CM042140.1:23204588-23244588 GCA_023376005.1 Doryteuthis pealeii | reverse complement strand
GGGTGTATTAAATGATGTATGTATTTGTTGTGGGGTTTTAAGGGGTCAAATAAGAACAAAACGACGGGTAACAAATGTAGGAAAATGTATTAACAAAAGAGTAGACAATTACAGTACAGAGAAGTGGGGAAATACGTCCGACAATAGAGTTATGAGCTGACTCGCATTGGCTTACTACATTTTTATTGTTTGTCTTATGTCTTTTATAGTCTAATCGGTAAGTCGCTATCCAAGGCTGGAAATTAATGTTCACAATTTCAATATTTTATTTGTAAAAATAAGGTTTTATGAGTTTTATTTTTGTATGCTATCAACTATTGATATCTAATACTAATAATAATATGGTTTTAAGTAATTGTTTACATATAACAATAAGTCACTTATTAGGACACAGTTATATGGTTTCAAATAACAAATAATAACCCACTGTAAATAATTACTGTTTGAAGTATTATTCTATTACAAAAAAAATTTAGTTATGTGGTATCAAGAATTCCTTTCAAATACGAATTATTTATTAAACTATCCATTTGACCCATAGATGGTATCCTAACAAGCACGACCATACTAGATCAGAGTGTATCTGGGAATAATGTTAATGATGGAGTGAATCCACACTCCCCAGATTCTTCAGGATTGGTGCCTCACCATCAGAAGCCATTTAGTATTATACTCAGAACACCCATTTGAAGCGGTCTTACATCTCTGAAACAAATACAGTCCGTGTATGTTAGTGTTAAGTTTTTAAATAAGTAAACGCACCACCTATTTTGATATAAGGTGGGTGATTCTATTTTAACGAACTTAATTGGCGATATAGCCCTACAATTCTTAGGCTTGCCTTTCGACAAGTAAGTGAGTCCTTGATATCTCATTGCCCTTCTGCCATCATCTCTCGCTTCGCGCATTTACGAGGAGAGACTCTGCGTCATCCAAGCGCTGGATTAATTCTGCATATATTGTTGCATTTTTGTCCACGAAAATTGCGGTCCTCCGGTTGGTCCGATGGTGCATTGATTATGTCATGCAACTGAAGGGTTCTCAGATACCCATGAAATTTGTCTCCCAAATTTCGTAACTCGACTCGTCGCCATTGAAGAAGATCGAGCGTACCTGGGCCCATAAACTGTTAAGTTTTTAAATGAGTCAACACACCCCTATTTTGATATAAAGGTGGGTGTGTTGACTTGGTAGCAGAGCGTAGTTCCGATCTACGGACTTCTGATTACAGTAAGTTAATGTGTTTGACAAATTGTAATTTACACTTTTACAAATTGCAATTTCAACTTCTTTAATTCTATTCCAATGTGTCACGTAACCAAATAGAACATGGGGAGTAGATGATTAATACCATTAATTTTTCAAATTTTCATTGGGCAGAGAAAGTCATGTTTTTCAAAAAATATATTTACTCAGTTTCCTTGAAAGAAAAAAGGGGTAAAACTGTCTATCACAAACGTTCTTTTCGTTGTAATTATTTGTTCTAAGCTGTATGACAGCCATACTTATTTATTTTCATTTTCTTCTTATTTAGGTGAACCTGGAGGCCAGGTAGACAAGGAGATAAAGGCGACAAAGGTGATCTTGGACAGCGTGGACAACCAGGACCAACAGGTAAGAATATTTCCTCTAATTTCTCTAGGGAAACTATCTGCTAAGCAACGTCCGGCTTAACCTTCAGAAACGGTAAACAGAATTAAATTTCGAAAACAAATATTATTTCTCTGCGCGGTATTTGTTTCGAAATTCAGTATCTGTATTTTCTGTTAAAAGAATGACATTCGCTTATTAAAGTTATATTCGTTCTTATGACATTTCTTTACTATCATTCATTTTTCATTTCTATTCTTGATATTGCTTTTTAGGCATCCAAACTTTTTCCAAGCTTTTTGGGACCGTTCCAAGTGCACCAACTGCAATTGGTATAACTTGGACTTTCATATTCCATAACTTCTTAATTTCTCTGGCAAGGTCCAGGTATTTGTCCATTTTTTCATTTTCCTTCAGCTTCACCCTGTGATCTGCTGGAACTGTAAAATCCACCAGTTGACAAGTTCTTTCTTTTTTGTTAATCAACACTAGGTCTGGTCTTCTTGCTGAGTATTATTATTATTATTATTATTATTATTATGTAGGTTTTCCCCACCCACCTGAGCTGGTGGTTCACTAGAGGCTAAGTGACACGTGTGTGTGTCTGTCTGTCTGTCTGTCTGTGCCTGTGCGTGCAATTCGAGCTCCTGTTAAAGTTGACTCATAATTTATGGTCACGATACTATTAATTTTTAAACCCAAATTCGCCTCAAGTCCTTCCCATTAGGTTTGAATTTTACCCTTACAATATTATTATTAATAATTATAATAATAATAATTATTAATAATAATCATTATTATTATTATTATCATTAATATTAGAGGATGTGTTTCTTTTAATATATAAATGGCCGTGCTAACTGTAATATAGATAATGTCGCATTGAAACATTAGACTGTCTACTAATGATGCTGGACATTTATATAAAAAAAGAAAAATCAATATATGAGGGAGTTCGTTGGATAAGATATATATATATATATATATATATATATATATATATATATATATATATATATATAAAGGGTCAATTTTGCTCAGTCGGTAAAGTGAGAGCAGGTGTTGAGTGTAGCGCTCCACCTAAGCAAAACAATAATTGTGGTATAACGCTGTCGAAAAGAGGATAGATTCGCTCGTTGTCTGGCTGATATCGACAATAGGCCACTAGGACGACTACAAGAAAATGTGGATAATTTTTATTGTTTGTCTTATGTCTTTTATAGTCTAATCGGTAAGTCGCTATCCAAGGCTGGAAATTAATTGTTCACAATTTCAATATTTTATTTGTAAAAATAAGGTTTTAGTTTTTGTTTTGTTTTTTAATGATTCATTCTACTCAAGTATTATATTATTGGATTATATTTTGTTTAGATTGAAAATATCACATTCTGTTAATTCATGTGTAAGATAGAGATTAGGTATGAGAAAAATAGGGATAAAGATCTCTCTCTCTCTCTCTCTCTCTCTCTCTCTCTCTCTCTCTCTCTCTCTCTCTCTCTCTCTCTCTCTCTCTCTCTCTATCTATCTATCTATCTATATATATATATATATATATATATATGCACGTGTATTCGCCTATGAATAATGAGCAAACAAATACATTTTGAATAATTACTTATAATAACCGCATATCTGAATATATGAGAAAAATAAGATTCTATAATATCAACACACGAACATATGATTACGTGAATACGCATCAATGTATGTATTTACCCAATTCCTTCGGCACGAGCAAAGTCAATCGGAGTGCGGCTGATTTTAATTCAGAAATTTCCTTCTAGAGTGATTGCCTAAGACTGAATAAACCCATCTGCCTTATTATTTACCCATAGCTGGAGGAACGAGAGATATACACATGAATTTTAGGGTAATTAGCATGAAGTTAAAATCTGGATGCCGATTTTATTTCCTGTGAAGATAACCGTTATGCTAAGCGCACCTCTTAAATGCATGAACACATCTCTCTCTCTCTCTCTCTCTCTCTCTCTCTCTCTCTCTCTCTCTCTCCTCTCTCCTCTTATATATATATATATATTTACCAACCCCTCCGCACGAGCAGGATGTGACACAAGGTCAATTTCTTAAGCGGGGTTTAACAGGTTTGAATTCAGAGTTTTCCTTCTCCTAGACTGGTTACCTAACCAAGGTTAAAGAGCCCAGTCTGCCCTACTATTTACCCATAGCTGGAGGGAGAGTAGAATTCATACCTTTCCCAAGGGTATTAGCGCTAAGTGAAATGCAATTACCACGTCCAGGATTTGAACTCGTGTTGACGAGTCCATTTCCTATGACTTTAACCATTACACCACGCGCTTCCTACCTCATATATATATATATATAATATATATAATAATATATATATAGAGAGAGAGAGAGAGAGAGAGAGAGAGAGAGAGAGAGAGAGAGAGAATTTATATATATAGTTATATATAATAGAGTTTTATATATATATATATAAATATATATATATATATATATATAGAGAGAGAGAGAGAGAGTTTTATATATATATATATAATATATAATATATATATATATATATATAGTTATATAGAGAGAGTTTATATATATATATATATATAATATATATGTATTATATATATATATATATATATATATAATATATATATATATATATGTGTAGTTCATGCTTATTTATACTAATCACTTGCTAGGTCAGGTCCCAGATGCTAATGATATGTAATCTATTACAATATATTTCATGTTATTTAGGGGTATGTACCCGGAAATGTGATGAATGACGCATTGCCTACCCCGGTGTTAAGTTGTATCATGGGATAATTTAAATTTTACATGGATTCAATCATCTCTCTAACAAGCCACCGAAGTGATGTACGGGGTTAAATTATGCTGAAATATCACATATACGAGCAATGCCGCATTTATCTATCAACATTGACATTAATGTTTTATTTGGCTATCGAATGAGCTGAACATTTTTCATTGCTAATGGAACAACAAATTGGAATAAGGCGGCGTTATATTTTGGGGTCTATAAACATACATTACTACAATTCTTTCAATACTATATATAATTAGTATAGGTATGCTTAAGATCTCCCAATAAAATATTTGCCATTAATGGTAATTTATAATGAGAGGCGAGAAGTTTCGCAAAATTCTCTATTTCCATCTAAATATTTATTATATCAATTAGTGTAGAATACATTCATAATAAAATAACTTTTTGTATTGATGTTTTCTCTTTCCTTAAAAGCTATTAAAAATTGATGAGGCCGCGTCGGGAATTACGAACATAAGCAAATGTTGGTCGATGTCGAACAGATTTTATTGTATATTTCACGGAAATGGCTTCGTACAATTATTAGCATAATGTATACCTGAACAACATTCACTTTATTATGTTCAAACTGGGTGATTGGTAAAGAATTTCTAGTTAAAGTGACAAGGAGAGTGATTATGTTAAAAAATATATATTTGTGATGCAAAATGAATTATTTGAGTACAGATGTACTTTTTTTGGAGACGTTATTCTATATTAACTAACACTTATCCTTGGGTGTATAAATGATGTATGTATTGTTGTGGGGTTTTGAGGGGTCAAATAAGAACAAAACGACGGGTAACAAATGTAGGAAAATGTATTAACAAAAGAGTAGACAATTACATTACAGAGAAGGGGGAAATACGTCCGACAATAGAGTTATGAGCTGACTCGCATTGGCTTACTGTACAAGCCATAATTGTCCCTGTTACTTATAGTAACCGTCGGCGCATTCCATTAGTCTATAGGGTATATCACCTATAACAGTATTGTTATAAGATTAGAATGTTTTGTCCAAAAATCATTTTAATATCGATATCGAAATATCAGAGAAAGTTCATTTCTCGTAAACCAATGCATATTTTATGTGTTCGTTCCTTATTAATTCTAACAAGTGATTTTTTTTTTAATAATAGGCATGGGCGATCTTTCTTAGTCAATTATCTCTTCCTCGTATATATATATAAAAAGTAAAGTCGGCCTAAAGTCGGTATCAGCCAGCCAGCCAGCGAGGGAGTCTATCCCCTTTTCAATAGCACTATACCAGGGAGATTGTTTTAGCATCTGAGGTGGAGCGCCACACCTACCATCAGCTCCTTACATTACCGCACAGATCCCTGTGCTACTCATACGCTGAGTTGGCGAGGACCGGTACCGAACTAGGAATCTTGTGGTTTCTAGCCGAACGCTCTACCGTCTGAGCTGAGCTAACCCGGCCCCTTATAAAAAATAAGAGTCCTTCATTTAGTTTGTTTTCCTACTTTACAGATTCCCCGTTCACTTCAATAGTTAATTTTTTTTTTTTCATTTCTTTATTAGGTATCCTTATTTCTGAAAAGTGATTTAATGTCTTTTTAGCGTCATACTGCGTGAGAAAATTACTTCATAACGGACGAATTAAACAGTTGGTTACCCATATCTGCTAATTACCATAAATCAAAAAGGTTATTTAACTTAAGAATCTTCTAAACACCATCAAAGGTGATTACCAATAGGAAATGAACTGACAATCTATATTAGTCTACACTATAATAAACTGATAATGACCAAGCGACGTTGACTTTATCGATGTTTTCCATATATATATATATATATATATAATATATAATATATATATATATATATATATATATATATATATCTTTGAAAGACATTGAGCATTCTTTATATATATATAGTGGGGAACCCGGTGTGACTGACCTATATGATATCAATCATTCTATTTAGGAAGAAGTGAAGAATTAGAATGTCATACTTCTTTGCTATATCAAGAATTACGATTATTGGAATGACATTTGCTACGAAAAAGAATCCACTATACTGTAATTGAATTTCAAATTGGACAAGATATTAGTTTATTCTATGTCACAACATCATTACTGCATTACTGTTTTTTTCTGTGTTTTATATATATATATATATATATATATATATATATATAATATATATATGTGTGTGTGTGTGTGTGTGTGTGTGTGTGTGTGTGTGTGTGTGTGTGTGTGTGTGTGTGATGTATTTTAGTAATATTTATACACCTCTACTACATCTATTCGTCAACCACAAAAAATTTGGCCAACGGTTTTGTACTTAAATTTTGTCAAATTGTCGGCTTACAGACAGTATCGATAAATCAAATGTCCTATTGTGGTGTAATGGTTAGAAAGCTAATCTTGCTGATCCATTACTACTGAAAAGGCGAGTTGGATCGTCGCCGGATGCCCAATTCTAACGACTTTGTGTCACATTCTACCCGTGACAAACTTGTCGGGCAAGTAACTACGATATCTATCTATTTTCAAATAGCAATACGTGTCGGTTCGCAAAGCAAGCTTTGTGATTCTAGGAGTTAAAGAATCGACTGATACATGAATATTAACGACATATAAACCATCTCCTCGTGTTATCTTTTCGATTCACATAGTTTGTCTGTTATCCTAGAAAAGAAATAAACATCTTTTTTTTCTTTTATCTTTTATCGTCGCATTTGTCATTCGTCAATTTTTGTACATTGAATTTATTTGATGAAAGTGCTAAAAAGAACAGTACATAATATCTCAGCAGCCAGTTTCAAATATTTCTCTTATTTTGAAAAAGCCGTCTCTTAATAACAGTGACAAAGCTATAAAAGAAAACTGTCAAGAACTCTTTCACAAGACGACATACAGCAACTAATAAATACAAAAGTAAAGAAAAACATTAATTTTTATTTTAATATTTACTTCCTGTTCATTTTATTTCAGTTGTTTTGTTATTTGCTAATAATTCTTAAGTAGGACATTTTCCTTTTCAAATGTCAAAAAATTCTGGTCGAGTCAAAATGTAAGTTTTTATTTCTACTTTACTTTTGAAATCTAAAATATTACTTTTTATTGCTAAAATTATCTGGTTATTCATGATAAAATAAAAGCTATTAAATGGGTATGAACACCAATAATGGGATTGACGACGTCTAAATAAAAGATGGAAAGATTGACCTATTCTTTCTTTAAAAGATTTGTCATTTCAATCATTGTATATAAAATAGTCTTTAACCTTTGCAGAATAAAGACAATCAATCATTTCCTCATAAACGTGTTTATTATTTTCCAGATTAATATGAACATAGATTGTATCTTTTAAATTCTTCATAGCGGTTAATGTTGTAAATAAAGATTAAAATGTACGTAAACTTTGTTCTTAAAAAGAACAAAGTTTACGATATTACCCTGAAATAGGTGTAGTCAAAAGGCTGCTTTAAAAAACGTTTGTAATTGTATTTAAATATAAGAATGTACCTAATTATGTATTCAGTTCTACCTGACGGCTGAGGGTAAAACATTATATATATAACGTAGTCATTTGTACAATAAAACGTTCTGTAAGTCGGTATGTTTGGTTAGTACACAAGGTAAATATATTTCTGGAAGGAGGAGCAATTTGAGGCTATATTTTTGTAATAAGTAATTACATATGTATACAATCTAACTATTACTTAACTGAATTGTAAGAAAGATAATCCCCAATTCTCTTTGAACACCTATTGTCTGTTTTAAGACATGTTTCAAAATAGAAATAGTCATTAACAATTAGGTGGAGCAGCATAGCACCACCTTCATAGTACCATAATTTCCTTGGCGGACATCGTGTTAGAAAACGTAATCGTCTAATCATATATATATATATATATATATATATATATATATATATGAAAATAAAATGGAAATTAATCCGACAGTATGAATATGATATAATGAAAAAACAAAAGATGTTTACAACTGAATAGGCTCATCAGGAGAGAAGTGTGCAAAACCGTTTCAGGGCCAATCTCTCGACGGTTTAAAAAGCAACAAAAAATGAGGATGGGCCGGTGTTGCTTTTTAAACCGTCGAGAGATTGGCCCCGAAACGGTTTTGCACACTTCTCTCCTGATGAGCCTATTCAGTTGTAAACATCTTTTGTTTTTTCATTATATCATATATATATATATATATATATAATATATATATATATATATAATCCTACTCTCTCTCCAGCTATGGGTAAACAGTAGGGCAGACTGGGTTCTTTAACCTTGGTTAGGCAACCGGTCTAGAAGGAAAACTCTGAATTCAAACCTGTTGAACCCCGCTTAAGAAATTGACCTTGTGTCACATCCTGTTCGTGCGGAGGGTTGATATATATATATATATATATATATATATATATATATATATATATATATATATAACGCATTAAATACATATCTGCACCCGTGTGTGTGTGTGTGCGTGTGGGGGTGTCTGTGGAAATAAACAGATAGAATCCTCCGTCCAAATGTTTGAGGAAGTTTAGTAGAAAAAAACATAAGAAAATCCAGCGTTATCTTTTCCGGAGGAGTGACTCTGAAATAGGTATGAAAATTCTGGGAAGTGACGGAAAACCTTAAGGATTTTCAGAGAGGAGCGTATTGATCAATATCTTTTAATCCTAAGAACATTTTTGATAAGCCCTTGTATTTAATTAATTATCTGTCTCATATATATATATATATATATATATATATATATATATATATATATATATATATATATATATATAAGTGTGTGTGTGTGTGTATGTGTGTGTGTGTATAGATATATGGCACATGCGATGTATATACTTTATAATAATATGCATTGTTACCCAGTTATTTAAACCAAAATATCTAATTCTGTATGTTTATAAAAATATAACTGAAAATTAAGAGAACACACAAATACATTTTATAAAAAGTACACAATTTAGAAGATAAAAACGGAGAGGCTACACAGAGAATAAAAAATATCAGCGAATGAATAATAAACGAAAGAAATTCAGATGCGCAACAAAGGTAAGATAAGATTTCACGATTTGGAAGTATCAAGAGTTTTGTAAAGAACTGCAATTGATTAAGAACAAAAAGGGGAAGAAATATTACAAGAAAGCTATTATAAAAAAAGATGATTGAAGGAAAATATCGGAAATTAATATAATAAAAGTTTTAAAAAATGATAAGTGGAAACGAAAAAGATAAACATTCATAAAGTACATTATTATAAAAGTGGATTATTAGCATTGCAATGTAAGAGTGAAAACTGGTGAATTAAAAAAAAATAGAATATGATTAGTTTCAAACGCATTTAAATATTTTAGTTTTAAGTAAGGTGTTTAAAAAATTAAATGATTAATTTTTCCTTCGGGCAAAACGGAAAATGCAATTTCAAAAGAATATTATTTCGACTAAAAATTTGAAAAATGAATATAAATTAAATCTAAAATAGACCTTATTTTCATAACTATCTTGCATTAATGAAAATATAATATTTTCGTTTGGTAAATACAACACATTACTTTAAATAGAGCAATTTGCAAAAGAGAAGCTGTATGCATAAATTAAGATAAAACGTGTTATTAAGATATGACGTGAACAGCAGAATTGCCATAATTAAGTCAATAAAAGCAATAGAATATTTTTCTTTGGGTGTCGATTATCCCTACCTGTCAGATCTTTCTTTAAACATTTCATAACTATATCGATTTTATGCGACCTATGCACACATTAATATTTTCCTCGGTCATCAGAATGAGATTTTACTGTGGTATCTGTTCTTCCGCAACCGTGTTTGTACTTACCTAACCCCACAGGATGCGACAATTTCTTTGCGGTGTACTGCTGGTTTGAATTCAGAATATTCCTTCTCCTAGATTTGTTGTCTTACCAAGGCTAGAGAGCCCAGTCCTCCTCAAATGTATTCTTGTATGTTTTGGGACAGGTTGCATCAAACAAAGATGAGGCAAATGTAGACCTCATGACAGTGGCTGCCAGAATCGGATCTACGTTTCGTCAAATTAATGGTATATTTTTCCGAACACAAATTTGTTTTCTTGGTTTCTTTGTCTAATTGCATATCATAGGTTATTTAATGACAAATCCCTAATTATAGAATAACAGCGGTAATACTATATTATCCGTGTACTCATAGGCTTAATCATTAGTCTGACAATGTTGTACATATTACAACCGAGGGGATCTGGATAAATCAATTTTTCTGAATTTAAAGGCACAAGTACATATGGAAATTAAAAGTATGGATCAAACAATATTTAGCTAAACTATACCAGCTTCTTATTAATTCCTTAGTTAGAAATATTTTGTTTACTTATCTAAATATTGACTGATCGAATAATTGATTTAAAAAAAAGTCTATGGGTAGTAATGATAAATGCGATGAAATTTGTTTTTTGTTGTTTTTTTCAATAAAAATTAACAATTAAAAAAATAATATTTCCTTAAACACTTTTAATGAGATTCATCATATCTATCGACATTTTGGCTATTTGTAAAATGATGAAAACAGTTTGAAATACAATTCTTGAATACCCACTTTATATTAGGTTAATTTTTATACAGATAAGCGGAAATTCATTTCTAATTAATCTATATTCCTATTTCGTAACTTTTATCTAAATTGAGTATATTATACAAACGAGACATTTTCACTGTAAGCAATTTTGAATATTTTACTCTTAAATTTCTCATTATCATGTATATATTAGTGCATTTCTGAAAGTGTTAACATATTTTTAAATAGAAAATGGCGTCAACATATACATGATTAATATTGTTATAAGGCCGGAATTCAAAAACGCCTACAAAGGTGTATGAACAACCCATGGCTACAAAGATTAATCAAATAAATTATTGATTTCCTGGTGATTACTCAAGGTTTAACCACCACACCTCAACAAATATATATATATATATATATATATATATATATATATATATATATATATATATATATATATATAATATAATATGATTGTTATTATTTTTTTAATTATTTTCCATAATTTTCCTTCCTGTACAAAAATACAATCATTGAAAGTGGAGGTGCATAGTGAACTGGTTATTGTCTTAGGAAATGGACACGTCGATTAGAGTTCGAATTCTGGATCAATATGTTTGCGTTTTATTTCACATAAATTCCTCACTTCTTCTCTCAGCTATGATCTCAGTCTGTCCTACTATTTACGCATAGCTGGGAGGAGCATAGATGGATACATACCTTTCCCAAGGGTATTAGCACTGTGAAATGAAAGCCGCATTATAGTATAAGAAACTAATATCAATACACCTAATATGAGTATGAATATTAAATACGCCAGGAATGATTCACCTCGTTTTGAATAAGTATGAATATATGAATCACGTAATTCACACTGTTCAATCACATTTTAGAACTCACGGCATTTTCTGGTGAACGAAGAAATAACACAAAATGTGAATCATTACACATGTAGGAATAGTAAAAGGACGAATAATCTTTTTTTACATTACGTTGATTTTAAACTTCAATAGAAAAAGATATTTCTCTTAGCAACGATGCTGCTACTTCACATATGTAGTAGAAAAATTAATTTCTACTTTGAAATCAGTATTGTTACATTGGAATATTAATTACATTTTTCTCGGCTTTTATTCAACTGAAAAGTCAGTTGAATTACGTTTCGACTTACCGAGAGAATCATAACTAAATTTTATGTTTCAGACGTAGAAAACCAAATAAAAATTTTAGTAAAATTCGTTGAGAAAATATTGCAAAAATTCGAAGCGGATGCATTTAAGTCTTCAAAAGAAAAATGGTATTTCAAACTACGTTATCGGAATTCCTATCGTTATCTCAAAAAATAATTGGATATCATGGCAGATTTCGCAAAGTGTATATGAATACAAACACGGATTTTAGAATATCTTGTTTAATTGCATTTCTCTAAAGTTGTCTAAAGCAACTATTTTTTTTTTTTTTACTTTTTGTGTCATGTCGATATGAAAATAATCATTAGTTTTCTAATTTTTACTAATTGACTGTTTTTTTTTAAATCATTTCACTAACTAAAGGCAATTTTATGGTGAATATCCAGTAGACTTAAAACAGACGAAGACCTTAAATCAAAAAGAAATGTTATACTTATGATTTAGGAAAAAGAAAATGCTATCGTTAAAATATACTGCGGTATCATAGCTCATGTGATGTCTATGAATGCTCCTTAATTCTTAACATCCTATACCACCTCATTCCACCCAGCCGGAAGTCATTTATTTTCCTAACCTACCCCAAATGATAGCCTTTGTTTAAATGTAATATTAAACATATTTAGAAGTCTTTGATTTAGGGGAAATAACAGGTAGCTTTAAATGAAAAGGCCATTTTTAGCCATTTTTTGATAAATGGTTTTAGGAATTGGGCTCTGAACTTATAAAATTCTCAACAGGATGTTAAGAGTTAATCTATTCTTAAAAATAAAGACTTGTTCTCCATTTCATATTTTTATTGTATTGATTGGTATTTTAGGCTATGCTTTATCGGTTGTTTTTTTTTAATGAAAAAGAGTTTTGTCGATTAGTTGAGCCCAACACAAGAAAAAAAACTCACGTACATTTTTGCGGGGTTTTTAACGAATGCATTCATTTCACTGCAAAGACTGCAAAAGACGCCTACATTATGATTTTTTGTTCAGAAAGATCATAATAAAATAAGGATCGGAATATGGATATGCTTGAAATTCGCAGTAGATGGTGGAACAACATGGAACACTATTTCTCTGAATGTTTGAGATGAGGCTTGAAGATTAATATTATCTGCGTTATTCGGACTATTGTCCCCATCTTCATTGTTATTTGTACAACGTTTCGGCCGATATACCCTCCGGCCTTCTTCAGGTATTTCTTGTCTGACTCGGGAAACCTTCTCGGACTCGGGACCTTCTTTTCGAACTCGGGAACTTTCTTGTCGTATTCGGGAGCCATCACGGAACTTTGAACCTAACCCTTTATTTATTCCACGGGGTATCCTGTTCTCATTCCGCTAACCATAGCTGGGGTAGGAGTTGTGTTAATTAATTATTTTTCTAACTGCTTTCACTCAGGATTGAACTCGTGTTCCAGAGATAACTGTCACTTAGAACTGTCTTGACCTAACTGCCTTATCCACTCTGCCATGTGTCCAATAAGACAATCGAGCTCGAGAAGGTTCCCGAGTCAGACAAGAATACCTGAAGAAGGCCGGAGGTTATATCGGCCGAAACGTTGTACAAATAACAATGAAGATGGGGACAATAGTCCGAATAACGCAGATAATACTAACATGGAAAACGTTATACGATGAAGTTAAAGTTATCTGAACTCGAACATTGATCACAAAATACTTAATTATTTCAGTTACAAGTAGAGCAAATACGTTTCTCATATCAACAGGAATCATTAATTAAGCGAGGGTCAATTCTACCTTTTTTTTAAAATTATGTTGAGCCTAGCGTTCGATATGAATATTTACAAACTTTTGCATTTAATGACAGCGAAATATGAAAGAATATTACGCAAATCTTCAGAGTGAGAGAGCTGATCAAATTTTAAAAGCAACATTCGAAATTCTTGCTTTTATCTCGGATCGAACAAGTATCTAGAGCGACATAATGTCACAAGCTAACTCTATTTGTCGTCTATTTTACTGTAGATTTCCATCGGATTATGATACATTCTTGTATACGTTGGTTTTTTAATGATTCTGCATCATGGATATGCATCGTAGTTGGATATTTCAAAGATATTTCTTGAGAAACAAAATCAATTTTATAACCCCCAAACGACAATATCTGTCTTCGTTTCCCTTAGAAAAACGATTTTTTTTTTCAAAAAAGTAATAATAAATAATGAAATTTTGTCCCCGATTTTTCTTTTGATTTGTGTCTTGAAATATAAATGCCTTGTCGTAATACATAATCAGGAATGCAACTGGATAGAAAACAGATAAGACGTCCATGTAATTATTTTTAATAGACTTTAAAGAAAGTCGATGTCCATTAATTTAATAACTGCAATCTATCTGACGATGAAATCAGGACGCGAATATGTGCCATCTTAAATTGGATTTTTGGTCGTTGTCGTCGTGATCTTCATCATCGTCAGCTTAAAACTTGCTTTCCTGATTAAACTTGGCCCATTAAACCAAACTTTTTCAGTACTTAGACTTCTGATGTAAAGAAACAACATAAAGTTGATTATAGGTTTAAGTTACATAATTGAAAGATCGCACTAATTACACTATTGTTTTTTGTTTTTTTTTTTTTAATTTCTATCTTTGTTTTTAGCTGAGATTTACGACATTATATAAACAATACATTTTTTATTTTCTTTATGAACTGATCCAAATGAAAACTTGGGCATATTTATTCATGATAATATAGTAATATGACACAGGGCCATGAAGGAGTGGAGGTGAAAAGTTTTCATTCATTGATTATGCACTTTTAGCTAGAGTAAACGAAATTTCTAAACAAAAACTAATAAATATTTATGCATAGCAGTTATTTTATATTTTACAAGTACATCACCAAAATTAATTTGTGTATTTAGGAAAGACCGTATTAGCATTTGAAATAAGAAAAAGCTATTACTTAGAAAAAACATTTCACAATGACTCCATCGCGTTTCTTCATAGAAAATCTTAATCTACTAATCTGGACACTCTCTTCATAGAAGATAAGATTAGTAATCCTACTAAAAGTCAATGTATAAAAGCCTGGTGGCTAATCTTACTCTTTTCCTTTTCACCAGAAGAAATCCTCATCATTCTTAATCCAATAAATTTTATATAAACTAATAGTATGTTGTATATAGACTATAAAGGTGGTATATGTAGTTTGAAACAAAAACTCATGTTTATACAAATGACAGGACAATGATAATGAAGATTGTAAAAGATTTTCAAACAACTTACTATCAGAAATAAGCAGACAATCTCCATCCGAATAGGATAAAAGCTACGGAAAAACTATGATTATAAGTCTAATATTAATTTTTTTGTTTTACACACTCAAAACAAGAACTACTCAACTTTTAAAAAACTGAATCTAAAGAAATGACGGTTTTATTTAAGGTTTCTGTCGTTACATCGAATTAGTGGCATTTAAATTTTTTAACTACACATAAAACCATCTCTTGTAATGTGAGGAAACTCTCATAACAGCATGTATTATACATCTGAAGCTGCTTCTCTGTAGATCACATCTCTACTTTTCTACATAGTCACCGTTTCTTTCAATAGAAATGTTCCACCTTCGAATGAGAGCATGTATACCTGTCCGATAAAAATTCTGTTGAGTGTTTTTTTTTTAGTCATTTCTTCACAACTTTCCAAATTTAGTGCCTTCAGACTATCATCTCTTCGGTCCCATGAAAGAGGGTTTGAGAGGCAAACATTATTCCAGTGACGAGGAAGTGAAATATGTAGGATACATGTGTTGGTAATTATGCCTGTCCTAAACAAAATGGCATTACATTTTGTCTCTATTAAAAATAATATGAATTTTATTTAAAAATAAAATGAATTTTATTTAAAAATGAATCTCATTTTTAATTTTAAAAATAATCAGAAGCATTATAGTAATAAAATAAGACTCAAAAAAGTCTGATGTAGAGTTATAGAAAAGTGTAAAATATGTATAAAAAGTGTATATAGAATATCAAAATTATTGTAATACAATCCAACTGTAAAATAAGTAGCCCACTTTTATTGGTAAATCCGTGGTGTTAATGGATATCATCAAAGGGGTAAACATTCAAATGTAAAGTTTTTTCATGGACAAGTATGTGAAAATAAAATGGAAATTAATCCGACAGTATGAATATGATATAATGAAAAAAACAAAAGATGTTTACAACTGAAAAAGGCTCATCAGGAGAGAAGTGTGCAAAACCGTTTCGGGGCCAAATCTCTCGACGGTTTTAAAAAGCAACACCGGCCCATCCTCAACTAATATGAGGACCCTTTCGCATTATAATGCATTTATTTTAAAATAAAATTCATATTATTTTTAATAGAGACAGCGCATTTTTTTTATTAATTCCAACGTTTGACTAGCAGCGTTCTGTTTTTACTAACGGTCATTTTCCCGTCTTATTTTTGTTGATGACCGACCCACGTGCGGTCGATGCATTATAATGCGAAAGGGTCCTCATATTAGTTGAGGATGTGCCGGTGTTGCTTTTTAAAACCGTCAAGAGATTTAGCCCCGAAACGGTTTTGCACACTTCTCTCCTGATGAGCCTTTTTCATTTGTAAACATCTTTTGTTTTTTCATTATATCATATTCGTATATATATATATATATATATATATATATGTGTGTGTGTGTGTGTGTGTGTGTGTGCATGTATATACATTATATATAAGTGCATGTATGTGTGTGTGCATATGCATATATATGTACGTGTTGTTTATGTGCGCATATATGAGTATATATATATATATAATATATATAATATATATGTGTGTGTGTGTGTGTGTGTGTATCCATGCATATATGAATACATACGCACATATATATATATGTATGTGTGTGTGTGTGCATACAAATGTTTACATATTTATCTACATGTGTACGTGTTTATAAATGTACGGGCATCTATCAATTTATATATACACATACTCATGGATTAAAGTGCAGTCCGCTAATATCAAATTCCGGTCGGGGTTTTTTACCATATATGCAACTTCTTTGCTAGATTAACACTCAAATTATATTAAATGATAAAAGTTAAACAACAAAACATAACTCTAATTAATAGGGATATAGATAAATACCATGCTTATCTCCTTTGTAGTGCAATGCATTCATGTTAAAGGAATATATTGTTTTTCAAAACCACCTTCCTTCTTATACATAGGGATTTCATTCCAAACCGTCATTTATATATATTATATATATATATATATACTCGAGACGTTAGTAGATCAAAACAGTGTTTAGAGGGCTGGTCACAAAGTTTAACAGCAAAAATTAGTACTATATTTTATTTGTGCGTGTTTTTCAAATTAAATCATATCCACGATACCAATATGTTTATATCGAGATATACAGATCAATAATATAATATTATATATATATATATATATATATATATATATATATATATATATATATATATATATATATATATATAGCAAGGATAGATTGGATATGTTAGATATACGAAATCATGTATAAATATTTGTGATAATAAATATGTTTTTGGTTTGAAATTCTAATCTTGGATAAATCTTTTTACTAACATCGGGCCAAAAGTTTAATCTTAGTTTGTTTACTCAAGTTACTGGAGAATATATATATATATATATATATATATATATATATATATATATTATATATATATATATATATAGTGTATGCATGAGTGAGCGGTGTGTGGTCGGTCGGTCGACATTTTCGCCTTTTTATTTGTATTCAATTGGAGTTTTTTTTTCGTCCAGTCCTACTAGTGATTTTAAGATTCCCGATACCTCACCGGTTGTCATGTATATAATTTCCCCTTAGTTTCCTTTCATTGTTTTTAATGGGGTGGTATTGCTATATGTCATGAATAAAAAGTACGTCTGAATTTCCAAGTTCAATTTTATTATACTTTTCCCTATTTACAACATGAGTTTCCAGTTTCTGTTTCAAAACATTGATCTCCGCGGTTAAATCCAAATTGTTTACGTTTAATTTTGGTTGTGTTTAGTTATCGTGGTAGTGTTCTTCTTATTTTGTCAGGCTATCACAAGCCATCTCTAAAATAATGTTTGAAAAGAAAACATCTGGTCTTCGAAATGAGAAATAAAATTTCTCCTTATTCATTAAACAATTTTAGCAATTTTCTTTCTACATCATCAGTTAAAATATTAAGCGTTGAGAAGTATTTCTTCACAAAAACAATATTTTTTAAATATTCAACTTGAGGGACTTCATACAATGTAATATCTAATGATATGGTAGAAATTATTTTGATGCGTTTATTCTTTAAAAAAGATTATCGATTCAGTTTAACGGCATATCAACCCGTCCATGGTTATTTCATTTCTATAGGTTAGTAAACTGCGTCAGTATAAAATGTTTGTTTAGTTGTTTCTTTCACACGATCCTATTGAATACGAATATTCTTAAAACATTTCTATTTGACCCATATAGGAAACAGGTACTCCAGCGTCAGAATGGACCTGGGATGAATGGCAATTAAGGGGTACTTCGTACTCGCTAAGTCTCCAGAATTGAAGCCTTACCAGGACACCCTTTTTGGGGTGGGTATTACGTCCTGCATGGGATGAAGACAATGTATTCTAAGCCTCGTCGATAGGGGGAAAAGAAAAATAGGCTTATCTATTTTGAAAATTAGAATTTGATACACTGGTTTTTACTCTAGTATGTACACGGATGACTAGTTTTGGAGAGGCAGGCATCAAAAGCAACATTAAATTATCTAATTTCGCATGAATTACGAAAATGGGCAAACATTATATTAAACTTAATCTTAGAGAACGGAATCTTTGACTTAAACTCACGTTCAGTTTAATATCAAACGATGCAGCAATGCAAAGGTTTGGCGCATGTCAAACAAGTTTGCATTTCTACATTCTTGGTTATTAATAGATACGTGTAAGTTCTTGAAAGATGGCATCTCGTTTCACGTTGCCAACTACACTTCGGTTGCTAAATGTGGCAGGGTCAGAAATTCTGCCGATCCAAGACAATATTCATGTAACTAGACGTCAGAAAGAGCATCCCTTTGGATAATCGATTTCACGCAGATTTTATTTCTAAGCACATAATATTGTAATTATGATTTTATATCTTCCTCTGAATCCGAAAACATTGCCTCTATCACTGCAATCTCTCTCTCTCTCTCTCTCTCTCTCTCTCTCTCTCTCTCTCTCTCTCTCTCTCTCTCTCTCTCTCTCTCTCTCTCTCTCTCTCTCTCACACACACACACACACACACACACACACACATATATATATATATATAGAGAGAGAGAGAGATAGAGAGAGAGTGAGAGAGAGAGAGAGAAGACTAATTGCACAAGTAATCAATAAATATATTTTCAGATACAATGTTAATACATTTGTTATATATATATATATATATATATATATATATATATATATATATATATATATATTAACGCTGAAATGTGTATACATTTGTGTTCCACACATGTACATGATTTCAAATATATGCATACAGACACATACCGTACTGGCAATATCATGTATGTATATGTAATTCTACATATAAGCATACATTATACCGATGTACATATAAAACATATAAAACGTTTACTTCTGTATAGATATCAACATAGAATTTTTATACACCTATATTGATAAATGACATTTGTCTTTTTTTGTTCGTGGACGATGACAAAATACGTAGGTGATTGTATGAAGATTTGCTACACATCCGTTTAATAGACAGGTTATATGAAGATTATTCAAATTTCCCAAACGTAGGAAAACACAAATTCTACTTTTTTGAATATTGCAAATAATTTCAAAGGGGTAGTATATTAAATGAACAGGCCGAGGTTGTTTTGTTTCAAATCTTTGGTGTTACTGTTTTAATTTATTTTTCTGTTTATTTAATAAGGAACCACATAAGTTCATATTATGCTAAAATAATGAATTCCAAAAGTTATGTATCAATCAAATTTTTATATTCACGAGATATAAATTAATGTATGGATAGTTTTTCGATATGTTTAATTTCAACAATGGATTTTTGTCATTTAAAATACTCCGGGTAAGAGTGAACCTGGCAGTACTGAAGGGTTACTCCACACTACCGAGATTTTATCTTAGTTCTGGTACAAGTCCAGAAGTATGTTCGCCCAGTTTCAATTGAACTCATTAAAAAAGGATCTGCTAAACTCGTTTGCTAACCATTACCCCACATATATACATATAGATGATGTCAATATATTTCAAATATTATTAACATTCAAATAATTATTCGGACAACTAAACTTCTTTTTATTTTCCACATAACGTTTCGATCCGTACATTGTCCAGTTTTCTTCCACTTTAATATTCCTCACATAAAGAAAGAGACAACTATTCTGGCCTCTTGGCGTATGCGTTCAGTCATAGTGTAATGGTTCGCAAGCTTGTCTCGCTGAATCGTTATCATTGATTAGCGAATTCGATCCTCAATGAATGCCCCTTACAACCTTGTGTAACCTCCTACCCATGACGAACCGATTAGATAAACATCTTTATGCATACTATCTCCTTGAGTGTCATCAGTGTCCAATGGTATTCCTTCTGTGATTTGTAATTCATCCTAGAAAGCTTTGTATTTGCATTCCCCTCACTATATATGATTCGCGATAACTGTTTTTTTTTTCTCTTTGCCCTGTAGTTATTGCTATTTTATTGTCCTAGTGTCTGATTTGAGAGGATTACTGATATTCCTTTTTTATTATTTCCACATTTGCAAGGGATCTTTTAAATTCAATATGGTTCTGATTTCTGTCTTGTAACAATCTCAATTGAGTAAACTAGTACAAAATAAAAAAACACCCTCCGGGCGATGTAAAAATAGATTTTTGAAACATATTGCCTCTGGGGTGGGAGTTAAAAATTCAATGTCAGCGAGTTTGTACCCTAAGAAAGTAAAATCATCAAATTCATTAAAGGATTAAAAAATAAAACAATTTGAAATGTAAACTTTGAATATGTATTAAAATAAAACAAACTATATATAGATATATAATACCAGTCATGTATTTATTAAAACTTAAAACAATGAGGACTGTCTAATGTTGCATGTTCAAATTTTGAGTGTATTTATTCTGCTGTGACGTAAGCAGTGACGTAATTTTTTTACAGACCAAAACCGGAAGCGAACCTCCATTAATAATAGATTTCGATGTTTAGAATGATTCTAAAATGTGACTCGAATTTAAAAACAATTACAAACACTTTAACTTTAGCCTCTGAAGAAATGAATTTTGATGGTGGTGACACTCGCGTTGTCTTTATCTATTCTTCCGTTATGCCTCAAAAAGGCATCATGGGATGGCTAGCCATTTCATTTGAGTTTGTATTGTATATTATTTATTTATCCTTGTTTTATTATAGATTCTCGGCTGGGCTTATGTGCTCATTCTTTTTGGTAACTAATCACTCTTAATCCTTTATCTCAAATTTATATATATATTTTAACCAACCCTCCGCACACGCAGGATGTGACACAAGTTCAACAGGTTTGAATTCAGAGTTTGCCTTCTCCTAGACCGGATGCCTAACCAAGGTTAAAGAGCCCAGTCTGCCCTACTATTTATCCATAGCTGGAGGAAGAGTAGGATTCATACCTTTCCCAAGGATATTAGCGCAAAGTGAAATGCAATTAGCACGTCCAGGATTTGAACTCGGGGCAACGAGTCCATTTCCCATGACTTTAACCATTACACCACGCGCTTCCTCAAATTTAGATATAAGATCGATTTCTTATCCTCTATACAGCAGTACAATATCGGTTCCTCTACAGATTACTAGACGTTTCAGTTAGAGGAACTTGTTTTTTTTTTATTCTTTCTTTCTATTGAACTGTAGAGAATATTTGATTGAGTTCACTTTTAAAAAGTGTGTAATCGATTTAACATTTGAATCTCATTTGATAGTCCACCCTCCGTAATCTGCTCATCAGTTAGACTATCACGTAAGAAGACACTGACTTATAACTGAATCTGTAGTATTCTTCGTAGAGGCGAAATAATTTATGAAAGTGGAAAACATCGTCCTCTTGAAGTAAAAGTCGAGAGCAAAAAAAAAACAACTATAACCAGGAAAATAAAACAGGTTCGGTAGACCCTTCCCCCCTGGAGAGGGAAACACAAACACTACGTTCTCTGGGATGAAGAGAACAAATTATAAACAAGGAAATGTCATTGGAACAGGGGGAAATAAGGAAAAAGCATTCATAAAACTGTCAGAGAAACATATAAGCTGGACTAGGATGAAATCTAATTCGCTGTTGCGTCCTTTGGTCAGCAGAAACAAGAGATGCCCTGTAAGTCGACGGGGCGGCCTAAAGTCGGTATCAGCCAGTCAGCGAGGGAGTCTATTCAATAGCGCTAGACCAAGGAGATTGTTTTAGCATCTGAGATGGAGCGCCACACCTACCATCAGCTCCTTACTTTACCGCACAGATCCATGTGCTACTCATACGCTGATTTGGCGAGGACCGGTATCGAACTAGGAACCTTGTGGTTTTTAGCCGAACGCTCTACCGACTGAGGTAAACTGGCCATATATATATATATATATATATATATATATATATATATATATATATATATATATATATGGTTTGCTATATTCAAAAATAGAGAGTACTCAATATCAGTGATAAGGTATATGTAGATCTAAGTTAGAATAGCGTAGACACGATTAATGGCGATGTAATCTTTACCATAACAAAAAATCTAAATACATTATTATGAGGACTTTTATCCAAATGTAGGCACGAACAGATTCCTACTATAAAACATGAATATTAATAATGCATAAAAACACTAGAACATAATAAATTAGACATGAACAAATCACAAAATAAATCAAGTAAATAACCAAGTAATATAAACTAGACTGCACTTCACACAATACCCTACAAACTAGATAACCATTCACATCGTAACCTCTACACCCCATAATATAAAGGGATTCGCGCCACGTGGAGATTTATGGTCTAATGATCGCACAGACGAAAAACTGACAGTCATCAAGCGCCGATGATTCCGTGTATACGCTATTCTAACGTATATATTTGGGAACGTATTTGTTTTAGGGAGATGAAGAATAATTAAAGTTCCAATTACCATCAAACTGGGAAGACAAGGCAACAAACGGTTGTAACTGAAATACAAACCCGAATGTCACAAAGTCTACTGCAGAATGACAGGATATATATAAGACTCCACAATGTCATTCAAATCAAGCAGTCAAGCAGCCAATCAGAACTCAAGGAATGGAATGACCCAAATCACCCAAATTCATGAATGGGTCATTCTTGATTTCTATATATACCAACTGTCTTGGACACTGCTTAAGTTGTACTTAGTTTTAGCTGCTGTTATTCAAACCAACAGTAGACTTACTGACTTCAATAACGATCCATATTAAAAAAGCAAAACTCTAGTCATTTCCCTTACAGAGGTTAATATATCACTACCGAAAAGGCTGGGGAATGCACGGATCTAAACATGTGAAAAACCAAAAGGAAGGAGTTTATATTTCCGAAGAAGTCTTTGAATACCAATTAAAAATAAATAAAAACTAATATTGGACAAAACCATTTGGAATAGTCACGGGCTAATGATTGTACGTTTGTTTGCTACTTTGTAAGAACAACTGTATAATTAAGTTTGGTAATGGTTTAAGTGAGTGCCTGTGTTTTAATTATATGATAGATATTTCTGTAATATTCCGGGTTCCTGCTTTTTCTAAGTATGCTTGTGAAAGTTGTGTTTATGTACACTATCATAAATGGACGTACTTGTATGTTAGTCTATCACAGTAAAAGTAGAAGTCACTTAGACAGCACCGAGTGTGTTACAAGTGCTGAAGGACATAAGAGATAATGAATTTTCTCTCAGAGTCAGCCACCAAGGAGCAGCTAACTGAAGCCTGTAAGTAGTCATAGCTAATAGTTAATTTCTCCAACTATCAAGTTGAATGAACTGGCGCGAATGAATGAGATGACAATAGAGATTAGGAGAAATGAACAAGAATGGGAAGCTGGCAGACAGGGAGGGAAAAGGCCGATTTATTCAAAAGTAAATGTTATTGACACTTAATATTAGGTACCATAATCACTGCGGATAATTGCATTTGAGTTTCCTTTTTTTCTGAGGAAATTTGCACGTATTTTCTTTGCAAGTTGACTGGCATAATTGACAAGGGATATAGCAACAATTATTATGCTATTTTCAAAGAAAGTGGTAAAAAAAAACTATTCATTGTAGGCCTCTAAAATTTACCTGACGTTGGGGTGTTAAGTTTCAAAAAATATCAGCAGTACGATAATGCCGAAGTAGATGAGAAAGAATGGGAACATTTATCAAAAAATCCATATCAGTTGACAACAGTACTTTTTAGTTCATCTGTATATGTACAGCCACTTATTCACATGTGTGTGTGTGTGTGCGTGCGTGTGTGTGTGTGTGTGTGTGTGTGTGTGTGTGTTTCCCCTGGCACTTGTATTAGTTGAAATACTTGAAATTTCATTAATGAAGCTGACGTGAGAAAGAAAGAAAATGTACAGCCACTTATTCACAACAACTCCAGTTCCGGAGATCTTCTGTAGATGGGATTCTTATCTCGAAATATTAAGAATAAATCACAGGTTAACAAACAACACCATAGTTACCTTATTTTTCTTTACACTTGTATTGTGGCATTGTGATAGCCTTCAAAACCAACCACCAAACCATATATATATATATTTGTGTGTGTGTGTGTGTGTGTGTGTGTGTGTGTGTGTGTGTGTGTTTCCCCTGGCACTTGTATTAGTTGAAATACTAGAAATTTCATTAATGAAGCTGACGTGAGGAAGAAAGAAAATTTATTTTAGGTTTTATCCTGCTCAACTGGCCAGTATTTTAACACTTTCATTCATATTATATGTGTGTGTGTGTGTGTGTGAAAGTGGTTGGTAGATAGATGGATGGATCCATTAAGAAAGGTTTTAAATGTGATTTTCTTGAAGGTTCACTTATTATCCTCATCATCTATTACAAGAATTTCAATTACAATGAACAAACTCTTAGTAATTATAGAAAACATTACAAATGTACGAGTTTCGATGTTTTTATCATAAAATGCTCACGTCAGAAAGAATTTCATTCTGATAATTCATTAATGATAGTACAGTCATAAACAGATACAAACGTGTGCTCTCCTTAAAAATGTAAACAAACCCCAAAGCAATATCAAGGTGTCACATTGTGGTATAAACGTTATCCAGCTAGTCTCGCAGATTCATTACGACTAAATAACAAGTTAGAGCTTCATTGGGTACCCCATACGTGACCTGAAGCCACACAATACCCGTGGCAAACGCGTTGGGTAAATACCAACGTCAAAGTAATATCCAAGTACATACACTACATATGCATAAGGCCTCCCTTGGTGGTGTAATTGTTAGTAAGCTAGTGTAAGAGATGCATTACTAATTAAAAGAGAGTAATAGATCTTCGCTGGATGCCCCATGTTTGCGACTTTGTGTCACAACTTACCTGTGGCTAACGGGTTGGGTTAATACCTACGCTACTTTGCGTTGAGGAAGAGAGAGTGAGAGAGAGAGGAGAGAGAGAGAGAGAGAGTGACCAGCATTTCCATCATGGAATACCGTACGCATTTGATAATAACCGATGTACTAACTAATAGGATAAGTAATATTAGTTGGCACTAGTCTCCCAATTAAAGTGAAGCACTTTCAACGTTGGAAACCAGCATTCCAAATCCTGGCTTTTAATTGAACCGAACAAAGATTATTGGTTTTGAAAGTAGACTCAAATCCGTTTCAACCTAAATTTCCGTGCCTCTTGGGTCTCACGTCAATATCCTTAGAATTCGCCTGGTCGAAGACTTTCTACTCTTCATTTCATTAGAATTGTTCGATTTTGAATATTATCACTGCGCCTGTTTTGGTTGTGCGTAGAGAAAATAGCGTAATAAATGCGTTATACTGTTTAGTGTGTCGGAACAACAAGGTTCTGTGTTCGATACCGACCCTCGCCCACCCAGCACAAGAGTAGTATTGTTTGGATATGTGTCGTAAAGTGGGGAGCCGAGGTTAGGTGTGGCGCTCCATCTCAGACGCAGAAACAATTCCCTTGGTCAAACCCTAGTGAAAAGGAGATATACTCACTCGCTGTCTGACTGATACCGACATTAGGCCACTTACGGAATTTACTTTATAAGCCCTGTAGGTTGGGGCTTTGGAATACACGGACTGCACCTCTGCAAAGGACTAAGACCCCTCAAAGGGGTAAGACCATTAGTTGGCCATGGGTGGCGACCCGTGATGCTTAACCGGAATCCTGGTGGATGACATGCAACAATCCACTTAACCCTTACTTAGGCTAGACGGATGGACGGAAAGCCCCTTCCGAACAATCGGCTGGTCACGTCAATCCTTAGAACCTCTATGATTGTTCCAACCCTGTTGCTCTTATGGCAAGCCCAACCCTTTTTATCATATATGTGCTAGAAAGCAGTTACTGAGGTCTGTGAATGACGTTAAATTATCTGATGGAGAGGTTACAGTCCTGGATATCTGGGGAATGTGGAGCACCCCTTCATGATCATTGTTCCCTGATAAACTCTGACCTGGAGTGGTAGTATCTGTTAGGGTCCCATCTATGGGTTAAATGAAAGAAAATTTTTTTAAATGAATTTAAAAAATGTTCTTTGAAACTATCGCTACGATTCTTTCAAAACGTTGCCGATATTAAATGATCCACTGTGGTTGATATGCCGTAAAACAAAACAAAAACAAACAAACAAAACAGCTTTATAATGATATCAACTGAGATTATAAAAATATTCAAAATAAAGTTTGTAAATTAGTGCTATTTTTGTTTCAACATAAGAAATTCCTCACTCTCATGGATTACCAGGACATAAAGATGAAGGTGTAACATTAAACCATTTGTGAAAAAAATAGCATAACTTACGTACAATCTCAAGAAAACGTTATCTATTTACATAGTGTTCTAGGTACGTTATTTGTTTATATTCATTGCATATAAAACTACACAATATACGTTTATGAGTAAAAAAAATCCATAAAAATAATATCAAATGCACTCAAAATTGACAACACTCATTTTTTAATCAATTCCCTTCAAAGTCAAATTCCTTCATTAAAATTCAGATTTCCATTAAAAATCTTGATTATTAGACAATAAAATTAGTCAGTTAAAAATTATATATCAGGTTATGGATATATTTCTATTGATTTTGTATGTATACCATAGTTTTTAAGCTTGATGGTTTATTTGTGACAGAGACGATAAAGTGGCACTAATCTTCAAATAAATAATTATGTCATTCAAATAGAGTTTTTTTTTTAATTCAAATATTAAAGATATTACAATCAAAAGTTGTAATATCTTTAATATTTGAATAAAAAAAACTCTATTTGAATGACATAATTATTTATTTGAAGATTAGTGCCACTTTATCGTCTCTGTCACAAATAAACCATCAAGCTTAAAAAACTATGATATACATACAAAATCAATTGTAATATGTCCATAACCTGATATATAATTTTTAACTGACTACCAAAAGGTACGCACCATGCTGGAAAAGATAATAAATTTGTAAATGGATAATGGGATTACGTGGAGGGCTGGTTATACAACGGAAGAAATGAAAGAGTTAAAATCCTGGACGATACTGTTTTTATTTTACATAGCGCTAATACTCTTGGGAAATGTAGGAATCTAACTATTCTCCTCTCTAGCTATGGGTAAATAGAGTAGAATGGGCTTTTAACCCTTGGTATGGCAACCGGTCTAGGAGATGGAAAACCGATTTAAACCTGTTAAAGATTCGACATATGGAGATGAACATATTTAATAACCATTAGGAGTTATGGATAAATTGATTGAGAATGAAAGAAAGTTCAAAGTGTGATGAAAGAGATTACGAATAAAATGTAGATATTCTGAAGCAGATTGGGAATGATAGTTATGAAACAATTCAAAATCTGATGAAAGCCTGTTCTTGAATATCTACTTTTTATTCGTTTTTCTGGGAATAATAGTTATGAAACAATTAGTATAAACAGAACAAAATGTACATTCACACATTTAAATTGACCGATATAGATGAACAGGACAAGAATGGAGTCGAGTAGTTTAAACACAGCCAAATACAGCATTTAGCGGTTCGATCTGTTGTGGTCGAACGGTGGAACATACAAATGAATGTAGAGATAAAATCATTTGATTGACTCATTCCAAGCTAATATCCGAACAGTTCGATGTTGAAACTAATATCACTTGTACCAGACGCTGACTGTAAGCAAATATCCAGTCGGATGAAGCAAGCGAACAAACAGCCGGTCTGTTCGATGTGAGAATGACTAACCGCCCGGCCAGTCGAGCAGGCGAACAAATGGACACGGCGAACTGGACTGTGTATACAGTATGACCCTACAATACTTGATTTTGTTTTATTCGGCTTACTGTTATGCTCGTTGTAGGTCGGATTTGTTATGGCCGGCCGGTTGGATAGGACTGTGACCTTTGTTCTTTGCTTTCTTCACTGAACAGTTTTTAGTGGACAGTAGGTGAAAACTGAGAATGATGAAGAAAGAAAGAGTTGTTATAGTTATAGGATATATTATGCGAGCAGAGGTAGTAAAAGTTGAAGTTGCTGTTCTTGTGTTTATTGAAGCAAGAGTGATTAAATGAGGATGAATGAGTAAAAGGAGCGAAGAAGCCGAAAAAGATAAAGTAAGAAACCTATAAGTCTTTAAATAAAGATGAGAATCTTAATGTCAAATAATGATTTCTTTTAGCAAAGCATCTTTTCTCTTAATATATTTATTAATTGCAATAAAACAATTTTGAAGTTTAATTTAACATAAGCTTAACCCTTTGAGTGTAGAATATACACATTGCACCTCTAGAGAGGGGTGAAATACCCCCCAACCAATATGGTCATCTGTTGGCCGTGAGTGGCGATCCGTTATGCATAAGGATGGGATCCGGGTGGCTGAGCAGTCCATGATATGCAACAATCCACTTTGGTCCTTATTTGGGCTAGACTAGCGGCCGGAGGGAACCATGCGCTCAATCGGCTGGTCACATCAAACCTAGCTTCTATATAACTATCCGAACCCTATTGTCTTTATGGCAAACGCCCATCCCTTTTTATCATATATGTGCTAGAAGCAGTGGCTACGGGTCGTCTTAGTGTTCAGGGTATCATACTAAACAGCATCTAATGATGAAATTCCCATTCTGCAACTGGGGGTGGGGAGTACCCCTTCATCGCCATTAGTCCCAGGTCCACACTGAACCAGAATGTTAGTACCTCTTAGTGTTAAAACTATGGGTTAAATAGAGAAAAATAGTTATAAACAATGTATTTAAAACTTGATTTAAAAATAGTTTTCAACATCCATCAAGAATGAATAAAACAAACTGTCTTCTACATAAAATTACCCAACAAGGATTTAACATGCCGTAAAACCCAACAAACCAACCCTTGGACACTGTTACCCCGGTAGTAATTTATTTTCACTTTCAACGAACCATCGGTTTACCGGTGTGGAGATAACGCACAACTGGCAGAGGGTACATTTTATCTCAGTATTGTATAGCTCTTTACTTATCATATTGTACTTGTCTTATTCTGTCTTCATTGCCAGCTCGTCTACTATACTATACTATACTATACTATGTAGCTCTTTCTATGCTGATTGGGTTGTATATCTTCTATCAAGTATATCTGGGCTAGTTTCTGTTTTTCTGGTCTGACTTCATGGGACTTTTTCATCTCTGTGCGCATTGTTGCTTTTAGCAGCGGACACAAAGATTTAGATATTTTCAGACGTCTTTATTTAGCCTAAGATTAGCATCATGCGCGAAAGAAATAGCCATCTTGGAGACTCCCCTGCCTCCTCCGAAAACCAACACCAAGATCACCTCCTGCTCACACGAACCGAACGGTCCAACCAGAGAACAACCACAAAATCAGCGGAATCTCTGTGAATTTACTTTTACGTTTCTTTTTCATGATTCAGAATTACCCTTATTTCTTATTTCTACTCTACCGTACATAAATTACAGAGAACCTATCAAGTATGTAACATCAGCAGTTCTGAGTTCAAAGGGTTAAAGATAACTGAAAATCTAATGCACTTGAAGACTTAAATATTTGGTATTAAAAATAATGTCTTGCTATACACTAATGGTTTTGTAATGTTGAAATTCAAATATAATATGAAGAACTAAGACTTATCCTTGGCTTAAGATATTAATTCAAGGAATTAATGACGTAAGAACAATACTACGTCAGTTGAATTATACAGGAGAGGGATATTGATTTGCTTGATGCCAGGGAAGGTATTTAGTCGAATTTACATTCACGAAGGAGCAATATTATATTATGTATATCAGTGATATTCTAATGCTGAACACAAATCTGTGAAGTATGGAGTGTCAATTCTTTGTTATTACTCCCAGTTCAACTCTGAGAATGGTAATACCTGTTAAGATCTTATCTGTAGGTTAATTATATCTGTTTGCAAATTATTTGTATTAGGAACACTTGATATCATATAACCGTGTACTAAAAATATGAAACTGGACAAATCCTGTAAAATATGAACGTAAAACATATGCTATTCCCTAACATTAGATAGTTAAGTATGTTAACCATCTAATGTTAGGGAATTGTATATGTTTTACGTTAAAAATTGCATATGTTTTACGTTAAAATTAATCAATATACTGAACATAATGGAAGAGTAAAAAGACGCATTTTATACAGTTAATTTTTATATGCACTGATGGTATACAGAATAAAAATACACAAACGTATCCTAACAGCTAGAAATATACACAAACGTAAAGTAGAAGGGATACAAAAATGAAGACAAACATAAATGATGAGGGGAAAGTAAAATAGCAACGTGGTTTTACCCCTCCCTTGCAGTTTCCGAGATACCTAACGGATATGCCTATCATCTGAGGGACTAATTACACTGATTTACAAAGAAATTGAGGCAAGCACAAAAATAGCTGTTTTAACCTAATTTGGGGGTCTGAATTCAGATTTGAAATCCGTTTGTACTCATCACCTCTAGCTTTTTAGATATGCAAACTGTACATTTTGTACACATACTGTACATAAAGGCGTATATGCATTCAGGGTTAATTTCTAATATTGTGTGACTTATGTCTTCTTTTTATTTATTATGCAATAAATGTGATAGCATTACATTATATATATATATATATATATATATATATATATATATATATATAAGACGGTTTTGGCAGTTAAGCGTAGCCAACACGTCCCAATCAACAGTCAGTAGTGCTCTGGTAGCCAGCAGATCATCTAAGAAAACACATTTCTGTCTGTGGTACTATAAATTGTGTATATTGTGTCATCCAAGTATATTTATTCCGTCAATGTTCTTTATCTATCCAGGTTTATCTGTAATAAGCTGCTACAACTGTTGAAATAAGCACGTATATACTCTGTATATACTAAAATGAGACTATTTAAAAGACAGAAAACTAGAGGTGATAGAGCAAACTGTTTATAAATTTGAATTCAGCACACCCAAATTAGTAAAAAAACACCTATTCACATTCTTGCCTCAGACAAAAAATATTTTTTTGTAAACCAGTGTTATTTGTCTCTATACAGAGATTTATATTATGTGCGACAGAAAACAAACACTCCAAAAATATCAATTCCTTTTTAGATGGTTTAGATGGCGTTAAAATCTGGCCATTGGAATGAATACTTATGTTGTCTAAACAGTGATGGAAAATTTTTGGACAACGCATTATTCATCCTAATATCCTGATGAAGGTTTTATAATTAAAAAAAAAAGATACCTTTTAAAGTCGACTTCACCATCTAAAAATAAATCTATCTTTTTGGGATGCATTAGTTTTTTTTATTTACTATGCATTCTATGATTTATTTCCATATTTTACCAAACATGTGTGCGATACTAAACCAAAGAAAAAAGTTGTTAGCCACAGTTCTATTACATGTGTTCTTAGCTGTTATTTTTGGTTTGCTTTAACGGGAACAGTTCAACATCGCTGGGACACATATTCAGACTCGAATCAATCTCACTAGATGTAGATCAAAAGATTCATTGTTATAGTTCTAAATATATATATATATATATTCATCTTTGATATATCCCTATGAAATTGTGCTAACAGCACAGCTAAATAGGAAGGCTCTCAGTATGGCATCCAGTATCTGGACAGAGCTGATAGTTTTTGCTTGTCGGTCATATCTAGTGTATACATGTGTATGTGTCCACATCATTCGTTACTTCCCCAGCAGGTATTATTCACCTTTGATATGAGGTAAGTGGCCGTACATATGCATATTGATATGCACACCTCATGAAACTTCAAGTAACAGACTTCTAGTGTTCATATCTTCTATATTAACATCAGCAGTGATACATATGTATATATATATATATATATATATATATATATATATATATATATATATTCTTTCGCTGTATCACAGCTCTTCCGTACGGCTAACTTCTTCGTATGCTCCCTCATATTTCAAGAGAAAACAGTCTACCTTGCAAGCTTCTTTTCTATTTTTCTATACCAAGTACAGTAGTGTAATTGATATTTTTTTTAATTATTGGAGAAGGACAAGGTACAATTAATTGAATAAATAAACAAAAATATAAGAAATATCAAACAGAGAAAGAAAACTAGAAAAAAAACTTAATTTGGTTTTGACTAAAGTTTTAAAAGATTTCCAAAAGGAAAATAACTAAAAGTGATAATTATCAACAGAATAGAATGAGTCGAAAAAGAAAATGATAAATTGAATTCTACTCATTTTAGCTGAGTTTGGGAATGTGCAAATATAATTAAATTTTCGCGGAACTGTCTTTGATCTTCCGTCTTACATTTAATGGGGTAGAATAATGTAAAAGTGGCTTCCGTGGTGGTTTTAGTTCAGAATTCTTAATTCTAGTTCAGAATGAAGAAGAATTTCTAGGGCCAACACCAGTCAAATAAAGTACACGTTTCGTTTCTATACTTCTAACTCAATCTTAAAATCCTGGTGGATTTATGCTCTTTCTGGATTTGTTGTATTTCATCTGCCCACTGTGGATAAGAAGTCGTTTTCTGTAGCTTGTCATGTCAAAGTCACATCATCCTGAAGTATACTTAAGTAACCTGACTAGATTATACGCTTTACCTTCGTTAGATCACATGTAATGTTAATGAGATTTATTCATAGAACTAAGTGAATTGGCAATCAAGTTATTTGAATATATTACATGAAACATAAGAGATCAGACTCACAAACTAGATGTGACTCAGGGTCGCAAATATGAGGCATACACTGAGAATCGAACTCACTATTCAATTGTAAACAATCTGCGATACGTTTTTTTAAGATCACTAATTCAGACTGAGCCTATTCTAGTAGTTCCCACCCAAGCGGAGCTTAACAGGTTTAAATTCAGAGTTTTTCTTCTAGACTGGTTGCCTAACCAAGATGAAATAACCCAGTCTGCCCTACTATTTACCCATAGGTGGAGGGAGAGTAGTAGGATTTATACCTTTCCCAATGGTATTAGCGCTATGGGAAGTGAGGCTTCGCCCTGATTTGAACTCGGGTCGACGAGTCCATTTCCTACGACTCTATCCTTTACACCACGCCACTAGATAATTAAGAAAAATAATTATAAAGAAATGAAGAGTAATTATATTGAAAATTCAGGAAAAAATATGACTTTCATGAATATAGATATTTAAAAAGATTTTCATGAAAATATTAAAGAGTGAAATGATGAAAACTAACGTGGCAAATTGAAGGCGGCAAGCAGAAACGTGAGAAAATGAAAAGGGATACACAAATATAATAAAAGAAAAACACGAGAGAAAAGAAATATATCATCGAGATCAAAAAGAATGACTACAAATCGTACGAGAATTCTATACTGTGTTTCCCTCCAACTTACCAACACACGGTCGGCCAAATTGAACGAAGCCAGCTAACCAGCCTGTCTGTTCTAAAGAAAGTGATAGTGTCAGTCGTTCAAGCCAAAACATCAAGCACCGCCCCTACCCCGTTCTAAACACATTTTCTACTGCGGCTATCCTGAACACAACGTCACCTTTCTCTCGCCATATTTCTGTAAGTCTCTTTCTCTTTATCCCTCTATCGACTTAATGACTCGAATGTAGTATCGACCTCACCTGCAGCGATACAAGGCGTGAAACTATGTGATTAAGTTCATTTCGGGCCTCAATATAAGCTGTCCGTTTACAGTCTCTTTCTTCTTCACTGAACCCACCGACACAGCTACTTCCGTCACGCGTACCACATTCCCCAACCCGCAACCAGCGCTAGGAAGACAACGATTATCCAACCACTACAAAATCTCCAATCTATATTGAACGACCACCATAATTCTCACGGGTAGCTCTTCAGTTCGTATAACCTACAGCGTCATTACAAATAACATGCTTGTCAAGTCATCTCTTATATCTAAGACAAGAGGAGAAGGTTGCAACAACAGTAAATATTAAATTGACCACCAAAGCCGTTTTGACATCTTAGCGGACATTATTTTAATATGGAGTGCGAACTAGGTTTATAAACTAATTGGTAACGGGGCAAAATGTCTAAAGCTGCGGAAAGATTCATATCTTTTATTCGTGAAACACAGATTACAACTCCATCCAATACGTTGCTCTTATTAAATCTCTTAATAATACCATCTGAAATAGAAAAAAAAGAAGATTGTTTCCAAATAAACCTTCCCAGTATATATATATATATATAGATATATATATATATATATATATAATATATATATATATGTGTGTGTGTGTGTGTGTGTGTGTGTGTGTGTGTGTGGAGAGAGAGAGAAGCAAGGATAGTTCCTGGTATTACAATAGTTAGAGAGCCAGTCGAGCAGATTATTATTAGTGAGCACGGTTTTCAGTTGGTTCTCTATAATTCCGGCCTTGTGCCACACAATAACCCCCTCTCTCTCTCTCTCTCTCTCTATATATATATATATATATATATATATATATATAGAGAGAGAGAGAGAGAGAGAGAGAGAGAGAGAAAGTCATTTATTAAGGTTAGTTTATTCATATATTGAATATATTGCCCTCATAATAACAGAAATCCATGTTTATATTGTTGATTCTATTTAGAAAGAAATGCAGAATTCTAATAACCTTTTCACAGCGATCTTTGTTCCTTAGATGATTTAGATGATGCAATTCAGACCCCAAATGTCACAAAACTTGACTGAGAATACTTTTAGGTGTATTTCCTTAATTAAAAATGTCCCTTACATGTGGTGCCAATGTGGGTGTGTTAAATATATATATATATATATATATATATATATATATATGTGTGTGTGTGTGTGTGTGTGTGTGTGTGTGTGTGTGTGTGTTTGCTATCTTTATGGGGAATTATAAAACAGTGCTCATTATCGGGATAGAACATATGTAGATTTAAGCTTGGACTGCGTAGACACATTCAGCGACGATTGGTGACTGTCACTTTCTCGCCTATGTTATTATCAGATTCAAACGTTTTGTTTGTACGCACTACAAACATTATATATATATATATATATATATATATGTGTGTGTGTGTGTGTGTGTGTGTGTGTGTGTGTGAGTGAGGGTGAGAGTGAGAGAGAGAGAAGCGTATGCACAAAAAGTGTTTTGAACCAAGGGGTACCTGCTTTTTTTAAACTATTGTAAATGTAAACCAAAAAGATATTGTAATACGAAAAGTTTTACATTTTTTATTTTTAGCTTTTTAATTGTAAGGATAATTTTTTAATTCTTTGCTTCTTTGTAAAAACTAATACAATTAACTGTATTTACTTTTTTGTAATGAAAGGACTTATTTTTTTAAATAAATTTATTTTCAGTGTAACTTTGAGTTACACTGAAAAAAAAATTATTCATAGAATATATATAATTTTTATTTGAATAAATTCGCGAAGTTTTACACCTACAAATAAAGACACGTGTGTAATTCTTAGCATCTTTTTGTTACATTTTACGGAGTAAAAAGGAAATAAATTAAACAAATTCATTTTTATAATTCAACTCGATAAGCAATGAAGTGCTGAATTTAATTTTTTTGTCATATGTACAAGAAAAGTTTTTTTGAAAAATAAAATTGTCTCAAAGCACTAACGAATGTAGGGCTACATTTTTCAAAATTATATTTTAAATATAAACAAGAAAACAAATAAAACATCAAAACAAAAAAAACAATTCTTAAAATAAAGTAACATTGTAATACGCGAATTATTAGTGATTTTTTAAAATTTGATAAGGAATTTGCTGAAGGATTTCCCTCTTACAATTTCCCTTACTACCCCCTCTCTCCTTTTATCTCTCACTCCCAGGTGATCCGAAATCTCTGTATATATATATATATATATATATATATATATATATATATATATATATATATATATGTGTGTGTGTGTGTGTGTGTGTGTGTGTGTGTGTGTGTGTGTGTGTGTATGGGAGAAATGTGAGGAGCTTAATCCGACAGTATGTGGAGAAAGGTAGACAAACTTGGGATCCAGTTTCCATAACATCCCGTGTTTGTCTACCTTTCTCCACACACACACACACACACACATACACACACACCATATATATATATATATATATATATATATATGAATTTAACATTTTGAAAAAACAATTAGTAATTATTTTCAAAATGTTAAATTCATTCTGTCGGATTAACTTCCATTTATTTACATATATATATATATATATATATATATATATATATATATATATATATATATTTACACACACACACACACACACACACACATATATATATATATATATATATATATATATATATATATATATATATATATATATATATATATACTGTCACTTTATATCTCGCATTATATACAAAGTTAATCAAGAGTGGATCGGTATCGTAAATGAAATTATAGCGTCATAGAAATGAATTATGACCCTTTCAGATACGTTAGTCCTATTGTTTGTCAATCAAGTTAGAACGTACAAACCAGTAACACCAGTATTTACGAGTTTATTCCGACAGCCCTCAGAATTGTTTTTGAACTGGCATAGATTTATATTCTTTTTATGCGCGTTAATTAATCTTTTTCTCTTTTTTTCATTCGTTTATCTTCGGTTGCAGGAAATTACAGAAGTTTCTGTATTTTATTTTAATTTTATTTCATTTTCTTGTGAACGTGTGCGTCTTCATCACCTTTCAAATGTATTCCTTTATTTAAAGAATCTATTTCAATTTCATTTAAGACATTTTTTTCTCAATCTTTTTTTCTGTCGTGATCCGTATCCTAACATACTGCACTTTCTATTTATTTCTTTATAATGTTACATATGTTGTTTTTTTCTGTATTTGCTTCTTGATTATTTGTTTTCGTTTTTCATGACTACTTGACTGCCTTTTACTTGCTTTGAAGTTAAAGTCTCTTGTTTAGATCCCATTTATTTTTTTCTTCTTCTGTGATCCATAAGAAAACACACTACACGTTTCCCCCTTTCGATTACTTAGCTTATTTATTGTGTAGACTTTCTTGCATTTGTATGTCTTGTTTGCTTACATACCAACTTTCTATTTAAATTATACTAAATACGATTTCCAATATCTATATTTTGATTGATTAATGGATGGATTGATTCCTTTTAACGACACGTCAAATTGTCGAGGGTTGTTTTGATGCCGGGAGGTTAGTTTATCCCGTTCATTGTACGTTCGTATTTGCATTTTTGGTGTAGTTGTTTCTTCAGTTTATTTTTTGCCCACGCCCGTATCGAATAGAAATAATGTTCAAACAGATCTATATAACCTATAGATGCGACCATAACAGGCACTACCACTCCGGGTCAGAGTGGGCCTGGGATTAATGGCAATGAAGGGTTACTACACACTTCCCATATCTCGAGAACTGGACCCACAGAATTGGATTCTGTTTAGATTCATACCCAGTGTAATCATTTGGGTTTGGGGGATTACCCATCAGCAGGGGGAAAATCATCGTATTCTAAGCCCGACTGGCGTATATCTATATTTTCACTATTCAGTATCGTTTAACATTTTCTTAAGTGTTATTCCTGATCTTCCATTATACTTATCTTTATTTCATTGTATCCTACTTTTTCTTAACTATTTCATTCATTTTACCCCTTATTTTGCGCGGCTGGTTTTTTTTTCTTAGAATGATTTTTCATTATTGCCCCCTAAGTTTTCATTTGTTTATTTTTAGTTCTTCAACTTGCTACCTTTCGTTTTTCTTTTCTAATTTTAGGTTTTCATTTTCTTCCTTTTCACCCCACCTTTTTTTTTTTTCTATTCGTAGGTTATTTACTCCTTCTACCTCTTTTGTTTTATTTTACTTTTAAGTTTTCATTATTTCTTTCAATTTATTTCTATTCTATTCATAATTTCCCCGAAATTCCATCATTTCTTTTTTTTCTTTGCTCACTTTTTTCTTCACGCATCACTGCTTCCGGAATTATTATCCGCAAACCCATCCCTAACATCACAGCCAAGTTGCTGAGACATCTAACCAAGTGTGTGATATGTGATGAAAGAGAGCCGGAGTACAAACAAAAAGCCAGAACCACTCAGATATTACTCCCCAGAATCTATCAGTATGTCGGCAAAGAGGGACGCGAGCAATAAGAGTATACATCCGTATTAGTACCCACTGAATCCAATTTAGATGTCGCCTTCTCAATTACTCGCAGCCAGAAATAATCACAAGACGCCCATCAGCTTGTAAAATTAGTTTTTAAAAGTTTCAGACGTTTTGTAGACCATAAGAAGATTCATGAAATAAGTGGACACCTTTTTCAATAATTACGGTGCATGCGTGGATAGATATAGGAACAACTAGCCCAGTCGGTAGAGTGTTCGGCTAGGAATCAAAAGGTTCTTGGTTCGATACCGGCTCTCGCCAACTCAGCGTATGAGTAGCACAGGGATCTGTGTGGTAAAGTGAGGAGCTGATGGTAGGTGTGGCGCTCCACTTCAGATGCTAAAATAATCTACTTGGTCTAGCGCTAATGAAAAGGGGATATACTCTCTCGCTGTCTCGCTGATAACGACATTAGGCCGCCCCGACGACTTTACTTTTTATATATATGGTATGTGTAGGAGGTGAAATCAAAAAGTATCGAGATTGAAGCATTTAGGAATACACATTAAGATCTGCGCACAATATATATATATATATATATATATATATATATATATATATATATATAATAGATGAATGACTACAGAAAAATCAGAGCTAATCTTTAAAAGAATGAATCCATAATCTGTACTTATACAATAACAGTTTTTCGCAAATCACAAGATTTTTCAAGTGCAGTGCTCTCCAAAGTAATCAGACCGAGCACTAGGATTCTAAAATGACAATTCATTTCAGTAGTAAGATTTAAAGGTTTACGACACATTTACCCACATATCAAGATGAAATTTTACAGATTATCAACAAAAGTGTGACACAGGAGCTTTCAACAAAAAAAAAACTGGTCGGAATTAATGTTGAATACCAGTTTGTTTTTTGTTTTATAACTTTTAATTTCTCTTCATTTCTGTCTTGGAACATTTACGATACTTTCTTAGCGTACTTCATATATAATATATATATATATATATATATATATATATGTGTGTGTGTGTGTGTGTGTGTGTGTGTGTGTGTGAGAAGTAAATACACAAGCGGTGTGTTTATGATATGGCTTTT
>CM042140.1:23174588-23194588 GCA_023376005.1 Doryteuthis pealeii | reverse complement strand
TCTCTGCTCATAAATATGAATGCCCTCTCCCTCTTTCCCTCCCTCTCTCTCTCTCTCTCTCTCTCTATATATATATATAATATATATATATATATATATATATATATATATATTAGACAATTACCGTTACTTAAGATTTACAAGGACAGTAAAATTTGTCTTTACTTCATAGACACAAATGTTTTGCTGATATAAAGAAAATTTAGAGCAAATGTTACTCTATTAGAATATAGAAATATGGTTCTGAGATTCAAATTTTCGTTTCAGTCACGCCTGTAATCTGATAGTACTCTTCTAACCAAACATAAGTCACGTGCCATTTATTTTCTTTTCTTTTTTTTCTTTTTTTTTTTTGTTCAGGGGACTTAATCTAGAAAAAAAATACAGTTCATGTGTTTAGATTCATAGCGAGATTTCGAGACCAACTGCGATTATTTATTCAAAATAATATTAAGTTTAGGAAAGTGTATGAAAGTATTAAACTTACTTAGATATTTTGGAATAATACCAACAACAAAAATTATCGATCTAAAACTGTTGAACAAGTACAAAAACCTGCTTTTTATGGCCTGAAATTGGTTTTATGAAGAATTTTAAACAGGTTATTAATTTACGTACGAGTTTGGCAACTGATACCAATGTGAACATTTCCTTTTAATACATTTATCGCCTCTAAATTTGACAGTAAGACAGTTTGTTTTCCACTGACCAATCTAATAAGAGCAATTCAGTAATTTCCTGATTGAAATATAATTTTGTACTTACATAATATTACTCTTAATAAGTCTCAAAACCAAAGGATTATACACAATTTTTTTATTTGTTTAAATACATGTGACAATGTATATTTCACACATCTGTCGAAACCAATCTCTAAAAAGGTAAACAACTTTCATAGATATTTTTTTTCTAATAAAGCCATTTAAGATCAGAAGTTCCACATTTGCGTACTTTGTAAAGATGATTATATGGTGGACTCTCCTATCGAGAACGATAGATGAGGGTCAGCAGTGAGTGATTTGATTCCTCCCATGTTGTGCATGCTGTCAAGAAAACATTTTATGTTTCCTCGAGTGTGACAGCAGCCCAGCCCTGCTGCGAGCCATGAAGCCACACTGACAAACGAAATGATCCAAGGTAGGAGTTAATTTTTTTCTTTTAAAGTTAGGCGGGGCCGATCTCTATGCTTCAGTCTATTTTGTTCAAAGCTCTTTAGTTTAGCGAAACAGGTCTTACGCCATTCCTTCAGATCCGATGCTAGATCTTCCCAAGCACTCAGGTCAATATCGAGGCGTTTCAAATTGTCCTTCAATTTGTCCTTGTAGCGTTTGGTAGTTGTCCGTAAAATATCTTCTTTGGAAGCCTGTTCTCATTCATTCGGACAACGTGACCAGCCCACCTAAGTTGAATCTTGGCTAGTAGGGTTTCGATGCCAGCAATATCACATTTTTTAAAATAAGATGATTATATATATATATATATATATATATATATATATATATATATATATATATATAAAGTCATGAACGTCGGGGGTAAGAATACATTGAATGATTTGCAGAGACCTATTCCCCAAAAGTGGTATTCTGGGTATTAATCTAACTGATGGTGAAACTCCACTTCTGTAGATCTTGGAAATGAGTAGTACCCCTTAATTTCCCTGAGCGTTAGTACCTGTTATGGTCCTATCTATGGGTCAAATATATGTTTAATATTCATTCGTTTTCAATAGAACCATGTGCCAATAATCACATTAAAAACAAATACACGCAAAAATAATAAGAATGAACTATATTTTCAAAACACTATTCATATAATAATCTTAGATGGATTTGGCATGCACTTTGAAATCAATCAGCGATTTTCCTGTTTATAAGAAACTGTATGTTTAAACTTATTAGTATCTCCCATTTTGTAACTTTAATTCCAGATAAAGTTGTTTTTATTTCGCCTTACTATAATTGTTTGTTTATTCAAAAAGTCGTTTTCTCTGCGAACAGCCTGGGTATTTCTTCTCATGGCTTACTTTTTTGTCAATTCAACTTAACTTTATCGACACGTTTGTTCACATGAATCTACATTTCTTCGTAATAAATTCATTCTGTTTTAGGAAAGAGAAAAAATTACAAACACGTAAAACAAATGACACTTTCTATATTTCCTTAATTCTGTCGAAGTCTCCGAATTCCCAGTTGTATTTGATTACATTAGTTGATACTTTAATGTCCTGATCTGCATTTTTCCACGAGGAAATTTGTCACTCAACGCTGAATTGTCAGTCCAAATCAAAGGAGAATGAAGACAGCGATCCTATATTCACAGCCAGACTCAAAGTATACGTACATCCCTCCTGATACTATAAAAGCTTATCTTTAAACTTCAGTAGACATTTTACAGATTAATTTGCATTAACGCTTAATAAAAAAAAGTTTCGTATTCAAAATTTTCAATGTGTATTTATTTACTTATTTATTTTTGGAAGTTAAACAAAAAAGACTTTATATTAAAAGAACGACAAAAGTTAATTTTCTAACCTAAAGATCATCATAAATCAGGTCACGCTGACAGCACCGATGCCCATGCTCTCTCTCTCTCTCTCTCTCTCTCACCAACCGCCCCTATCGGTCATCGCTCTTTTCAGGTGTTCCGTACGGCATCAAGAATCCGCACAGAGCTGATTGATGTAGGTGTTTTCTGCTTGGCCTACACTGATATATACATGAGAGTGTCATGTGTCCATCCTTGTTTCATCAGCGGTGTCCAGCATGTTTTGTTCATATTACATGAAAAGTTTTGTTATAGGTAGATTTTTGGTGAGATACTACCGATATTCTTTAAAGATGCACACATCATCCTTGTGTAGTTCTCTAAGTGTTTGTTTATGGTCCAGTACGTGCAGCCATATACTGACACGGCTAAGGAAGCGCGTGGTGTAATGGATAAAGTCATAGGAAATGGACTCGTCGCCCCGAGTTCAAATCCTGGACGTGGTAACTGCATTTCACTTAGCACTAATACCCTTGGAAAGGTATGAATCCTACTCTCCCTCCAGCTATGGGTAAATAGTAGGCAGACTTGGCTCTTTAACCCTGGTTAGGCAACCTGGTCTAGGAGGAAAATGAAAACGCTCCGCTTAAGAAATTGACCTTGTGTCACATCTACTCGTGCGGAGGGGTTGGTAAATATATATATATATATATATATATATATGTATACTGACACGGCTACAGCTAGCAAGAATTCACGCTTTATCTTATTGAGAGATCAGATTCCCATATGATCGATAATCTGCCTATAGTAGTCTATATTGAATTATTAGGACTATTATCCCCATCTTCAATGTTATCTGTACAACGTTTCGGCCAATGTGCCCTCTGGCCTTCCGGTATTTCTTGTCGGACTTGGGAGCTTTTTCGAACTCGGGGACCTTCTTGTCGTAATTGGAAGCCATCACGGAACAATAAACCCAACCCTTTACTGAATCCATGGGGGTATCCCGTTCTCATTCCGCTAACCCTAGCTGGGTGCAAGTATCAGGCAGTGCTCGATATTATTCATATGTTACTGTCGCCTTGACCAGAATTGAACCTGCAGCCTAGAGATAATTGTCACATAGAACTGTATGAACCCAACGCCTATATCAACTACACTATGTCAAATTAGTAGTGGCTAATGTGCTGGACTGCGAAATAGTAGTTCGTTCATTTTTGGACTAATGTTCTTTAAAAAGTAGGAACACACTCATTCCTCCAGCTATAGTACCACAATTGTTCTTCTTTAAAGATGGATTTGGCATTGAATAAACCACGAATGATGATATATCATTAAACAAAGAGACAAAACAAAACCTGAATTAATGCAGATATTATGAGCTCAATTCTTTGTATGTGCTTCAGATTTATACCAATGTGATATATTAAGCTAATATTACAGAGCTAGAGTAGAGAGTGTGTCCACTTTAAAAAATAGTCAAATATATCCCAAATCGTGCATATGCCTGGTCTGCAAGACGTGATAGACAGAGTTTTGACTGTGGAAGACAGTTAGGTCGTTCCTACTTGAAATATTAAAGCAACAGCTTAGTTCAGTAGGCATTTCCATCGTTTGGCAATAAGCAATTTGAATCTAAACACAATAAAAATTAACAATGACGGAGTAACAAGAAAAACTGTAGAAAAATCCTTAAGTCATTTACGAGGTGTTTTACAAAAATTTCTAATAGATCATTGCAATGTAATATTTAAAGTATATACTTGCTTACACGTATTATCTCTCACAATTTCTCTCTCTCTCTCCCCACCTCTCTCTCTCTCTCTCTCTCTCTCTCTCTCTCTCTCTCTCTCTCTCTCTCTCTCTCTCTTCATATATATATATATATATATATATATATATATATATATGTGAAATAAAGGGAATTTAATCTGACAGTGTGAATTTGATATATTGAAAAAACAAATGATGTTTACAAATGCATGGGATCATCAGGAGAGAATGTGCAACCGTTTCGGGCCTTCCTCTCAACGGTTTTAAAAAAGCACATCGCCCCCCCCCCCCACTGATGTGAGGTCCCTCGGAATATCTGTATCGACCGTATGTAATTGATCGGTCTTCAACAAAAATAAGACGGGATGAAACGACCGTTAGAAGAAGAATGCGCAAACAGAACGCTGCTAGTCAAAAGTTGGAATATATATATATATATATATATATATATATATATATATATATATATATATATATATATATAAAGTGAGGTTCCGTGTGATATTTGATTCAACACTAGGTTTGAATAAAAATAGCAGTGCTTTCCAATAATAATTTTTGCTTTACTTTGTTAATAGATCATTCAAAATATACGAATATTTTACGCAAATACAGATTTAATCAAAAAACATTTAAAATAATACGCAAGGGATGCGCTATACCCCGGACAATGTTATTCATCTGAAAATATACTAAGATTCAATAAATAAGCTGGGATAGTTTATTCATTGCATACATAGGACTATATAAATATGTACAATTTCACGTGTGATTACGGTAGTCAGGCCAAAAGATTGACTCCACATTAAATATGTGTTGGTCTGTATATGTCAGTGTCCGCATATAATTATATGTAAATATGTATCTGCGTGTGTGTGCGTGTATGTCTATATATATATATATATATATATATATATATATATATATAAAGAGAGAGAGAACAAACATTTATACTTATGTGTATAGGCAGATATATGCGTTAGTAAATCAGTAGGTCCACAGTAAATCGACGAAATAAAGTATTTTTTAAATATATTGATATGTGAACATAATTCTCCTCCTTACCAATGCGTTTATGTTAAATCTTCATTGGTTACAGCAGTCGGTGGAAGGTTCTTGGTTCGATACCGGCCCTCGCCGACTCAGCGTATGAGTAGCACAGGGATCTGTGGGGTAAAGTAAGGAGCTGATGGTAGGTGTAGCGCTCCACTTCGGATATTAAAATAATCTCCTTTGTCTAGCGCTAGTAAAAGGGGGATAAACTCCCTCGCTGTCTGGCTGATACCGACATTAGGCCGCCCATTCGACTTTTTATTTACTTATATATATATAATCTTCATACAATGACTGCTATTTACACAGTAGCATTGCAACCAACAAAGCCTTCATCAGATGATGACTCTTGGTTCAGGTATGGGAGTAAAATAAGGAAATTAATCCGACAGTATATGGAGAAATGTCGACAAACACGGGATGTTACAAAGGATGAATATTTATTATTGGTGATAAAGTTGACACTATAACGTTTCAGTCTTTATGAACTTCTTCAGGGCGTGAGAAGAGGTCTTGTGTCGGATTGTTCAATTCTCTTTCTGTCAGTGATGAGTATTCTTGATCGCGAGTAGGAGGTAGAAGTCATCGTTGTCGAGTATAGCCGCTAATAAGGGGTGGTTGCTTGATAAGAGGTATGGGTTAATAAGGCGTGGCAGTAGGTACAGTAGGAATTGGGTCATATAGTAGTGATAAGAAAATAGAATTAGGTCATGTTTGATTCTATGATGTGTAAGGAACTATACACAAATGACTCACATCCATCCCACCGCATATATATAGATATGACATTGTTTATGTCATTTACATATATATGATTATAATTGTTAATATCTATAGTTAAAATGGTGTATACTACTTGTTTTCTTAAAGTGAGGGACTGTTTGCAAATATAGATCCTCGTAAATGCGATATAAATACTATACCGAACAAAGAAAACTATGATCTATAAAGGATGAAAATGCATTATCTTATTTTGTTTTATTTTTTCTTCTTTTACCTTAATTATACACATCAACTCACTGACAAAACACCATTATAAGTATGAAAGGGATCGGTCGGTTTCTAAAACTATTTTCTGTCTGTCCAATACAAAGGGCTTATGTATGTTGCTATGGTATCCACAAATGCATCTGTGTAAAGAGATTTTACAAACGGTGAAGGTATTGATTAACTGTTAAAGGCCTATATATTTTAGGCTTCAATGCGTTCTCTCTCTCTCTCTCTCTCTCTCTCTCTCTATATATATATATATATATATATATATATATATATATATATAATATATAATGTGTGTGTAGTGTTTCTCAGAAATATGTTTCCAGGGTTGCATATAGGAGCCTGTATATGGCATTAGGGTAACCAGGGCCAGAAGTCTGCTTAATTTCTAGTTGCTGTTTTTATAATTTGCTTTTCCTGTAGTTAAAACGACTGTGTATTGTCTTGAAGATTAAAAACTAAAACCAGAATCATGTATAGCGTCTAGTCATCAATGTTTGCCTTAAAAGAGATATCTCCTGATTGATGTTTTTTTATTAGTATTTTCATTCTATGCGTGTTTCCACACTATTTTTATCTGGTGGTTTTCACTGAAGTCTGAATTACACGAAGTCTTCTCCGATCTCTTCTGAGTAATATAACTGATCTTAACAGTGCTTTTGTCGTCTGGAGAGTCTCGATTCTTTCTCTGATCTCCGTTACCCCTAGTTCCTTTTCCAGACCTTTGGGGAATCTTCTAAGGGCCCAATTACAATGGCTATCACCGCCAGCTTCTATCATTTTTTAACTCACTGGGGAGATCAAAATATTTGTTTATCTTTTCGCTTTCTTTCACTTTTATACTGTGAACCAAGGAAACTGAAAAAAAATCCATTAGATGACAAGTTATGTTCTTGTTAATTAAAAGTGGGTCTGGGTTTCTGGTCTTTAGTATTAGTATTTAGTGTTGGTTTTTAACTCAAAGTTCCAAAGGTTAGGCGTATTATTTCCTTGGTTATATTCTGGTCTGGGCATAAGGCATTCGTTAGGATGTTCAAATTCTAACATCTTGCACAATTTCCATTGGATCAGCTACCTTACCCAATCATGTTAAGTCTGCTGAATTTGTTTTATTATGTAATTACATGTTTCGGCTCTTTCATCACATAATCTATACTTGCTATTCTTCTGCGTATTATCAATTTTTACTTAGACATAATTGGTTCTCGTGGAAATTATTTTGTTTCTTATTATACGAGATTTAATTTTTCCCGTCGTTGTCATGTTCAGCTCACCTCCTGCACTGTTTTCTTATTTTGTTGCTTGAAATATCCATACACTTGTTTTAATTTCTACTTTATTTTCTTGATTTTGTTGTTTTCCGTTTGCCCTTAAGCTATTTCTATCGGTATTGTTGTTACTGACTGTTGTAATTAATATTTCCTTGATCTTTTTGTACATTCCTCGAGTGTCTGAATTGTTGCATCTACGCAATCCTCAATACCGGTGAGATCTTTGACACATCTTTTCTTGATAGAGACTTTGTAAGTAATTTGTTGGGTGTAGGAACTTGTGCATAGTCATCACTTTCGTACACGTTTGTACATTTGTCTCAGTTACTTCTTTCTTCGTTTTAAAAATGACTCAGAGTATATTATAAGGGGGACTCCTCAGGTATTAATTTCATTGATATTTTTCTCTTGCAGTTTCTTTTTGAGAAGTTTTATTGTTCTGAGATACACTTTTCCAACTTTTTATTTCATCTATTTGCTTGATGGTGTCCACTTCTAAATTTCCAAGGTATTCGTGATTTTCTTTTTCTCCCAGTCTTCTGATGCTTTCCCGTTTGGAAACTTATATTCCTTCCGTCTTTTCCTTTTTCCAGTTTTCATTATAGGTATGTCACTTTTATTCCAAATTCCATTTTGAAGATTCTCGTAGTTTGTCCAAGGGTTTCTAGTTGTTTGTTTTTTTTATTCATGGCAAATATCTTAATTTCATCCGTACACGTGCAGTAGTTTCTATTCTCCTGCGAAATTGTAGTAGTTGCATTTGTTACATAATCTATGTGGTTGCATAAGATTATTGTCAATCCCCTGTAATTCTGAGGGGATGACCCCTTTTATACCATGGCCGGGTCCTTCTATGGAAAATTACAGAAGCCCGCCAAATATGTGAAGTCAAGTGGGACCTTTTTCAGAATCTCCAGTTTGCAGTTAGACGTCAGGCAGAGCAGCGGCCATTTTATGCTCTGCCTAAAACTGGAACTCACGCGCGCTATGTTAGTCAGATATTTAGTTACGTGAAATGTATAGTTAAGGAAATAAAAGTTTATATAAGTAAAATGTTCTTGTGGTTGATGAATGTCTTGGTAACAAGACTAAGAAATGAATCCAGGACGACCAGCCAGCAGGAACATAGCAGCAGAAGACCTTAGAAGATTCCAGACCAAAGACGATCAGAATAGCAAAGACGACCAGAAGAAAAGACGACCAGAAATAAAGAAAGGGTATACAACATTATATCGATTTGGTACAGTGAAAAACCTCAGTATATAATACATTTTCTTCGTATACAATTTAGCGGCATCATTGAATTTTTACATCTACTAGGATTTGGCCTCCTGCTATTGATTCCACTCTCTAGCTCTCAAGAACTAACATCATGAACTTTACCACTTGCGTTGATATCTTGAACATTTCAAGAAATTTTGTTATCGAACTTTGTCGTAGGCTTTTTCGTATCTATCCTGGCTATGGTTACATTTTCCCGTCTTGTTTTGCACTGGGGAGTTTACTGGTCAAAGATTAATCAAGTATATAGTCACAGTACCAGGGTAGCTGTTAAAACTATCACACACTAATAGCAACTTCATCTGCGAGAGTTATCTCTTATTTTCCTCTGATATCCTTGCTATCTCATGAATAATAAACTCACTACATTAGCGAATTGAATTGTGAAATCTCTTGCTAAAGATTGCTTTAAGATATGCGTCCTAGTTATCCTATCAAACAGTTCTATAGAAATACAATTTTTGGAAATAAGCCTATTATTCTCCGGTCAAGGTCTAGGTACCCAGTCATAGATTTTACGATATAATGTACACTTGGAAGTCTTTGAAAATCATAACCTGAGCACTAGTTGTTGTACCGACCGTTCCTACAGTGGAGAATATACACCGGTTCTCACTATAAATAGTGAGACACCGAGTGAAAATGTTGTACTGTTACCGTACTGTTACCGTACTGTTACTGTTTAGCGGCAAGCTAGCCGTTCTTGTACCTTATTGTAAATACACTTGTCTCTTTTTACCCTACCTCGACTTGACTTCTTTTTTTACTGTTGAACTAACATCACAACACTAGTCAATACAAATCATGAAAATATCTTTAACTTGGGGCTTTTGAAAACAACTGGGGAAATGTGATCCAAGTAAGCGTTCTGAGGGTTTTCCAAAAATGTCCAACTTCTCTTCCCAATTTAGCAACAAACATAGAAAATACGAATAGAACAGTTGGCAACCTTCCGTCTATTTTAGAGATGGCGTAGTTTGTTTGTTTTTTTATCTACAGCTACGTGAGTGGCTGAACAGACCGATCCTTGAATGGCAGTCTCTGGTGCAGTGGGTGCAAACAAAAATAGAACAGTACAGCTCTCAAAATAAAGGAAATCAAATAGTTACTTTTTTGGATACATCTGCCAACTCAGATGCCACTAGGCAGTGACAAAGATGGATTTACTTCCTGTTTAAACCAACCATTTCGTTTTCATTTTCTTTTCTTCACCAAAAGGGGGTAAGGATTACTCCGAAATATTGCACATATTAACATTTATTTTTTAATCACGCTTTATCTTCTACGGTCTTCAACAGTAAGTACATTATATTTTTCAACGCTTTCTTTCATTTACGTTAGTTATATTTATAGGCCATACGGTTGTCATACATCTATATAAGAACCATATAAATATGACATTTTCCTTATTTATATTAGAGATGGTTTTTAATTATCTAATTTATCTTTTTCTGTCAAGTAAACATTCCATCAAAGGTTTTTTTTTACAGTTCCAAATTTAGCCGTTGAGCTACTTAAAATTATATTATTAGTAGCACAGGTTTTATTTTTCAAATCTTCGCAGTAAACTTTATTCATTCTTTAATATACAATGTTTTCCATCTATTTTAACGTCTTTTCGATTGTTTAAGCACATTACGTCATGTGTCCGTAAATTCTACTGTATTAATTAATTTTTTAATTCAGTTTAGTTATCACTGTTCTTTGTCACGTGCAGGAGAGCATGAATACTCATTTTCTTTTCTTTTCTTTTTTATATCCCATTCCACGTTAATTTACATGGGGAAAATATCAGTTCTATTCCTTCGGTTACCTCATGCATTCTTAAGGCTATAATTAACTGAATACCTTTCAGGTATGAAATAATTATTAATTGAAATCACACGCATACACACATTTATGCAGGTTTGTGTTAAACTTGTTTTAATCCTATACAATGTCACACAGAACTGCAGAATTTGTATTGCATCATTCTTCAAACTTAGTTATTTTACTTGCTTGAAAAACCAGCATTCAAAATCCTTGCTTTTACCCAAAGACTGTACGCACTATTGTGCCAAAGTAATTAAAATACGCAAATTTTTATGCACACAATATGATTATGAATTATATAATTTACGATAAAAACTTAAAATCCGGTAACGTTGGTGTATTTCAACCAAACTTCTCTTTAAAAGAAGTTCAGCATCTTCAAACAGCCAATTCACTATGAAGAATGAATAAAATATAGTATATCTTTGGTTGTGGACTTTTTTCTCTTATATATATATATATATATATATATATATATATATATATATCACGGATCTTTGCTAACCCACGAAGCAAACAAATTTACTTCTGGGTTATAAAAATCGATTTAAATATATATATATATATATATATATATATATATATATATATATATATATATATATATATATATATATATATTTGGTTAGGAGGTTGATTTAGAAGGCTATCACAATGCAGTTTGGAATAAATAAAAAATAATAATACGGTAACAATGGTGTTGTGTGTTGACCTGTATTTTTTATTATTTCTTGAATTTTCGAGGTAATACCTCTTTATCAAAGAATTGAACTGAAGCAGTACAGCTATGCATTCTTCCTAATTCTTTATTCCAAACTGCATTGTGATAGCCTTCTAAATCAACCTCCTAACCAATACATACACAATGCTTCAAGCAAATTATGAAACTCTCTTATATATATATATATATATATATATATATATATATATATATATATATATATATATTCCTTACATTCTATATATGTGTAAATTTATATTATATTTAACCAACCCCTCCGCCTAGAATAGAATGGGACACAAGTCCATTTTTAATCGGAGTAAAGATTGTTTTTCCCTCCCATTTATGGTTTCCTAATCAATGCTAAAAACAGTCTGCCCTATTATTTAACCATAACTGGGAGTAAACAGATGGATTTATCCCTTTCCCTAGGACTTTAGTGCAAAGTAAAACACAAACATCGTTTCCGAAAATGTGAACTTGGGTCGCTTATTACATTTGCTACAATGATAATCGTTATGCTATGTGCGCTTTCGTGGATGTATTTATGTATATAACAGTAATCCATTAAAAAAACGGCATATCATAGCAATATCTTTATCAGTGCAATAAAATAATTTACGTCCATTTTGCAATTGAATGATAATTTTGGCAGGTTTACGTTTGTGCTAAATCTCATTTTCTTATAAACAAAATTCTTAATATAACGGAGATATGAAATGGTGATCAGAATCCTTTACTTCCTCCTAAACAAGAATCAATATAATTAATATCTGCTCTCTCTCTCTCTCTATATATATATATATATATATATATATATATATAATATATATATATATATATATATATATATATATATATATACGTGTATGTGTGTTTCTAATAATTTTTCATCGGATGATAACCTTGCCTTCAGATATGGAAGAATCATTATAAATAACCAAGAAAACCCAACACTGACTATAAAAGGATTCTCATAAATTACTGGATGTTTGTTGTACCTGTGTGCGTGCTAGCACATATTGGCTGTCCACTGAAAAAAATAAAAAGCAGTGTATATATATATATATATATATATATATATATATATATATATATATTGAAAACTATTTTCCTTTTTTCTTTTTTTGTTCTTGCTTTTTATATTTCTGAGCATTTTCTCCATTCTTTTCTTCCTCGCTTGCAAATTTATCCTCTATCTAAAGCTAACTAGCTCTGTTTCATCTGCACGCATAGGAAGGTCTTTCTTGTATGATCGCAGAACCAATCTACGTACGCCATGAAATGGTTTTAGGGATGTGGCAGTGATATCTTGCACTTGTATGCTCTCCCAAACTGTGATATAACTGAAAAGTTTGTAGTTTTGTAGTATTAATGTTACGTGATACTTTTTTCAAGCAGTACTCTGGTATTTAACCAAATCCCTACCGTTAGCAAAGGTAGGTTTAAAGTAGGGGACTCGCAGAAAACAAGCCTGTAGTGAAGTCGTTAAAAATAACTGACTTCCATCGGTTTTTACCTTTTGGGAAGCAACAGACGCCTGGTAATAAACCCAACTATTATCCCTTTAAGATGAGGGGCCGGGCTGATTGAAAGGAAAAGCTATCTTAAACTGAACTCATTTTTTCTTCATAAAACAATCGATATGAATATCAAGTGGATCCAATAAAATGCTAATAATGATCTCAGCACAAAAGATAGTACAGTAATAGTAAACAAAAACATTCGTGTTTATGGAGTATCCATGGTTAAATTCACCGAACAATGTCTCTACTATTTTCTATAGTGTAGTCCGCGATGTCATCTTCATGTCTGCCTTTTTTATAATCATTTGACGATACGATGTATGCCTCTCAGACACTTCTATTAGCGTTGCTTCAACATTAATCGGAATGTGGAAAATAGACCCTCCATATAATAGACCCTCATCAATAACACGTATATATTTTTTAAACCTGTACAAGCATAATGCGACAAGGGGAGTTAAACAGGTTTGAATTCAGAATATTCTTTAACTTAGACCGGTTGCCTAACCAAGGTTAAACAGTTCAGTCTAACTTACTTTTTACCAATAGCTGGAAGGAGAACAGTAGGATTCTTACCTTCTCTAGGGGTATTAACGCAGTGTGAAATGCAAATAGTCTCGTCCGGGATTTAAACTCGATTCAACGTGTCCATATCCTACGACAATAACCTTTACACAGGCACACCTCATCAGTAACATTTAAGTTCTCAAGTCAATCAACGATATAAAAACTGACGCTCTGTTGCAGAAACCTTATCAGTACTAGGAAAGAATGTTGCAATCATAGAAAACGTACGTATTTGTTAAAACTATGTTTGACCAATCACAGAGAAGCATAGAACTGACAGCTTATTGGGAAGAAAGTGATATTCGATCCTTCTGTCGAGTTCACAGATCTGAATAAGAATGCACAAAAAGAAACAACGCTGAGTATCCTGACCTCCTCCCGGTTACCAGAACACTTGCAAAACAGCCGTAGAAACATTTGCTAATTATGTATAGGGTTAATCGGTGGACTATCAGTGTATGTATGATAGACGTAGAATACACTGTAATATCTTAGATCACAAAGTCAGATCACAATATTGATATAGATATATAAAGATAGAAAAAAGAGATAGTTGTTTATATGCTATAATATTTATTTTCCCTCTTTTCTGTATAGTGTGCGCATACCTCTGTTTTTATGTATATGGAGGTGTACATGAGTGTATCTACTGGTTAGAGATTCTTGTAGTTTTTGGTAAGGTTGTGAAGGTTACTGTTATTGGTAAATCATGGAAGTATGCCTATCTAGATTTAGATATACTTGCTGAAAACCTTTTTTAAATTTCGATAAGTATGCATTTTTAGTATCTTTAAATATTTGAAATAAAAACGATTACCAAATCCAGTTTATGTAACTTCCTAAACAAGTTGCAGTTGTATCTTATTCTGAACCACTTTTTCATAGTGTGATATGATATTTACAGGAATAATTTTGCTGTTTTCATCCAATATTCTCTATGGAAAAATCTATTATTCGACATGTCAGATTCATTCCTTTCAGAAATAATTTTTACACTCCTATTTGAACATTTTGTCAACGTTATATTAATGAAGACTGTGCCTTTTCTAGTCCTATTAATATTAGCAACTGATATCACATGGCGAAATTACACGTGTGTGTGTGTGTGTGTGTGTGTGTGTGTATGTGTGTATATTTGTATACACACACACACACATATATATATATATATATATATATATATATATATATATATATATATATATGTTGAAAGAATGAATAAAGGAAAGAAAGTATAGAAATGATAATAAAGGATAATTTTAATGAATATCACTTACACGTGTTTCGGTCAGGAGTTTATCTATGTGTACAATATTTAAACTATTATTATTTTTAAATAAACAAATGAAATGAAATAATAATAATAGAAAAAATGTAGAAGTGTTCCGCACACAAAGAAAATTGGACTTTCATCAGAGTGAATCGTTATTTAAAATGAAATTCGTTGGAATATAATATATATATATATATATATATATATATATATATATATATATATATATATATATATGCTCAGGTACATTGTTTCTTGCTCGAGCAATGATGAAAAAGTCATTTATTTTATTCAAAAACAAATTTAATGATCTTTTTTCCGTGTTGATATTATTAATTCTCTAATGTATATAAATCATACATACTGAACATGGTTCAGTGACAGAAAATGACATGCATACACTTTAACATCTGTTACATAACAATAGAAGATTTGCTCTAATATAAGGGATAGTTCATTAAAAATCAAATATTGGAAATAGTTTAGTAATAAAAGTTTAGTATAATACGAATAGTAATTAAACTAACCAGATATACGATATATGCAACTAATATATATATATATATATATATATATATATATATATATATATATATATCCCTTGATTCTCTCTCTCTCTCTCTCTCCCTCTCTCTCTCTCTCCCCTGTCCTTCTCTTTTCTTTAAATGCCTACCCCCACCCGACTGTTTAATCAACTATAAACCACTAGATTCTGATTTGGTTTTGAAGAAGGCACATGTTTATGATTTTCGGACTAAACGGAACAGAATAAGGTCTATGTTTATATTTTTGTTGATTTATTTTAAAGACTGTTATTATCAAAATATAATTTTGTTTCGTATTTTTCTCTAAAAATGTTCTTAAATCACTTATACGTTAACCATATCTTAATGCTGGTTTAAAGTTCAAAAATGGAAGGTTGTCGTAAATTTCGGTAGCTTGCCCCAACCCCCCTCCAAATTCCACTGGTCTGCCGATCCCTTTGATTCTCTCTCTCTCTCTCTCTCTCTCTCTCTCTCTCTCTCTCCCCTGTCCTTCTCTTTTCTTTAAATGCCTACCCCACCCGACTGTTTAATCAACTATAAACCATTAGATTCTGATTTGGTTTTGAAGAAGGCACATGTTTATGTTTTCGGACTAAACGGAACAGAATAAGGTCTATTTATATTTTTGTTGATTTATTTTAAAGACTGTTATTATCAAAATATAATTTTGTTTCGTATTTTTCTCTAAAAATGTTCTTAAATCACTTATACGTTAACCATATCTTAATGCTGGTTTAAAGTTCAAAAATGGAAGGTTGTCGTAAATTTCGGTAGCTTGCCCCCCCCCCCAAATTCCACTGGTCTGCCGATCCCTTTGATTCTCTCTCTCTCTCTCTCTCTCTCTCTCTCTCTCTCTCCCTGTCCTTCTCTTTTCTTTAAATGCCTACCCCCACCCGACTGTTTAATCAACTATAAACCACTAGATTCTGATTTGGTTTTGAAGAAGGCATATGTTTATGATTTTCGGACTGAACGGAACAGAATAAGGTCTATGTTTATATTTTTGTTGATTTATTTTAAAGACTGTTATTATCAAAATATAATTTTGTTTCGTATTTTTCTCTAAAAATGTTCTTAAATCACTTATACGTTAACCATATCTTAATGCTGGTTTAAAGTTCAAAAATGGAAGGTTGTCGTAAATTTCGGTAGCTTGCCCCCCCCCCCCCAAATTCCACTGGTCTGCGATCCCTTTGATTCTCTCTCTCTCTCTCTCTCTCTCTCTCTCTCTCCCCTGTCCTTCTCTTTCTTTAAATGCCTACCCCCACCCGACTGTTTAATCAACTATAAACCACTAGATTCTGATTTGGTTTTGAAGAAGGCACATGTTTATGATTTTCGGACTGAACGGAACAGAATAAGGTCTATGTTTATATTTTTGTTGATTTATTTTAAAGACTGTTATTATCAAAATATAATTTTGTTTCGTATTTTTCTCTAAAAATGTTCTTAAATCACTTATACGTTAACCATATCTTAATGCTGGTTTAAAGTTCAAAAATGGAAGGTTGTCGTAAATTTCGGTAGCTTGCCCCCCCCCCAAATTCCACTGGTCTGCGATCCCTTTGATTCTCTCTCTCTCTCTCTCTCTCCCTCTCTCTCTCCCCTGTCCTTCTCTTTCTTTAAATGCCTACCCCCACCCGACTGTTTAATCAACTATAAACCACTAGATTCTGATTTGGTTTTGAAGAAGGCACATGTTTATGATTTTCGGACTAAACGGAACAGAATAAGGTCTATGTTTATATTTTTGTTGATTTATTTTAAAGACTGTTATTATCAAAATATAATTTTGTTTCGTATTTTTCTCTAAAAATGTTCTTAAATCACTTATACGTTAACCATATCTTAATGCTGGTTTAAAGTTCAAAAATGGAAGGTTGTCGTAAATTTCGGTAGCTTGCCCCAACCCCCCCCCCCAAATTCCACTGGTCTGCCGATCCCTTTGATTCTCTCTCTCTCTCTCTCTCTCTCTCTCTCTCTCTCTCTCTCTCTCTCTCTCTCTCTCCCCTGTCCTTCTCTTTTCTTTAAATGCCTACCCCCACCCGACTGTTTAATCAACTATAAACCATTAGATTCTGATTTGGTTTTGAAGAACGCACATGCGTATGATTTTCGGACAGGACGGACCCCACGTTCGCAAACTCCAATCTAGGAGAGGACATGTGGACTTATACTAAGTTAAAACTTATATATCTAGGCCCAACTTTTTTTTTTTTTTTTTTTTTAATGCCCATCTCTCTCCTTCCTTCTTGCAAAAAATCTACATGCACACTGGCATGTAAAACCAAACCATGGGCAGCAGCAGCGTGGTGGTTGTGAGACGCGGCGGAGGAACCTAAATAGGTCAACGGCGTATATCACAAGATGCTGGGCGGAGGAGCCCAGAATGGGCCAACGGCCAGGATCAACCAGTTCAGTCAGGTAACTACTGCTCCTCATCTTTAAGAGCGGCGCCTATTGATGAGTTAACTCCACAGCTACCGATAGATATCGATGACCTCGACCCAACCTAAACTATCCATGACAGTACACAAAGCCAATATGAAAGAATCATACAGCATCGTGCTCCTGCTATCACCAAAAGTACGCGCTCTGCTGGGCTCGAGCTCCGACCCAGTGTCCGATAAATTACATGCGGAGCTCCAAATACATCACACACTCAAACCACATCACTCTCAACACAGACAAACAAGGCAAACACTCTAATGAAGACATAAACCTAACCACAATATCTAATAAGACGGACATAGAACCCAAAACCAATACAGACCTACTTAGATGTAAAAAAACACTTAAGATAGCAACATTTAACGTTAGAACACTAAAAACGATAGGCCAACTCCCAGAACTTACAGCGTCTGCAGCTGAAAAAAATATAGATATCATATGTGTGCAAGAACACAGATTTGACCATGGTGATGTAGAACTAAAATACCATGAATGTGGAAATGGCTGGACATTGTGTCAGCATCTGCATGGAAAAACTCCGTCAATGCCGCTATAGGAGGTGTAGGAATGCTTCTCAGCCCTCGAGCACTAAAATCGTTAACAGCATAGAAAAAATCCAACCGAGAATCATGTGTGCTACGTTTAATGGCAATCCTTGCATGACTATAGTCTCATGCTACAGCCCCACAAATGTCAGCAACGAAACAGACATTGAAATGTTTTACAGCGGGCTATCCTCCCTATGCAGACATACCCCCAAACATAACGTACTGATCGTCGGTGGAGACCTGAATGCACACATAGGAAGAAACGAAAACAATAGATTCAGCTTACACAATACCCCAAACAGGAACGGTGATCTCCTAGCTGAGTTCTCTGTTGAGAACGGGCTTGTTTGTCTAAACACCAAATTCCGAAAACGGAAGGGCAAACTTTGGACACACACATACCCAAATAACACAAAGGCACAACTAGATTACATCCTAATAAACAAAAAGTGGATAAATAGTGCAATTAACTGTGAAGCGTATTCCTCTTTTGAAGGAGTATCCTCAGATCACAGAATAGTCACAGCAAAATTACGATTAAGCCTACGTAGGAATAAAAAGCAAACTAGTAAATCCATACGATACAACTGGGCGACACTTGCCAACAGCGATATATGCAATCGCTACGCTGTTGCAGTGAGAAATAAATTCGATATCCTCCAGGAGATATCCGAAAGCTCCACACCAAACGAGGAATACGAAAACTTCGTCAATGCTCACCAAGAAGCAGCAGCCGAGTGCGTACCAACCAAACCAAGAGCCAGACACCATGTTCCATGGGAGACAGAAACAGTTAGAGAAAAGAGAAACGATATAAAAGAAGCAGTACAACGTAATAAAATAAACCCAACTAATGCCAATCTACACGACCTTAGAAAAGCCCAGATAGAACTAGCCAAAACATACAAAAAAGAACAAATAGAATACATACAAACACAAATAAATAATATAAGACAATCGGTGGAGGACAGACAGTCACGATTAGCATGGCAAACTGTTAATGAAGTCAGCGGTAGGAAAAGTACCTCTAAATCGAAGTTAAAGGCAAACAGCCAAAAAGATAGACTCCAAAAATGGAAAGACCACTTCCAGAAACTTCTGGGGAACCCACCTAAAATAGTAGAAGATAATACCCAAAAGATTGTCGATAAACAACTAGATATCAAACTGGGGACTTCACGATAGATGAAATCAACCAAGTTTTAAAGAAGCTAAAAGGTAGAAAAGCGGCAGGACTTGACGGAATACCCCCGGAGGTATGGAAGATAGGAAAGTTCAGTGACATACTGCTTGGGCTATGCAATGCAGTGTATAGACAAAATAGAATAGATAGATGGACAAAAGGCTGCATCCTCCCATTCCCTAAAAAAGGAGATCTCGGAATGGCTAAGAACTACAGAGGCATAACTCTTACTGCTATTGCAGCTAAGATATATAATGCCCTTCTCCTTAATCGCATCCGACCTGAAATAGAAAAAATCCTTAGGAGAAACCAAAATGGTTTCCGCAAAAATCGATCCACAACCTCTCAGATCCTGACTATAAGACGGATCATAGAAGGAGTACGAGCAAAGAATCTAGAAGCAACGCTACTATTCGTAGATTTCTCCAAGGCATTTGATTCCATACACAGAGGGAAAATGGAACAAATACTACTAGCATATGGCCTCCCCAAAGAAACAGTTGCAGCTAT
>CM042140.1:23117088-23167088 GCA_023376005.1 Doryteuthis pealeii | reverse complement strand
TTTAAATAGAATTATATATAGGATTGCTTTTAATACGTTTGAGAATAACATGGTAGTATTAGAAACCAGTAACAGCAAATTATGTATTAAACCCTGTTTGTTAAAATCATTATGAAAATTATTCACGCTATATACTATGTAAATCTTTATTTCTTAGAGATATAAAAACACATTTTTCAGGATTTTAAATGCATTAATAGTATGGGCAGTTTTGTAGCAAATCTAACCCAGCTAGACTTTAATAGTAACATCGTTGATAAATGAGATGTTAATTAAGTTTAAGTAATATCTTTTTCATAATCGTTGAGAATATAACTTAAACAACAAAGGAAATCGTGACGTCAGTGGTGACGTAATTTCCGTTACGGATAGAAATTTACATAAGCTCTGTTATAATTATAGATGATAATGTATTAACAACGAAGCTTAATATATCAACATTAATAGCAATCGTTCTAATAGACAATGATAATAATTAGAAGATTATTAACAAAACAAGAGCAGAAAAATTAGAATATAAAAATAAGTACACCGACTCTTAGAAACAATTCAAAAGGAAACAGTAAGGCCACAATGTTATTTCTTAAAATTCATTACTAAAATTATAGAAGAAATTTCCTACTCAGAGTTTCAGCGTATTTATATAAACAAGAAACTCTAATGACCCTTGTGAAAAGTGTTGATCACCTCATTAGAGAATTAAAGAATCTTTGTAAAAGTGTATGTATCAGGATCGTTTACAAAATACCAAGGAGCAAACTGGGAAATTAGAGAATCCTGAATAAGTCAATATTAGCAGAACTGTTGTGAGGAATAATACGGAAATAGTGCTGGAGAGTTGAGGATGCTTTCTATTGCACAACTCGTTTATAGATTGATTTTAACGATATTCCAACCCGCTTGGGGTTATTTTTGCCTAAAGGCTAGGAAATCGCGTCCATTGTATGTTTGTATTTACATTTTTGTTCAGTTGCTTCTAACGATTTTTGTGCACATATATATGGTATCAAATATTCCTATATAATACAAATAATTTGAACAGAGACTCGAAATATTCCTATTTAATACTAATTTATACATAATTATGCGGTTTTAATAATCATTTGTTCGCAAACGGTTATATAATTTTAAGTAACTAATAACATTACTTAGTAAGCAAAATGGTTGTCGGCGAATTTTTACAACTACACCAGTCCCAATGTTTGGCCTCCGAACACCCCAGATCTTAACCCCGTGGATTATTATGTATGTGGCGCTGTTGAGAAAGACACCAATCGCCGTGCCAGTACTACAAAAGCCCAGTTAATCGACAGAATTATGGTAGACCCTTCCAAGGGAAACTGTAACATCAGCTTGTTCCAGGTTCCAAAGCTGTGATCGACGATAATGGCGGTTATTTTGAATGAAACTCGTTGACTTGTAATTTCCGTGCCTGTTGAATTTCTTTACAATCCATTAAACTTCGTAGTTACCAAGCACTTCTTTTTTTTTCCTTATGAAACTGTCAAATTTCTCCCGAACACTATATATATATATATATATATATATATATATATATATATATATATATATATATATATATATATATATCCTCTTATAAAGAAAATTCCATGTCGGTCTGTCTGTAATCGAAACTACGTTACTGCTTACGTCACAATATCCTCAGGAATTCCGTAAGTTTATCAATGAGTATTCAATTTATATTCAAAATCATTAATACATAGAATAAATCTTATTTATTAATGAGGTCTCTATCAAAATTTGAGTTAGATTTTCCTCAAAACACCTCATGTTATTAGTGCCTTTAAATTCCTCGAATGTGTCTTATATATCACTAAGAAATAAAGGTTTACATAATATATGGTTTGCATACTGGTTTTAATAAAATAATTACTTGGTCATATTGATCGATAATATTGTTTTATTCTACAATTTATTAAAATCAATTATATGAATGATTTTATATTAAATTAAAATACATGTAATCCTTTTGTATGCGTTCTTATTTAATTTTTTTTAGTTTTTCTAATCTAATATATTTCATTACATGAAAATTTAAATACTTACACCCGGAGTACGCATATTCTAGCTAGTATATATAAGCATTATGAAATCGACAGAATCGTTTGTTGCGCATGTTTTATTTTATGTGCTATGTTTTTTATGAGTTATTGTAAATCTTATTCTTCGCTGACTGGAGGCCACGCTGATTAATGTACGTTGTTGTTACAATTGTGCATTTGTTGTGTTAGCTCAGTCGACTGACAAATGAGTTGTAATTATATTATGTTCCATCATAACGTAAACACTGAATTACGTGTCCGTTGTATACACACTAAAATTCTCGCAGGATTGTCTGAAGCAAACTGCTATTTGTTTGGTATAGATATTTAGCAACCCCTTCGCACGAGCAGGATGTGACACAAGGTCAATTTCTTAAGCGGAGTTTAACAGGTTTGAATTCAGAGTTTCCCTTCTCCTAGACTGGTTACCTAGCCATGGTTAAAGAGCCCAGTCTGCCCTGCTATTTACCCATAGCTGGAGGGAGAGTAGAATTCATACCTTTACCAAGGTTATTATCGCCATATGAAATTTAAACAGCTTCGTCCAGGAATTGAACTCGGGTCGACGAGTCTATTTCCCACGACTCTAACCATTAGACCACGCGCCTCCGTTATTTGTTTGCTATAAGTCAAAGTGACCCGAATATGCAATCATAACGGCAGGAACTCTAAAAGAGCCCGTTAGAACTAGCTAAAATGAAGAAAAGAGACATACTTAACAACTAACGTCTACCATACGATATTTTTACCATTTTACCACGTCCCTTAAACAGGTGGAATAATAATTAAATAAAAATTGGTTTATATGAATAGACTGGTTCTTGCTTTCATGTTTCTCTCCGAACTTCAAACCCTACTGCCCTTATGGCAAGCCCCAACCCCTTTTTATCATATGGGTGCTAGAAGGCGGTGGCTGCGGGTCTACATGTCCTGGGAATGACGTTAAACTCTATCTGATGGTGAGGTTCCAGTTTTGGAGGTTTGGGGAATGTGGAGCACCCCATTCATCACCATTGCTCCCTGGTCCACTCTTACCCCGAGTGGTAGTACCTGTTAGGGTCCCATCTATGGGTTAAATAGAAAAACATGTTGATAAACAAAATTGTATTATCCATTAAGAATTGATTTATTTCAAAACTTTATCGGCATTAAATGACCCACCGAGGTTGATATGCCGTAAAACAAAACCAAACCAAACCGAACTTCAAATGATCCCATAGACGAATTTCTACTTTCACCAGTGTGACATGTGCAACAAGAACCCCTTATAAACTACGGCCTCGCCTACGTCAGTTTCGTGGTGCGTATGTGTAACTGCCGTAGTACCGTAAACATTTGATGATGTTATAGTGGTGAATTATTTAAATAACTTAAACAGGAATTGAACTCGGGTAACCAATTATACCAGCAACTCATATACACGATAAGTATTTGCCCTAGTAACTTTTTCGGTTTCATTTCTCTGATTGAAACTCAGAATATATTAAATTTGCCGCAGTCTCTCTCTCTCTCTCTCTCTCTCTCTCTCTCTCTCTCTCTCTCTCTCTCTCTCTCTCTCTCTCTCTCTCTCATATATATCTATATATATATATATAGCTCCCAAGGTATTATAGAAATGGTAGAAAACACAAAAATACGCGATAGTGTTTCCTAACGGTTAAGGGAAAAATTGACAAAAGGTACAGATTAACCCGTTGAAAATTGCATGGAAAAAAAGTGTCTATAAGCAAACTATTTCGTATATATTAAATAATGAATGCTTGTTAAGGTTACGTTAGTTCAAGAGGGCAAAATTCAGGAAATGGAAAGGAAAGAGAATGTTGTTCTAATCTTCCAAATGGTTAGAGCATATCTTCCGAGAAGATCAGAAGGCAGTATCCTGACTGTCTAACTTTTTACGAACAGCGACCTCTGGCTCTTGTGAAAAACGCACAACTTCTTCAGGCAAATGAATGCATATATATATATATATATATATATATATATATATATATATATATATATATATATATATGCGTGTGTGTGTGTGTGTTATACGTACAAGGGAATGTACTTGCATTAATGATTGGGAGTAGGAGAGAATTATGGGAACAGTATTTTGGAACGTGTAAGTGTGTGCCTTTTTAACTTCCCCAGAGAATTCTTTAAAAGTTCTCCCGTGTGAAACGTGTATAGTTGGTAGAAAATTACTGACCTATTCTTAACGATGAAGGTTTCAGAAACGTAATGTAACTCCAATTCACCTAAGACGTCGAATACAATTTCTGTGTGTAAGTGTGTGTGTGTATTCTTATTCGAATAAATCTCCCGTCCATCCACTTAAAAAAAGATGCAGAAATGCGATTACTTATGTCGAAATTACTTCTAGGAGGATTTTTTTTAAAATAACTAAATAGTAAAAGTATAAAAAAAAATTGAAGTTAAAATTATGCACACTCACACACATACAGACGTGTATTATATTTGTATTTGGGCGTAAAGATATATATAAAGGTAGTACATACATATACGTATGTTTCCTGATATCGTATATATATATATATATATATATATATATATATATATAGCTATACAATCATGTCCGTGTTTATCAACTCAAACGTATCCACGTTCACACGTCTAAGTACAAATTTAAAGATGTATGCATGTCTATGCGCATTAAACCTCGAAGACTATATCCATAATATTACATGTGCGCCTAATTGCGCTTTTTAAGCAAAAAAAATTGTAATTATATTTCTCTCTCTCTCTCTCTCTCTCTCTCTCTCTCTCTCTCTCTCTCTCTCTCTCTCTCTCTCTCTCTCTCACACACACACACACACACACACATATATATATATATGTATTGGCAGCATATATATATATATATATATATATATATATATATATATATATATATATATATATATATATATTCTAATGGTAAAAGAAGAATATGACCCGGGCAATGTTTTAAGGAATTTATTTTGCTCAGTTTTTCTGTATTTTTGCTGAAGTCGGCATAAGGAAAAAGAAACAAAAACAAAAAAAAACACAAATTTGAAGTGACACGTAAGGCTTTTTATAATGAATGTGATTTTAGGCTCATGACATTGACATCACGACGTGCCTGAACATTATCATCCGAGGAAAAATAGATGATATTGGATGATGATGAAACAGAACAGAACTGTGATTAGTTCTATTGATTTTGATGGAAACGAAAGAGGAAAGTTGTATTTTAGTCGGTGTTGAAAGAGTCCCCAAGCTGAATCCCGAGGACGTATGGTTGGGTTTTTTTTTTCTTTTTTTCTTTTTTGTTTTTTTTGTTTTTTTTGTTTGTTTTTTTTAGGTTTACTTTGTTTTTCAAGATAAAGTAACGTCAGCGCTTATAATGCAAATCGACATTCTCTTAACTATTTTTTTTAAATGTTGCTATTACTTATTGAGCTATGGGTGATAACCGGATGGATTTCAGGGCGAATAATAATGCGTCTTAAATATAGATAGGAAAAAATATGTTGTATTCAAGTTTCATTATGTTTACATTCGTACTGATAAATTCATAAATGTAATGTTCATGCATTTAAGGTTTCTTTTTTTTTTCTTTCTTTTTTGTTTAATGACATGCCAAATATTGAGGGTTTAATGCAAAAGCAATCCTGACGAAGAACAGCAGTTGTACTATTTAACCCATACCTATAAGATGAGGGTTGTTATACCTTTTACAATTAGTCCAAAGTAAAATGTAAATGTATGACTGGATATCGAAGTCGCTTAATACGATGTTGCAGTCCAGCACGTTTGATGTATTTAAGGATTTAGTTAAAAGAAGAATCATTTAAAAATGCAGCATAGAAGTGAAAAAAAAAAATTTTTGAATTCGTAACAAACATTAGAAATAAGATATTTTTGCAATTTGAAAATAGATTTATATCGAGAGAAATTATGTTTCAGTGTAGTGTTACACCCACACAAATAAAAAGCGCCATTTTAAGTTGTAGGAAGATAATCAATAATTGTTTCACTTAGAGAATAAGCGTTCATGTTAGGTGTCGCATGGACTGTCGCATGAGAGTCTCAGAAGACCATTCTCATCCTATTTTGCCTCAGTGGTTTGAGCAGTATGTATCCTTATCGGTCATTGAACAGTAAAGCTAAAACGACTATGGTCATTTTACTATCAATCGCAAGTAAGACTTTTTAGTCTTGTATCCCTTTCAAATACTTATATATTTTGTCATAGAACAAGTTTGAATATTCCCTTCCATATTATTTGTATGTATAAATGATCTTATCTTTTTTTTCTTTTTCCTTACGTTTATTTAGTTTTAGTATATCGTGGATATACTAATGATAAAATTTGTCCATGGTGAGTGGTAACACAATAGATGTCTTGCTGTAATTAGCATAGACGCCAACATTGCAAAAATTATTGGCAGGTATTTTTAAAATAATTACAAAATGAAAACGCTTACTATCAATGCGCGTGCTGGAATTAAGTCCATTGATAATCCGAAGATTCTTTGTAGAAACTGTGTTACTCGTTTACATAAAAAAAATCACATGAAAGAGAGATAAATAATGAACCCAAAGTGATGCACAGAAAGGAGAAGGCTGATTTATTGAAAGGGAGATAGAGATAGAGGGAGAGAGATGTGTTATACGTAGTTATCAACGGAAAAACAATGTATTCTATATAGTTATTAATGGAAAACATATTCCTTGATTATTTATTCAAAAAGAAAAGGAATATTTTATATATTTACTCTACCTTAGTAATGTCAACTTTGGTGTTAAGGACATAAATCTGGTGTGTCAAAAAAGTATCAAGATTTTTAATACTTTTGACACCTTGTATTCTGAAAAAAAAACAACGTTACATTTATTCTTCATTTCTATCTCGGTAAATACAGCTTTAAAATCAGTACTTTTTGACACTCCTTGTATAGTGAAACGATGTTTTAGATATAGCTGTATATATCTTTTGGGGGGAAATCGATAAATTATGGGTTATATCGAACCAAACATTTTTATTATTTGATAATTTTGTTTACAGTAGTTGTATTAGGCTAAACTTTGCAACCGGTGAACCAGTGATGTTCCGGTTTAACAGTGTTCTCTGATGTTTGTTGAGCTTGTATTTTCAAAACGAGTGAAGCATCATAAGTGGGATTTCGTTATTATCTCCTTTTTATCAATAATTAGGGACAAATGTCCCACAAAATTATTCAGTTTTCAACTTGAAATTGCTTTACTCAGAGATCATTTTAAGTGCATTGCGCTAATAAAAACACTTTTTATGACATACCATTTTTGCTGGTTCATTGATTGACACACACACACACACACACACACACACACATTATATATATATATATATATATGTGTAGAAAAAGTATAAACGGCGCTTGATGGCTGTCAGCACCTAGACTACGCGATTATTTATAACACATATCCGATCGACACTTATAGAAGGGATTCTTACTCATTAGTATATTTACCTTATATAAGTGTATATATTTTATACTCACCAAACTTCCATCTGAGAAGGAACTTAACTTTATATAGTAATCATCCTAACACTTTTACACAAATCTATAAAAAAATGAGATTGTTATCTTAATGTCACTCGCGTGAATGTTTACCATGGCGATGTTCTTATTAGCTGTATAGTAGGAGTGTGTATTGTTTGAGTTCTAAATGATGGTCACTACTAATGTGCTATTTCTTAGCAGTCTGGGACTCTAACAGGATTTAATGTTGTTACAAAAGTTGGCAATTTTCCCAATCTTGTTTCAGGGGAAAGTTCCTTCGCAATGCATTTTTTTATGCAAGAAAATAAAATTACTCTTGTCTTGCAATTCATTTTCTCTTTTTCATTTTTTTTTTTTTTTTTTTTCTTTTCAAAATCCATCGTTCCTGTCATTCGTCTATTTTTGATTTCCTCTATTTCACATAGATTTCATTTGATTTACGTATTTAAAAAAAAAAAAACTACATAGAATGCAACTACTAAACAGCTTGCAGCCATCACGAGAGAATCAATAAGTAAAATAAAGCAAAATAAAATTAATTGGCACTTGACTCTTGGAGAAATTTACAGCGTCCATGAAAGATGGAGAATTGTAATCAAAATAGGTCATTGGGCTTCAAATTGAAAAAGGATGTACAAAGTCAAAATTGCCATTATCGAACGAATGAACCCTGTTTAACCTCCATTTTGTGCCGCTGTTTAATCAAAAGGGTTTCCAAGTGGGAAGACATTAAAGGCAATTGAAGAATTTATGAATAGTTTGATATAGTATCCGTCTAAGAAAAATGAATAAATGAAATATGACTTTCAATCCTTTTTCTTTCATATTGTCCCTTTTTCCTCCTTGTCACACACTCATTCTCATATAAACAACGTTCTAGAAGATAAGCAAGTGAATCACCTGTCTCAGTTTTACGGCTAATAATTACGTAGTATTACTCATACATTCAATAATTTTACTATGAAAATTGCTTTTTTCTAATATCTACGTTTCCGTTTCTTTCGAAGCAGTCTCATTTTGCTGTTTGCCCACTGAATCACATGGGAAAGGAATGTTGCAAAATCCCTCATACTTTCGTTTGTTATATGTTTTTCTAATATACAGAAAGATATATCTTTTCTGAAATAATAATAATAATAATAATCAAAGCAAAAATTGTTGATCTACACTTGCTGTTCTTCAGCGTATTATGTGATAACAGATATGAAACGGTTAATTGCATAAGCGAATGCAGCAAACCTGCACAAAATGCGTACGATATTTAGCGCGACTGGGTAGGGAATGCAATCCACTGAGAATTGTGCAATAAATTAAAATTTGGCCATGCAGAATAAGTCCTAGTAAAAGAGACCCTTTTTCTTTGCTTCTTCTTTTCTCTCTCTTTATTTGTTCTTTTCACACTGCCTTTCTTTCTTTCTTTGTTCTCTCCTTTCTTTTACTTTTTACCTAAATTTCATATTCTCCCTTTTTTTCTCCTTATATGTTTTACAGTGAAACTCAAAATGATTCATTCATTACTTCATTCTTCTTCCTATTTTCTTTGTTCTTCCCACTTTCCCTTTCTTTCTTTCTTTCTTTCTTTCTTTCTTTCTTTTCAATTCTGTCTTTGTTCTATCCTTTCTTTTACTTTTTACCTTAATTTCATATTCTCCCTTTTTTCTCCTTTTACATGTTTTACAGTGAAACTCAAAATGATTCATTCATTCCTTCATTCTTCTACCTATTTTCTTTGTTCTTCCCACATTACCTTTCTTTCTTTCTTTCGTTCCTTCTTTCTTTCATTCTTTCTTCTCCCTTCTGTCTTTCTTTCTTTGTTACCCCCCCTCTCTCCCCTCTCTCTCTCTCTCTCTCTCTCTCTCTCTCTCTCTCTCTCTCTCTCTCTCTCTCTCTCTCTCTCTCAGCGTGACTGGGTAGGGAATGCAATCCACTGAGAATTGTACAAGAAATTAAGATTTGGCCATGCTGGGAGATAGTATACGAACAAACCAGAATAAGTCCTAGTAAAGGAGACCCATAAAATTCTCCGAAATTTCGAGATACAAGCGAATTACCCAATTCCGGCCAGAAGAGCAAGAGAAAATAATTAGTCATCTAGTGTATTCTGATGATGCAGCTGATCATAAAAGAAAACGAAAAGATAGACACAATTTCTTTGTCACGGACCTGAAAAAGGTATGGAATATGAAAGAGAAGGTGGTGCCAATTGTTGGTTCGCTTGGAAATGATACTACGGGAACTGTAAATGAGAGGGAGAATCGGCACCATACAGAACACAGCACTGTTAAGTTTGACTAAAATACATAGAAGAGTACTGGAGACATGATAAAACTTTCTCAGAATAATTGGTTATTTAACAGCTTGAACAGAATAGGACACCGATTCTTTGAAAATGGAAAAAAAATATTGCTTGAGAGAAAGTCATTCTTCTTCTATTTTTACATTATAACACCAGACTGAAATAATTTTTTACTGTCAATTATGTTTATTGGTGTCGTCTTAAGCAAAACAAATTCTAACAAAGGTTCTGTTGGCAATATGATGATATTATTATGCTAACAATTTTAGTATAGATTAGCATCATAATTCACAGAACTTTCAAAATTTGAAAGCTTAGATAACAAAATAATATAAATCTGTCATAGACTATTAACAAAGTACACACAAGAGAGCAATATATAGTAATGGTTCTTCAGTAAATAAAAACAGTCAGAGTATGATTAGGAAAACAATAGAGAAAAATTAAAAGAATAACAGGCTATCGTAGAAGGAAATACAGGAAATTCTTACACAGAAGAAATGATGCCTTTTATCAAATCATGGAGTAAAATCATTAGAAATCATAACACCGCGAGGGAGGCGAAGAAAAAAGAGAAACTAAATAAATATGGGGAGAGAAAGGGAGTCGAAAATGAAAATATTAAACCCATATTTAAATAGAGCACAGGAAATTTGCCTGTTACTAAAACTAGTTTGGTTTGGTTTCTTTTTTTTTAATGACATTTAATCGAATTTCGTGGTTATCTACTGCCAGACTCATCTTTGTATCTTGTAAAAGGACGGTAGGAGTACCATTTAACCCATAGCGGGGGATGAAGAAATCATAACTTTCCTAACGGTATTATTACACCATGAGGATTACCCATCACTGTTACTAAAACTATATATATATATATATATATATATATATATATATATATATATATATATGTGTGTGTGTGTGTGTGTGTGTGTGTGTGTGTTTGTGTGTGTGTGTGTGTGTGTGTAATGTAAATTCAACCCAGAAAAAAACGCAAAAATAGTGTGACTTTTATTAGTGTAATACATTTAAAATTTCGTTCTAAATAAATCCATTCCTAGTCAAGTCTTCAACTGGATGATAATCTTGCCAGAAGTTCACTCGTGGTTAAAGTTCTTAAATCCTCCACATTATCGGTAAAACGGTACTGTTAAAAGAAGTATTAGGTATTTATCTACCCAACCCTTTGCCACAGGTAAGTGTGGCAAAAGGCATTGGGTTTGTTTTACGGCATATCAACCTCAGTAGGTCATTTAATGCCGACAAAGTTTTGAAATAAATACTGGTATTCGCGGAGGCTGCTTGTTTATTATATTTAAATGTTTGTTTATTCTAGCTATTGAGTAGCGTATCGACTGCAGATTTGTGGACATAAGTAAGAATGCTTAAAGGAAGAAACTCTACATTGCAATAATAAGAATGATAATGAATAAAATGAAATAGAATTTTTCATGATTAAGCTGATAATGTTTTTGTAATATTACAAATAGTACTTTCAGTCAATAGATAATCTATATATTAATACGGTAGTAACTATCTACGTGTGTCACGCCTTGCCATCAACTTAGATAAATAATGAGCCATTCCGTTTTGATCCATAAGGTATGAATGGATGTGTTCAAATATTATGATCTTTCATCATCCCTGATAAATAATGGAACATATCGTTGTAAATATGAGGGAAAACGGAAAACAGAAAGTGCTATATGTCAGAGGGAATAAGAGAGCAAATTAGAACGAAAGAAAGGTGAGAGATATGAAGCAATAGCACTTAACGTCTCTATCAATGAAGTAGAATTTTTTTTAAAAGGACGTTTGAAAAAAATAAGGGGAAAAAGGGGGGGGAATAATTTCGCCTTACAAATCCTTTTTACAAACTGAATTTTTTGCAATGCCTCTTAAGTAAATATATCGAACGTTGTAATTACCAAGATATTATACCATGATATTTCCACTTTTCTTGCTCGTGTGAAATTAATGTTTGTGGGTTCATTTTTAATCGCTCATAATATTGCGGACATAGGAACACTTTTACTTTAACCGTATAAAATAACAAAAGACTATATATATATATATATATATATATATATATATATATATATATATATATATATATATATATATATATATATAATCTTTTGTTATTTATACGTGTGTGTGTGTGTGTATGTGTGTGTGTGTGTGTGTGTGTGTGTGTGTGTGTGTGTGTGTGTGAGCGAGAGAGATAGGACGAGAGTAAACTATTATGTTTCAGCGTTAGCTGGGAAATTAGATAAATATTCCAGGTTTGATTTTAGCGCCGACTAATTAAAAATTGGTAAATTTATGCAAGATTTCAAATATTTTCAACACTGACCTTACCACTACTCCTTTCTAGTGTGTAAAAAACTTATCAATCATTTGTTCCAGCAAGCGATATATTTATGACAATAGGCAACTGTGTTGATGATTACACAACTTTTCACAATTTCTGATTTCAAGATTCTTTGAGAATGGTTGACACAAGACGTCTATATTGAGTATTGAAAATGAAAGACAAAATTGATTGTCAGAGATAAAGAAAAGTTCTAGCTTCACAGAGATAATGATGCTGTTACGGGTATCATCAGAGTCAATAATATGAATGAAAATGATCAGCATCAATAATATTATGTTGTAAAGGTCTTAATATATTGTTTCCAGTGTTGATTGGATATATACTTATTTTTCGTAAATGGATCTGTATCAGATTTCTACTCTAACAAAAATTCTAATAACCTGAGTTGTATTTGCCTCTCATTCCACTTATGAGGGCGTGACACAAGGCCATTTTATGTGGGCTCACCCACAAGCCGAAACTCATGGGTTGGTAGGCACAAAAAATGCGTCGATCCCGTCGGCATTCCCCCTCGAGGAGGGCGCCTCAGCAATAAACCCAGCCCTGCCCCTTTAAATCAAGGGGACAGGTATTGCCTGGGGGATAGCCCCCTGGGATCGACGCTATTAATTAAACCTCTGGCAAGTCCAGCGGCCGAAGCTCACTGGACCCCCGGTGTTAACCGGAAAACCAGAGTTTGATCTAATAACCTGAGTGGTAACGCCAGTCCCAACGACTGAAGACTAGGCACATTTATTACCCCTGACAAAAATCATGCAATTAGCAAACTTAGACAATACTTATTTATTTATTTATTATTTGTATTATATTATATTTATTAATATTATATTATTATTATATTTATTATATTATATTTATTAATATTATATTATATTATATTATATTATATTTATTATATATTATATTATATTATATTATATTATATTATATATTATTATATTATTTATTATATTTATTATATATATTATTATTTATTATATTATATTTATTATATTTATTATATATTATATATATTATATATTATTTATTTATTATATTTATTAATATTATATTATATTATATTTATTATATTATATTTATATTATATTAATATTATATATTATATTATATTATATTATTATTATATATTATATTATATATATTATATTATTATTATATATTATATTATATTTATTATATTTATTAATATTATATTAATATTATATTTATTATATTATATATATTTATTATATTATATTTATTAATATTATATTTATTAATATTATATTATTATTATATTTATTAATATTATATTATATATATATTATATTATATATATATATTATATTATATTTATTAATATTATATTATTATTATATTTATTAATATATAATTTCGTTTCATGTTACTAGTTAAAATACTGCTAAATAAGCAGTATATTAACTAGTAACATGAAACGAAATTATATATTTCGTGCTCTACTAGTATTCTTTCTTTTTAACAACTGCATTTTACACACAGCTGGTAGGGAACAACCAATGTATTTTCTTACACTCAACTGTAGATTCACTCTTGAATAAGATTTACAATCCTTTTCATTGTTTAAATTGATAGATCTTTTGTTTGAGTTATGTTTCCTTTCAAGCAGATATACCCAACCGATTATTGAAGGCTAAAAGTACTTCATTTTTACAATAGATTAATTTGCATATCTAGCTTCTGCTCGTATGCGTTTTACAAATGCAAATTACAGATCATTCCATAATCATCCCTTCAGCATTGGGTTATTCAAAAATATTTTCCTCTGCAGGGCATGGAAAAATTTTATGCCATTAATTTAACTCGTCTAATCTAGTTCTTTAAGGTATATTTTATGAAGCAAGAATGTTCAGTTATTAAAGAAAAAACATTTTGCATCATATATGTTATTAGTTTATTTACTGCTAAAACGTCGTCTAAATGGACTAATTCCATAAATTTTTGCCAAGGGTAGTATCTCTTCTCAAATTGAACAGTTGTTGTAACATCATACATATCACAGTTATCTATACACTCTAGGCATCAATCGAACAGAAGTGATAGGATGTGACATGATAGTAATAATGAGTGTAGTCGTCAGCTGACTTATTCTATGTTGATATGTTCTATGGATGTGAAATCTATGTTAATAATTATAATTATTATTAATTATAATTAATTATAATTATAATTAATTATAATTAAATTATAATTAATTATAATTATAATTATAATTAATTATAATCTATGTTAATGTTCTATGTTGATTATTGCTTTTGACTCAGCATATTAACAAGTGACATTTACTGATCTGGTTTCACCTTAGTTTCTTTATGTTCATTGCTAAAAAAAAATATTAAAACTCTCTTACGTGCATTATATAGAGCGTAGTTTATTAGGATCACCGCGCAGTCTAAATGACTAATATTTCATTCGAATCACACTGGGTGACAATCTAGTAAAGAATTGTCAAACGGAATTGAGTTTGATGAATAAAGGCGCCTGTCTAGTGGTCTTTATAGTTCTGTTGGGAAAATACACAGTTAGTGTGTAACATGTCCGCCATATCATAAGGTACATGTCAGTGTTAGGTGTGTAGCCCAATAAAAGAAAATCTTGATCAGGTCATGTGAATTTGATATAAGTAAAGTCAACGGGGCGGCCTAAAGTCGGTATCAGCCAGTCAGCGAGAGAGTCTATCCCCTTTTCAATAGCGCTAGACCAAGGAGATTGTTTTAGAATCTGACGTGGAGCGCCACACCTACCATCAGCTCCTTACTTTACCGCACAGATCCCTGTGCTACTCATACGCTGAGTTGGCGGGGACCGGTATCGAACTAGGAACCTTGTGGTTTCTAACCGAACGCTCTACCGACTGAGCTAACCAGACATATCGAAATATTGTTTGCAACGAAGTCATTTAAAAAGGAATATTCAGCCGAATGTCAAGTCATATATGGAAATTCAAACAAATTTTATTAATTACTTGAAACCATATAATTGTGCATAAATTATTAGTATTAAGAATAATTGCTTGAAGCTGTAACAGTTTACAAAAAAAATTAAATCAATAGATTCTTGAAACCATATAATTTCTTAGGAAAAAAAGACCAACTTCAGCTTTAAATAACCCAACAAGGGTTGACATGTCATAAAAGTATGGGTGGGTTGGATTTTTGCCAATCAGTCAGGCAAGCAGTTGACAACCATTGGTTAATCAGACCAACTTGGCATTGCCCGAGATGATATGTCAGACTTCACTTGGGTCTCTCTCTCTCTCTCTCTCTCTCTCTCTCTCTCTCTCTCTCTCTCTCTCTCTCTCTCTCTCTCCTTCATTGACCCTCCCGCTTCATTCAAATTTTAAATAAAGCAAGAACTCAAAAACCAATAATGTTTGCATTTTATTTTGTCACAGTTATTATGAAGACAACTGTCAGCGGTCTAGAAATATAGAATAAGAAGTTTATTACATATATTACATATTACAAAGAAAAAAGTAAGAACATTAATATTAATAATAACTGATGATATTGATGTGTATATACTTGTATACGAAACACTATATATATAAACACACACACACACACACAAAATATATATATATATATATATATATATATATATATATATATATATATATATATATATATGTACAGACCGTGATGGGTAAGTTCTCGTCATTTTGAATTATTAATCGTTTGTTTCAAGTGTCATTGACTGTGCTGCAAACTAATCATTATATATATATATATATATATATATATATATATATATATATATATATATATATATATATATATCGATTAAGCAACAATCTCAGGAGTATTTTTTTTTTTGCTTGAGTAACATGTAACATGTTTGTTTCTTTTTCTTAAAAATCATCTCATAAAAATTTAAATATATCCGCGTTTTTTCTTATTGTTGTTGTTTTTCCATTTTCACAAATAATTAGAGCTTTAAATAATAAATTGGCGAAATCTATTATTGACATGTTGTCAGTTTAAAACGACTCGAAGTAACTGACGTGTAATGACCCCGAGGTCATTTGTGAACTTTGCTTTTATTCTACAAGGAAGTCACGTGATCAGATGACCCAAGAAAGTTTAGCAAATAGATTTAACCTATCGTCAGTATTAAAAAAAATGTCACTCGACGAGTGCGATTGAAATTTCCATTTATGCTCTGTTTTCTGACTTTTGTTGTATACCCTTTTCATTACTTACTTTCTTCTTCTATTCTTCTTCTGACGTCTTTTCTACCTTACGTCTTCTTCTAACATCTCGACTTCGTCTTGGTGGTCGGTCGCACTTAACTCATTTCAGCTCTTCTCCATCAGTCTTGTTACCAAGACATTCACCAACCACAAAACTGTGTTATTTTCTTAAGCTTTTATTTACTTAACTATACATTTCATGTAACTAAATATCTGACTAACATAGCGCGCGTATGCAGTGAGTTCCAGTCAAGGCAGGACATCTTCTCTGCCCGACGTCAAACTGAAACTGAGGATCCAACCAGGTCCCACGTGACTTCCCGTATTTCGCGGGCTTTCTGTACTATTCCATGGAAAGTCCCACCCGTGATATGAAAAGGGCCATCCCTTTAGAAATACAGGGGATAGACAATAATCTTATGCAACTGCATAGATTATGTATCACTTTCAATTCGTCATAAATGGTTGGTGTAAAATGAAAATCGTCAAGAAATATAGTAACATGTGTCCGTATAAATGCGTTGTTTCTCATCCCTAAAGTACGGAACACAGTTTGCGAGAGAGTGAATAAGAGAAGAGATTGGCGAAAGGTGATCATCCGAATAAAAGCTTATGCAACTATTCTAGTAATCACACATGATTTTTAGAAATTTTATGGTTTGTGGGTGTTGGTCATGTTTGTGATGTCGTAAGTTTTAAATTTAATTTTTATACGTGTATATATGCATGTTTTAATTCATCTATTGTATGTTACGATTGTCCCGGTTTTTCATGTGTATATATAGGTACGTAAATATTCTTATGTTTCTGACTTTTTTATGATTAGCCATTTTATTTGTGGGTTTTGTTTTTTTTTCTTAGTTTTTTTTTTTTTTTTAGTTTCCAGAAATGTTTAGAAAGTTAGGCTTGTTGTTTTTTGTTTTTTTAATTTGTAAAAGATCTGCGATTTATAAGCGAGATTTCCAGGGCGTGGTGGTGCTGCCGAGATAGATCATTTTTTCCACAATTTTTTCTTTTGGGAATAGTTCTGCCTGGTATACAATGTTTTTAGATTCACATGAACCTCCACGTGGACAATCTTTTTTAGTTTTACATTTGCAATCAGGTCTGTCTGTTGTTTTATTAATCTACTTCGACAGCACCAGCCCTCTGTAGAAATTTCGCTTATAAATCACAATTCTTTACGAATGAAAAATTTAAAAAAGGAACTTTTTAACATTTCTGGAAACTAAAAGGAAAAAAAAATCATAACCCACAAATAACATGACAAATGATTTTTTTTTAAAAGTCAGAAAAACCAACAGGATTCAAAAACAAATGCCATCTTTGTCGGGAGGACAGAATAGCAATAATAAAATTCAAAACCCGGAAGAAATTACTCAATATAAGAAATGAAATAATATTCAAATGTAAACATGCCAATACTTTTAAACTCATATAAAAAATACTTAAAAATATAAGAACATTTGCATACCCATATATAAACATACAAAACACCGAGAATCAGCACATAAAATACATGAATTAGAACATATATATTCACAAGTATAAAACAAAATCAAATTTAAGAACTACAACGTCACAAACGTGACCAATACCCATACATAAACATAAAATTTATTAAAATCGCGAGTATGCGCGTGCCTGTGATCTGGCGTATTTAACAAACTCGGAAGGAGGAATTTGAAAAGCGAACAACAAACATCAGAGAAACGAGATCATACCAGAGAGACCGGTCTTCGAATTAGTAAAGATTAGACAGACGAGGCAACGATATGCCGAAATGAATTCATATCTATACCAAAGTATCCATTTATCAATTTATTCATAATACTCCATAGATGTAAAAAATATATATACGCAAATCTCTGTATTTACGTTTGAGTTCTCAATTTTGGTTGAATTCTATCTAGGAAACACTTTATATTATATATATATATATATATATATATATATATATATATATATATATATAGTATTACGGTGTATGTAGAAATAACCTACTCGTATTCTACATACACCGTAATACTAAATCCGCTCTACTAACGTATTGAGGACTTTATATTCGTTATAATACTGATTTATTCGATTAATTCTTGTATCGACCATCAATATTGCGATTAACTCAATATTTTATTTCCTGATAAGTCATTTCTTTTTTATCATATATATATATATATATATATACAAGTTTTGTTGAACTGTACAGACAATTATTATCCGACAAGTTTTTGGTTGATCCTTTCTAATTTTCGGGACATCTTTTTGGTTTCGGGGTGTAACTGGTGTAATAGTCCACCAAAGATTTCAAAACGAGCGCTTTCGGCAATACAGTTTGCCATCATCAGGGAGGAAAATGGTATGGTTTCGTGTTTCGTTTTTAACGAGAACGAGTAGTAGCAATGAATTAGAAGTGGGAGGTAATAACAATTGGTAGTGGGAGGTTCTAGGAATGGTAGTAGTTCAAGCGAGTGATGCTGTAGTGATTTTTTGTGGGAGGGGGGCACAAGTTGTGAGAAGGGGAGGGGTATAGTGGAAGGAGGATAGGCGGGAAATTATAAACATTTAAGAACATGTTGACTTATTTCAAAGTTTATTTGAGGGAGTGAAAGTAAAACCAGCCTGTCACACCCAAAATGTATTTTGTCTCAACATCTAATGTACAGCAGGCTTAAATTCACTATTGAATTCAGTCTAATCTGTACTCTGTATCTTACACTTGTAAATTGTAAACTCTGTATCTTACACTTGTGCCATACCATGATGAGTTTAATAATTACCATTAGGAAAACGTGTTTATCAAATAGAAGCCAAATCACACAGACATACAATTAGTTTTAGGAATTATCTCGTACTAAAATGTATTTACGTGAAAGACTTCTATAAGATAATTATAACTTCTCTTAGAAGCAACTAACTCCGAGGTACATAGAAATAAATGAATTTCAAGCAGGCAATTATCGTATATCTCCTCTACGGCTTCTATTATATTTCAATTTCATTGGAAGAAATGTAAGGAATTATGATGGAAGTTATTTATCGATAACAATCTTTGATAAATAAATATTGTGGGGAAATTAAATTATTTATATTTATAAAATTCATAAATGTCCTAATTATCAAAGTTAAGCAGTGATGAGCCTTTTCAATTATGGGATGGGTGTCTATATACTCTTGGTAATCTTGAAGGTAGTATGCCCAACTAAACAGAAGCTTAGTAAAAACAATTGATTTATAGGTATTTACTAAGGTTAGCTTAGATGTGACACAAGGCCCAATGCGAATCGAACTCACTAAAAATTGTCAAAATCTAGCTAGCTTAACCATTACACCACGTAAGGTGCTACAGTCAAGGCTGCAACAACAAAAAAATTGTATATTTTTCAAGATAGATTTCGTTGTTTTTTTTTTTTTGTTTTTTTTTTTTTTTTTTTTTTTTTTTTGTTTTTTTGTTTTTTGTCTTTTGGTTTGTTTGTTTTTTTTTGTTTTTTTTTTTGGGGTTTTTTTTTCCTTCCTTCCCAGAATGCCTGTTCTGTATTGGAATTTCGAATTTCTTACCAAAAATGAAGCGCAATTTTCTTTCCTGTTATTAATTTGCAGTGTTTCTGCTTTACATCTGCCTTAATCTTTGCCATGCATTAAAAATTTGACTTTTATTTAGAATAGATAAATTTCATGAGCACGGACTTATTGACAAGTATATGTTAATTGGAATTGATCTTCTTTTTTTTTTTTCATTACTGGCTACTCCGGTTTAGCTCCATCGGTAGAGCATTCGCTTAGTAATCGCAAGGTTCCTTGTTCGATACCGGTCCTTGCCAACTCAGCGCATGAGAAGCACATCTAGGGTAATTTGAGCTGTCCGGCTGATACCAACAATAGGCTTCTCCGCCGACTTATTTATTATCATATGCTACTGATAATTACGCTTGAACTCCTCATCAGAATATTTAAACAGGGAGCACAAGGTTCTGGGTTCGATCATGGTTCTCACCAACTCAGTGCATGAGAAGATTAATCCGATCTTTGTGGTAAAGTAGATGGCGTTCAAACTCAGAAGCAAAATAATCTCCTTGGCCTAGGGCTAGGAAAAAAGGGGAAAACTCCCTCACTGTCCAGCTGATATCGATAATAGGCCACTTAGATATTGATTAAAATATAACTTAACAATAATACCAAGTAAATAATTATTAAAATCAAATTTTTAAGATCAATATGCAAATTAACCTTCCTGTTCACCGTAAACATCTATTTAGTTGTATATGTAAATTCAATTACATGTTATTAATATGGAGATAAGTCCCCCAATATTAACTCTTTACCAACAAAATTTCCCTCTCAGCTGTACCAAATGTGCTATTTAACTGTTTCTCAATTGAAAAAAGATCAAGTATCAGGGTTGGTTCACAGACAAAACAAAAGATGACAGGGATGTTCACATAGTGATTTTTCTGTGTAGATAAGTGACACGCGCGAGAGCCGCAGCAAGCGGTAAGTTCGCAGTAGTGGGAGAGCCGCTGTGTTGTATATTGGTGGGTGCCGTCGATTTTTGGACGGTTACTGTATAGACGGTTAGTATAGATGTTGAATTCAATGGTTGACATTCTAAATCGGAGAATGTTAGGTGATTGGCATGAAATATCCTTTGGGTAACGTTCTTTCCGGTTACACAGACTGTAGGGAAAAATCTCAAAGTTTAGTTAGGTTAGTCAGTTAGGTCCTCTGACAAATCTAAGTTATGCTTAGTAAATATTTTCCTGGCCTCCCACCGAGTCGGCTTGACACAAGGACTTTTAACGTGGGGACCCACGCACAAACTAAATCTCATGCAGAGGCCTGCGCAAAAAGTGCGTGATACATTCGGCATTTCCCTTTTGGTGCGCCTCAGGAACCAGGAAATAAACCTGACTCTACGCCTTTTAGACAAGGAACAGATGCTGCTCACTGGGACGTCCCCCTAGGATCACGCGATTAATTTTACTTTACTCCGAGGACTAGAGACCAAAGTCCCTCTCTCACACACAGTCCAAATCTACCTCTAACAATATTACCTTCTTTCTCGTGGTCTACAGTGGTTTATGGGTTTCTGCAAGGAGCCCTTAGTTTTTAGTTTTCTTATTCTATTCTAGTTGTATTCTGTAGTCTGATGGACGGAATGGGGCTATTATTTGGCAGTTTCTGATTTTTGTACATTACAATTAAATCAGCTCTTCTGGCTTGCTTTTCTGTTAAACGTAATTTACTTTTCTTACTGTCGACATCCAATTAATTTGAATGACCGAACCCATATCGCGTGTTCGATTCATTGTGAATTACTGTCTCCACCCAATTTGTTTATTTGTTTTAGTCCATTTTTTGCGAAATGTTAAAGTTTTTCTTTTATTTATTCTCATAGACAACGTTTGCTATTTACCGAATATTTGTCAATAGCTCCCCTTAAACAATTGTGTGCTAATGTATTTTATTAAGTTGTTGGTTTTTATTCAGTTTCTCTTTATAAATAGCCTCTTTATAATCATTAATATTATTATCATTGTTGGTTATTTCTATGGTGTAGCAAAATAATTTGTTCAAAATCTATCCACCATTTTTGCAAACGAAGCTGTTTATATATTTTATTACGAAAAATGTATAGAACATCATCAGTTTCATAACGGTGGAAAACACATATACGGTGTTTTATGCACTTTCAGGGATATCCATCATTATTCTATATTCCAAATAAAAATATTCCCCTGTATGTAATATTTATAGTTATTGTCGTATAAAATGAACAAAGCGAGACTAGTTTAAATCCGGGCGTAGTTGTTTGCATACCACATAGCTCTAATAGTCCATGGAAAAGGTATGCATCCTGCTATTCTCCATCGTAAATCGTAGGACAGTTTGGGGTCTTTCACATTGGTATGGACACTAGTCTAAGAGAAGGAAAACTCTGAATTCAAATCAGTTAATCTACTCTCAAGAAATTAAACCTTACGTCAAATCCTACTCACGTGGAGCGGTTAGGTAAATATGCATATACAATTTTTTTTTCTAATTTATTCTGTTACTCTAACATAGATTTAGAAATATATAGGACGTCGTACGGATTTTAATGTAAATTTCACGTGTCAATTCGTTTTAGAGAAAAATGTCGAAATGATGAACGCAGTGAACTCATTCACTCCAACTTTATGTAAAAACTTGTCAGTTTAGTCTCGATAGCTAACCAGTCAACTAAAAGGAAACCTCTAAATTTAACAGTGGAGAAACAACAGAACACTACTCCAATGTGTCTCCCAAAATCTGTCATGATAATTCAATATCTACTTATAAAGGTGTGGAGAACCATGATTACACAAGGCCTGGTGCAAATATATATAGATTGTAAGGTTAAAAAAGGAAAATATACTGGTAGAGCACGAAAGACATGATAGCGCCAGGATAAAAAAATATAAAAACTGCAATATCATCATCAGATAATGCGGTTAGCATAGGTTCCCATGACTCTCTCTCTCTCTCTCTCTCTCTCTCTCTCTCTCTCTCTCTCTCTCTCTCTCTCGTGAACTATCCCTATCTGCCGTCGGCCCTGGCAGGTCGTCTGTATGACATTCAGAATTCGTACAGAGCAGATCGATGTAAGCTTTTGTTGGTCGGCCTACACTGGTGTGGTCCCTGCTTTCCAACAGTCTTGATCGCCTCACCTGGATGGTTTGTGTAATAGAAGGTATGTGACTGTACAGCTGTTTTCGGGTGGAATGCTGTTTTCGGCTTTTTCAAGACCACGCGGAACATCCCTGGGCAGCTCTCATTTAGCTTTTTTCTCTAAGCTATTCGTTAGGGTCCATGTGGTGCTGCCGTACAGTAACATTGATACGGCTACGAAGAATTCTAGTTTTCTCTAATTAGTGAGATTCAGATTTCTATATGCTGGATAATCTGTCTATAACAGTGCATGCCTTCCTTACGTGTGCATTGGCATGACTTTCTGTAGTTGAGATATTACTACCTAGGTATATAATCTGGTCTATCCAACTCACTGCAGTCTTTATAAAGTGTGATTGGCATTGAAAAGCACAAACCTACAATAGCGTGTGACTTAGAGAGAATCGAACTCATTACACGAGTGAATTAACTTGTGAGACGGCCTTGCTCACCTTCACACCACAGTAGGCTTCAAGTTCGAATGATAGAACGCCGTTAGTGCAAGGTACAGAGTGATGATAGATCACACTATAGCAGACGTGGCCAATCTTTCTTAATGTAAGAATCACAAAAGATGAAGTTCAGCCGGAGGACAAGAACAAAATTTTCGCGGATAATAAAGATAAGTAGTAAAAGACAGACACGTTTTTTTCTTCTCATTACAATCCACACATTTCTTGCTCTGTATTCAGGTCGAAATTTTTAGAATATTAAAATTTTCTAATAGGTGTGGAAAATTATAAAGAACTACGTTTTGACCAACTCTGCACTATGAGAATATGCTATCCTGTCAGCGGGGCATAGAATATGCTGACTGTAAAAAAGAATATGTTCCTCGGTTATGACATGAAACTGAATTTGATTGTGTGGCTTTAGATCTGTAGATCTGGTAAGTGTATAATACCCCTTCATTGTTATTATTCCCATATCCATCCAGATCCGGAGAGAAATTAGCTTTTAGGGTAAAATCTATAGGGCAAATATATCTAATTATAAATTATTCATATTTGATCGGATTGGGAGAAAAGAAGACCTCTAAACAATCAACTACACAATGATGTTAATTTGAACGCGATTCCCTAACATCTGGGTAGAAAATAACCCTCGGCATGTTGACATTACGGTGAAACTAATAAACTAAGTTCCCGTTGCAAGAGCAGTCCATAAGTATATACATTCTTCTATTTAGGAGTGAGTAAAGGATTTTATCACCCTTTCTACTCCGTTACATTGATACTTGAGATTATTGGAATACGACATTTTGCAAGGATGTAAATCCCACAAAATTAGAATTTAGTTGTTAATTGGATATAAATAGTGTTATTTCTTTAATAAAATTATCACTATGATATTAGTTTTGGTTTACGTTTACATACATAAAGTTAAGCTTAGTGTAGTGGTTATCGTTGTAGGAAATAAAATCGGCGACCCGAATTCAAATACTGGACGAGGCTGTTTGTGTTTCACTTTGCGCTAATGACCTTGGGTAGTACCTGTTGGGTCAAATAAAAACAACTTCACAAAAAGGCTAATTATTAGCGGTTCGACATGTCATCAAAATCAATCAATAAATGTATATATATATTATATATATATATATATATATATATATATGTTTTTTTTTAAGTTGGGCGTTATTACGAAGCAACTAAAAATAAATGAATGAATGCGATATTATGGAGTATTGGATTCACTTATTTTTATTATTTTTTATCATAAATTTTCGGGTTCGTTAGATACCCTATATCAAATGACTGTTGTTCCTGTTCAATGGATCTTTTGTCTCTGTTGTTATTGACAGAGTTCATTCATTTATTTTTAGATGCATCGTAATAACGCCCAACTTTAAAAAAAAAATAAAAATATATACCGAGAGAAGCATACGGAGACCTCCTAAAATACAACATTGACAGGTTGCCTTACCAAGGTTAAAGGGTCCAGTCTGCCCTACTATTTATCCATAGCTGGAGAGAGTATAGTTGGATTCATACTTTCCCAAGGGTATGAGCGCTATGTGAAATGCAAACAGTTTCGTCTAGGATTTGAACTCTGGTCGACGAGTCCATTTCCTACGACTCTGACCATTATGCCACGCTCCTCCACAATAAATTCCTATAATAATGTGTGGGACAAGCGAAATCTATTTTGTATTAAGTAAGTAAAGTAAAGTCGTCGGGGTGGCCTAATGTCGGTATCAGCCAATCAGCGAGGGAGTCTATCCTCTTTTCACTAGCGCTAGACCAAGGAGATGGTTTTTGCGTCCGAGGTGGAGCGCCACACCTACCATCAGCTCCTTACTTTACCGCACACATCTCTGTGCTACTCATACGCTGAGTTGGCGAGGGCCAGTTTCGAACTAGGAACCTTGCGGTTTCTAGCCGAACGCTCTACCGACTGTGCCAACCCGGTCCAGTAGATATTATCTGTGAAAGTATGTGGAATATGCGCCCGTCTTTCAATTACATCTGGTCACATGTGAAATTTTTTGTGGATTATGGACATATAGTGTTAATGCTTCTATTATATATATTTACCAACCCCTCCGCACGAGCAGGATGCGACACAAGGTCAATTTCTTAAGCGGATTTCAACAGGTTTGAATTCAGAGTTTTCCTTCTCCTAGACCGGTTGCCTAACCAAGGTTAAAGAGCCCAGTCTGCCCTACTATTTACCCATAGCCGGAGGGAGAGTAGGATTCATACCTTGCCCAAGGGTTTTAGCGCTAAGTGAAATGCAATTACCACGTCCAGGATTTGAACTCGGGGCGATGAGTCCATTTCCCATGACTTTAACTATTACACCACGCGCTTCCTACAAATGTTTCTATTATACCTTCTTCTCTATTTTCTGCAAATTTATTATGTAACTCGTAAATCCGTGTGATGATATAAGATGCTTCCGCTTCTGTGTTTATATATGAATGTTTGTTCTACGTAACTTTATGAATAGCTAGTGTGTAACTGTTTCGTGCGTGTATGCCTTTAATATTTCCGTGAGACACTTCTGTTCTAGTCAGCGTTCTAATTTATTCTATTGAACAACAGAGGTGATCGTTCGCTGTCTGTTTTGTAAATGTTTATTTTAATTTGTTAGAGTGATATGATTGCTACTCGAACTTGAGACATGAATTGTGTCCTGAAGGGAGCTCAGAATTGATTTTCCGCTTTGATTAGGAGACACGCACCAAGAAAAGTTAGAAAAAAAAATGAACTGTACGCAAGAAATAATGAAACCTAACAAAAATCTGTAAAATTGGGTGTGTCTAATTCTGCGAGTGTGAAAGCAATCAAAATAGCTTTGAAGTGTCAACGTGATAATTTATTCCAGTGACTTTCGATCCACACACACACACAATTTATATATATATTATATATATATATATATATATATATATATATATATATATATATATATATATATATAAAAAATACCTTCTTTTTTAGAAAGATATAACTGATTTCCTTTTATTTAAGATGAGATTGATTTATGTTTTTCTACTAATTGGTTTTGTCGTGAACTCTTGCGTATTGTTATTGATATAAAGGGTATTATCTTCTATTGGAGTGTCTATCGTAGGATAAAGTTTGAGAGAGAAACCTAATAATATACATCGAAAAGTAGATTAGCGAGCACAAATTGAATCTAAAAAATTATTTCTTAAAAGCTGAATCTTTTTCTATTTCACGTAGTCTTGACGATCTTCAGAAATTTTCAAAGAATAGTTAGTAGACTGTTTTATATTTTTCGATAATAAATTTCTCTCTCATTATTGTTTTCTCACTTGAAAAAAATAATGGCTATTTCATGGGGCTGCTCCAAATTATTTTCATTTCCTATCCTTACTTTTCTGCATATTTGATTCCTGTTCTTAAATGTTGACGGATCTTATAATACACAGACTGTACACTTTGCAGAAGGGTAAGGTGCCTACCAACAAGTTTTGTACTAGATATGACACTTAGATGCATCCATAGATATTTAGCGAATTCCCTCATTGCCGTTACTCCCAGGTCTACTGTGACCCGAAGGGTAATATCCATTAGGGTCACATCTCTGAGTAAAATACATCTATTAATAATGGAGATTCGCTTCCGGTTTTTGTCTGTAACAAAAACTACGTCACTGCTTACGTCACACTGCCTAAAATCGTCATAAATAGAATACACTCAAAATTTGAGCATGCAATGTTAGACAGTCCTCATTGGTTTTTTAAACAAGTTTTAGTAAATACATACCTGGTATTATCTATCTATATATAGTTTTGTTTTTAAATATATATTTAAAGTTATCAGAACTAAGTTTCCATTTCAATTTTTTTATTTTTTACTCCTTTAATAAATTTATTTTATTTTTTACTCCTTTAATAAATTTGAAGATTTTTCTTTACTTATGATACAAACTCTCTGATATTAAATTTTCAACTCCCATCCCCTCAGGCAATATTTATTTTACGTCGCCCAGAGGGCGTTTTTTATTTTGCTAGTCTATTAGAAAATCATTCGTATTTGATTTGATACCTGTAAATTGCTTTTATTAAGAATAGTTATTTGCGGTTCTAATTGGTTACGACGGATTAATATTAGTTGAAACAATATAACTATAATTGGAAATAATTGCTTGGAACAATATGATTATTCATAGTAGAGAGGAAACCACACATCCTAGGCAAATTATATGTATTAAATAAGAATACTTTATATCAAAACACACACGCATATATAAGATATGTTAATGTGTGAAAGCGTGTGGTGTAATGGTTAAAGTCATGGGAAATGGACTCGTCGCCCCGAGTTCAAATCCTGGACGCGGTAACTGAATTTTCACTTAGCGCTAATACCCTTGGTTAAGGTACGAATCTTACTCTCCCTCCAGCTATAGGTAAATAGTAGGGCAGACCGGGCTCTTTAACATTGGTTAGGCAACCGGTCTAGGAGAAGGAAAACTCTGAATTCAAACCTGTTGAACTCCGCTTAAGAAATTGACCTTGTATCACATCCTGCTCGTGCGGAGGGGTTGGTAAATATATATATATAAGATATGTTAACTGGTCCTAGATGTTTATTACTAACTAATAAAACTTGTGAATATTCAACAGCAATACTTTGTCCACTTAGTCTCTATCAAGATTAGTGCATCCTTCCATATGTGCCTAGGTGGATAAATAGCCTCCAAGAAGAATATGTTCAAAACCTGTTAAACTCCGCTTAAGAAATTGACCTTGTGTCACATCCTGCTCGTGCGGAGGGGTTGGTAAATATATACATATAAGATATGTTAACTGATTCTAGATGTTTATTACTAACTAATAAAACTTGTGAATATTCAACAGCAATACTTTGTCCACCTAGTCTCTATCAAGATTGGTGCATTCTTCCATATGTGCCTAGGTGGATAAATTAAATAGGGAGGAGGAAATTCATTTGTATTTTTTATTTTATGCTCCATACTTTATATTAAAACTGAAATTTAGATTATATGGTTTTATGTTACTAGAACAGCCATTTTTGTCTTTTTCTTTCTTCATTATATCTCAAGTAACCAGAATCTGTAGTAAATATACATTCTTCTTTCAAGCTGTAGTTATGTCAAAGCTACTGAATGGCTGCAACAGTTAGACTCTAACAAAATGTTTGGAGAAAAAACTACACAGATTCTGCATGGAAAAAAATTAAAACTATTTTCTTTGGTCCAACTCCACCCCACTTGTATTGTATTGTATTATTCAACAATAGTTGAAACAATATTCCTCCAAGAAGAATATGTTATCATCCAGTTGCTTTTGGGCCCAATTAGTTGACGCATTCCATCAACTGTTGAAATTTCATTGTGCGCAATAGTGACAACGATAAATGACAACACGAGGACCATTCATGGCAGCAGGCCCAAAAGAAACCATGAAAACCCCGTGCCCTATCAAATAAAAGCACTTTTCTAGTAAATCAGGACGACCAATAGCTTATTATTATGCAAGTGATGATAAAGTTTTATACCATCTATGTATGCAGGTGATAATGTTTTAGTTCATCATTGTATACAAGTGATATTTTCCCTTAAGCCGCATCAGTGTATGCAGTTGATAATACTTTAACCCATCAGTGGTGATATTATAGAGATGCATACTCATTTTTATCTTTAATAGTCGGNTGATAGCCCACGTGATGTTTGCACTTATAATATCCCATAGAAAACGCTGTCAGAAGGAAACAAAAAAAAATTTTCGTGAGAATTTTAAATATCTTATATCTTAACTTGAGAAGTCTCCATTTTACTAATGGAAAGAACTCACAACTACAAACCGTGTTGCTGAAAACTCTAATCCGTGACATATTTCAAGTGTATTTTTTTTTCTAAACGTCTTAATTAGAATTTTATCCTATTAAATTACAGAAGCAGTATGTAGTCGATGCCTGTCCTGAATAGGTAACACTGGATGATAATGGATAACCTTCCGTAATATCTTTAGCGAAATTTAAGGCTAAATGATTCCCAACCCTATGCCCTAATAACAAACCCTCGTCCACTGGCAAAGTCCACCACCACCGATTTTATCCCCTAAAAGGGTGCTAGGAAACGGTGGACGATGCGTCAATGGTTCATCTACATGCACTAAAGAATAGCACAGTTCTAAACTCCTAAATCTGGCGTCGATCGGTAGACTTCCAGTTTTGGGAGGTTGGTGGAATTTGGAAGCACCACATTTCCTCCCAGCGCCCAATTGCTCGCTGATGGACTCCAGCTCTGACCCGTTCAAGAGTCCTGTGTCCACTCACTACTAAAACCTGTATAGCTAGAGGGTCCCATCAATAATAAGGAGGAGTGAAAATTAAGATGAGAATAAAACATGTTATTCCAATTAAGAAAAATTAGTAATAATCCAGTTCCTTAGAGTTATTGATTTATTTACAAAAAACTTTAGTCTATTACATGAACCCAACCCTGAAAGCTTTCATTAATGCCGTAAAAGCTAAAAAACCAAAGGTCACAAAAGCACAAATTTGTAGGTTACTAAACATTAAAACTAAACTACATTAAAGGAAAGCATTTAGGTGACTATGTCTCGGAAAAAATGACGAGGAGGATGTCCGTTAAAAACAAAGCTAGAAGCTAATATTCATAATTGCCCTATGAAATATCAATTAATCTCTAAGAGGAGCATACTATAGTAAATGTAATAAGGAGCGCTGTTCAAAAATGGTTTCCTAAGTCAGCGAGAGTGTCAGCCATTCAGCTAGAGGTAAAATCTTCTCCCCTATTCTACAGCTGCTAGTAGCCAGGAGATGTTTTAATGGCATCTTGAGTGGTAACGCTCAACACCACCACTCAGCTCCTTACTTTACTGCACAGATCCTGTGGCTACTCATACGCCTGAGTTGGAGGCCCGTGGATCAAACTAGGAACATTGTGTTCTAACCCCTAACGCCCCATTAACCGACTGAGCGAACCCGCCTCTTCCTGAAGTGCCACGTACGATCCACATGTAGACATGCCAACACAAGGCCACCACCTAAGCGGTATGAACAGCTGCTTTGAATTCAAGGAGTTGTCTATCACATACTGCTTATAGCTGAAAATCCCTCCAACGCACAAAAAGTACAGATCCCCACTTTTTAACACCCATACTCCCATTTAAGTTTTTGTGTCTGTGTTGGAGGGGAATAAAAGTTTCATGTGGTATAACATTAACTTTCACCAAATCTTCTTTTATGAGGTCCCGTAGCACGAAAAGAAACAGATCTCGTCTCAACACGTCGAAATAATCTACCATGGGAAGCAGCGGGCGGACCTTAGTCTTGATTCAGAGATCTCCCAACACATAAATATGATATAATAGTGAGTATTTTAAATAAGCGTTCACCTCCTTAAACCCCGATTCAAATATATTGGTTTTTCGCCACTACCAAAATATATCTTAGTAAATATCCAAATATTTGAACGCCTACTCTAAGCGAAGTGTGAGAACTACGAGATTTATCATACCATCGTAAATGTTCCCATTTTTCTAAGTGAAAAATAGCTAGAAAATGTATGATATTACTGAGGATGTCATTAAGGGCGAGTTTAGCACAGTCAAGTTCCAATAGGAGCAAATATCGCTCGTTAGAAATCCCTATCAAGTGATCCTCCTAGTAAATCAAAATACGATGTTCCTCTGCGCATACGACGATAGACTCAGTTCTTGTATGATTTTTGTAAAAAAGAGTAGCACAGGTATCTGTAAAGCGGCTCCCTAAGAGTTTGAGAGAGTTGATCGAATAGGCAGAATGAAGTGGGCCTCGGCGCTTCCACAAACCTCAAGATTCTAAAAAACAATCTCCTTGCGAAAATACCTAAGCTCTGCAAGTTTGACCAGATCATGGTTGATCACACTTCCCTCCCCCTTGTCGTTGAGCTCCCGATACCGCACCAAAACTAAGAGCCGCCCCGAACGACGATATCGTTTGAGGAATTAATTCCAATTAATTCCTTGCAATATCATGTCGACCATTGTGATAGCTTACGGGAAAAAGTTATTTAATTTAATAATGCCATAGAAACAAGAGGTTATACTCTTCAGTCGTCAAACATTGATTTTCTCATAATATATCCTGAGGATTCGTGACTACAGGGTGCGATCACGAACCCAACCTTGAATACTCACAAACCAAGAAAATTACCATGCCTCTATATCCAGCCACCACGTCCCTATCCGTTATGCGTCCTGGCCAAATCTCAGCACAACATCCCATGTTCCAAATACACAGCTGTATGAACGTAAGGTTTTGTCCTAGATCGGATAACATTGGTGTGTCAATATATATGAAATCGAAGTTTCAAAATAGTGACAATAGAGAAATTTGACCCAATTTCAACTATGTATAGCTAGAATTTTCAGTGAGGTTACACCTTATAAATTTTGCTCGTATATACCATTAATTAATAATTTGTTAATATGCTAGAAATTTTGCATATATGCGCGCTAATTTTTCTTTTCAACAATTCGCCTGTTCGTAAAAACTTTGCAGAAAAAGTAGTTAATATGAAAATGTTGTATCGTGAGATGAGTTGAAAGACAAAAAATGCACCGCTCAACCAAGAGATGATGCATCTCGTTTACCGCTCAAATTTATAAGCCGCATCTGGCTGACAGATAATAAAACAGACCCGTATTCAGTTAGCGAGGAGCTGGTTAGAATCACCCTATTCCCCAATTTGAAGGGGATGTTTTATCCTAAACTGAAATCTTCACAGAGCGTGTCAAGTGTTAAGTACGATAAAAAAAAAAATGTGCCGAAACACAGCCCAAGCGCAACTTTTTTTCCTCTCCTTTCACAAATGCAGAACAATTCCAATAACATAAAGGACACCACAGTCAGTGTATAAAGAATGGAGATAATGATTAATTGAAAGATGATAATAAAACTCATTATTCCATTAATTTATTGAATGATTGTTATTTTATAAAAAGGTATGTCACCCCGTCTAGTCGCTGTCCATTTTTTTTACATTTTGTGAAGTTCTTTTTTGCACACGGTCATTAGATATCAGTAGATATTCCAATGTAAATATTCGATATTGACACGAGAAGGGACATTAACAATACTATCCACTCCAGTGTCAAATTAACCTGTGGAGTAAATGTAATGAAATAATACTTCTACATTTCACCTGAACTTAAGAAGTTTGAGGTGCGCCACACTGCGCAGCATGCAGTTGTCATGTATCCATACCCAGTACACAACGCCAATAACGGCGCTATATTATATATCTTCAATCGGAGATTAGATGGCTATTACGTAACTTCAAAGCCCCACGACAATGATGATCATTGCACACATAGATGGATAGCGATAAGTTGCGGAATTGCGATTAACAGTAAACTGCTATTTTTGTGTTTCATGCCCTGTCGTCTTTTGCAATACAGAAATATAAATTACTTTCGCAGAAAAAAGATAATACAAGTGACAACTCAGAACTGGTCTACACTAACATTTTACTTGAGGATCTGAAAGTTTGTGTCGGAATCTTTTATGAACTACTTGATTAACAAAGCTACAATCACCGCCGCCCACGCAGGTGTTGGAAATAGGTTATAACCAGACTGCTGTATGGCTAATTATAAGAGCTACTTTATGTAACCAGCATGATTTGCGACCGTAACTACAAATCCATTTCATGAGGATTCCGATACCCTATTAATGTTCAAGGATAGGTACTATAACACATTTATCTTTTATGGACCTGGTGAGCTCTAAGTGGTGCTAAATAAATTCATGGCATCCTTCCAATATTCTCAAAAAGTTGACAAATAACATTTGGTAGTACTAGCAAACAGAATATATATCATGGAAAAGCCCTTATTCTAAGATGGGTATCTATTTTACATTCCTGTATTCTCGAAAACTTGAGAAGAAATTAATTAAGTGACATTCTATGCCAGCAACGGTGTAATGAATTGCCCAGTACTGAGTAAAGTATTGTGTGATGGTAATTCGTTAGCAGCTCGGGGGTAGCATCCATCGCCAGAATTAGCTCGATTCTCCCTAGCTGGCGCTTACAGAAAGCTAAGCTTATTCAATAACTACTAGAGTACTAAGAGATCATCGCTAACAAATATAAATAGATTAACCGTATTAAAACATTTGAACCGTTAAGCGTAATTGACAATGTCTCCCAAAATAACACACTTAAAGTGTAACTTAAGTGTGTATTCATTATTACGATTTTCCTCAGTCAGCTTTCTCTTCCTATTGGTGGAGCTTTAGAAAAAATGCTATTCGTACCCCTCCGCCGGAGGGAGTATACCCCCGCAATAAGTGAGTGCTCTTTCTATGGACCTTTTTCTGGCCTCTTATCGAGAGGTTCCGTATTGTGATTGGCTAATTACTCTCAGGACCACTCTTATTTTGAGTCGTAATACATCTTAGGAACGTTGACAGAGTATTTAGTATAGACTAGAATATTGAATGATGCTTGAAAATCTATATGTATTAAGAATAGTTATTTGAAAGCTTGAATATTGTTACTTTGACATTATTACAACTGGTTTTACATAAATAACCGTGTTGCAAAAAACAAAAGTTCACACTTAAACAATTGACACATAAGAATGTAAATATTAAACGCGCAACGAACGTGATCTCTGATATAATCTGAAAATAAACCTAGATTCGGTTAAAAGAAATCATTCATTCAGCTCAAGTTCCTGAATACATAGACTGCGATTTCATCAATATAAATGGTATTTAATTATTTTAATAGGGAATTATCAATTATCCACTCCATTCCATTACTGTAACACTTTCAAAAGACAATTAGGACAATACTAATTAGCCCTCTCTTCAAAGTGGATTTTAACAGAATCAAGTAATTTCAAACCACAACAGTGTAAATATATTAGTTTTATTTAGGAAGCGTACATTTATTTCCTTTGCCACACAGAAATAAGAATTATTTGTTCCCCGCCCCCCAAAAAGAAAAAGAAAGTACATACGTCAAATAATAGTATGTTTAAAAAATCACTTTAGCTCTGTTAAACATCTACATTTCCTAGGCGTGTTAATAAGTTTGCTATTCAATGTATTTTCTGTTGCGACAGTAATCAAAGAAGCGTACGTAATTTATTTTCTCGGAATAGGAGAATCTTCCAATTCGATTTTGCATACGATATTATGCTTCTTCAGTCTTAATACGCAAGAAAACATTAATATCTTTACAAGTTAATCCTATTTCATTTACAATGCACGTGAATGCGAAAGCATTTGAATTGTTTAATTAAACGCTGTAATCAGCTGTTCTGTCTGTTCGAACAGTACTAATAATATAGTTCATCTATATTATCTCTTTATCTATAAGCATTCTAAACAAAACACCCCCATTATATACATATATATATAATATATATATAAATATATATATAATATGATGTGAAAGAAGGATCAAAAACCAAAATCAACAAAATGGTGAATATCCCTAGAAGCATTGAATCCCGCATCCATCAGTCTTTTAATTAGATTTTCGAATACCCTTTCAAATTTTAATAATATTACAAAGGATTAATTCAAAAAATTAAAAAAAAAAACATCTTCACCTATATTTTGATTTCTCCCCCTTCTATTTTGATAATTCCCCTCCTTACCCACTTCCACTTTACCTAACCACTTCTCCAATCCACATAACAAACTCCTCTCCTACCCCTTCCCTCACACTCAGTGATTTCATGCTTCTACCTCCCTAACCCTCCCGCTACTCAACCACTCCCCTTTATACTCCAATTTGCTATCTGCTTTGACAAATTTCTCTCCAAGATAAATGCCACCCACTCCCCCCTAACCTTCTTTACAATATAACCTCATTCTCCGCTGGCCACTATCTCTCTCCTTCTGATACTCTCTTCTCCATTATTCCCTGCCCTGACCATTCAAAAACCTTTCCTACTAACGCTACCCACCCACTCACCCCTCTCACTATCCACCCTCCCCCACCACTACCCATCATAAAAAACTTTATGAACTCCTGATCATTCATTTAAAACGACTGATGATGCCGATCTCAACGACTCTTAACAATAATATTCTAACACAATTTTGCGAATATATATATCATAATATATAATGATAATATATTTATATATAATATATATAATTGGTATTTAATACCAACACCTCCAGCAAGCAGGCAACTAACGCTAAATTTTTAACGGAATTTCAATTAGTTTAATTTTAGATTTCTTCTTTCTACTGTTATCGGTTAACTACTACAAGTTCACACTTAATCCCTAACGAAGTTACCAATAATAGATGAGCAACCTTTCCCATGTTAATAGCGCCTATTAAATCAAACCAGTTCGACAAATTTCAACTCAGTCCTGTTTCAATTTCCTACAACATTACCAATTACACAACACGAATTAACACACACACACACAACACACACACCACACACACATAATATATATACTAATCATATAAATATATAGTAGAAATGATACATCAGATTACATTCTCTCATTTTTCTACCCTACAAACATATATTGCCCGCTAAATTCATTAAATTATAACAATTAAGTTCAAACATTAGGTTGACTTCAATTAAAGACATATCCTCTATAAACATATATAAATATATATGTGTGTGGTGATACTTGTTGGTTGTACTATTACTGGTGATGTATGTGGCACCCACATATGTGTGTGTGTGTGTGTGTGTGAGTTTGTTGTGACTGAGTATCAAACAACAAAATACGATCAGTTAACCAAAAATAGGTTCTATTTTGGTACCCAAGGGAAATGATAAAAATAAAAATCAAACGCGCAGTTCTTTAACATAGCAGTAATTACTACTCTCGTTTAGCAGGACTATCTACCTCGGTAGTCCGTATCTTTTATGTTTTCGTTTCCGGCGAGTCTAAAACTTTCTTGTGTGAAAATATTATCCCTTACAAGCATCCCTGATGGTAAAAGAAAACACAACAAATTAATATTACATACAATGTAAAAATCAGTCAATGTCAGAACTTGATGCTTTAACCCAAATTTTCCGCATAGCTTTGGAGATGGATCTTTGATGGAATTTACTAGCTATTTACTGATGTGACCAGTTTCCGTATTCGAATAGTAAAACTGACATTTCCAAACATCGCTGCCAGCAGTTTCATGTACGCACCACCTTCTACTAAAAATTTTCTCACAAAGTTAAGCAAGAATCCACGACATGAAAGCTCAAGAAATACATTGGTAGAATTGTTTTCAAAAATTATTAAAGCTGTTAGAATAATCATATACTAATTCCATATACCGTCGAATTGGCAAGACAAAACTAGCAAGCAGTCGTAGGCCAAACGATTCTGGTTTTGCTGCAAGGCCACGCAACAATGACAGATTTATTATGAGCCTCAGAGGATCATACCAAACCAAGCAGCCAATCAGGACTCAGGGAATGAATCACCTCAAATGCATAAAGTTGACTACTCATGATTCCCATCAATACCATTTCTTGACACTGCGTCAGTTGGCTTGACCAGTCACATCTGTTCCCCAAACCGCAATAGTAGATCTGACCGAGCGACTGACTGAACTTGCAAAGTAAACCATGGCTGTAGCAATTTTGATTTAATATGAACCAAATTTTAAAAATAATCTTTAGTTTATACAGTAACACCAAATATATGGATTTTTATCAGCGGAAGCATTTTTTTTATTTTAAATATTAAAAAAAGCCCAAATAAAAAAAAACAATTCTGACAAAACGTACATTCACTGTTAAAAGATTTCATAGCTCTGAAAGTCAAATTCCCTATTGTCGATTTACATACCTTTATTGAATTAATTATCTTAATTTTTATTATTGACATTTTTTTAGAAATTCAGCCTTCCAATTTAAGAGAAGAATCATTTTTCTAACATCTGAATTTATGTGAACAGACATTAAAATCATGTCAATTATTATGTCTGATCACCCTTCAATTCTAAATCAGATGAAGACAGCACTCTAAAAAAAACAATTGAAAAAAATTTGTTATTTCAGCCAGTGTATTTTGATAGAATTTCTCGCTACTAATTTGACCCTAATCCGGAAAGAATAAGATTACTTTAATACTGAGATTGATTAACGTTGTTATTTAGGATTTATTAGCATCATGACCAGCATTATGTTCAAACTATGATCGCATCACCAACCCACAAACAAACACACAGGGTTGCGGATACTCCCTTGGCGCGTATGGCACCAGCTTTTGGCTGTGACATAGAAGATTGAACTAAAGTCACGCTATACGTTCCACTGATCTAAGATCCTCATATAAAGGTTCGAACTTATAATACCGTCGTGCTATGGCTTTAATTAGTACTACCCATTGTCTTCTACAAAGTAGCTAATTACATCTAAATAATCTCTACTCTATTGTACACTATGCCAGTAGAAACGACACAGCAGCGATGCACACAACACACAAACCCACAGGTATTAATATATAATATAGTTATTTGTATATGTTATATTATATGGGTGTGTGGTTGTTTTAATGTCAATGAGTAGTAGCTACCGGTGGTTTCATGAGTACGATCGCGTTTGAAGCCCACATTAGTATCTAGGGTTAAGACGCGAGAAAAAAAACAAAATACAAACGTGCTCAATACAATGTAGCGAGCAAAATTTAAATTTAATACAAGCCGATAGGAGTTACGCCTACTCGAGTTTCATCGATTGATTCTTCAGGGTTCACATCCTTTGAATTAATCGAGTTTCGATTAATCTCAGTTGGCTATAATACATTGCCTGGAATGGGACTTATACGTTCGTCTATTAAAAGATAAGTCCTCATTCCAAACGAGCATTATGTTATACCAATGAGTATTAATCGAAAACTCTGATTAACTTTCATCAAAAACCGGATTTTTTGGTAAAACCCCCCCCCCCCAAGCTATATATACATTATATAATACTTTATAGATATATATATACTACTCATATATATAATAAATACTGAATAAAAGCAAAAACCCCTATAACACTTCTATAACTTAATTTCCCTCTAACCCCAAAGATTACAGATATTCCCAATATTAGGTATTTAACTGAATCGAAACATATTCGATATTTTATGAACCAAATTCTCGAATAGCATAAATACTATCCGAAAACAAATGCAGACGCCCCCCATGTAACCAAAAACAAAACTTCATGAACTATATTACAAGGTTCAACCCTATTCTTTTTGTGTTTGATAAATATCAATATTCCTGTATACTGGGCTTCAATCCTGTAGTGTTCGAGAATAAATAATTAATGATGCATTCATTTCTTACTGTTTGACTGAAATAATGAGACCCTCGTATTTTTGTTATGAGAAGAAAACTTAATATTAATATAAAATTGTCAGTTGTATACTCATTCAGTGAGGAAACACACGCACAGCTAAATTTGAATACTTAGGAGATTAACAGCGTGCAAAAGGACTACTCAAGCTAAATATCATAAACGAATAAAAAATCGATAGGTTCGAGACCAGATCGACTCAAGTTCTCTTGTAGTTAACAAATTCCCAAGTATAATATATTTATTATATATATATATAATTATAACAGTATTATATCATATATATAATTTATTAGTATATATATCGTGTGTGATGTGGTGCCATCGCATCGTGTGTGTGTGGTACATTGAAGAAAGGAAGTAATCTGCACGGTTATGTAGTATAAAATGAAAAATGACAATTGGCGAGTATCTTAGCGACACTGCAGTGTTTCATCTATAATTAGATCATCTTCAGGGATTTGTTGTTATATGGAAGTGATTAATAATTATTTATCACAGAATAACGAGAAAAGCGCTGCTATGTGTAGTTATGGTTATTCAGTTTCAAAAATTGGTTGAAGTTTTGAAAGAAACGAACGGTTTTGGACTAACGTGTGACGTCAAATATCTATTTACGGCCTTGGTATGGATGTGTAGGTAGTGTGTACTGAAAGCGAAACAATTGTTTGTCTATTTAGTACGTGTGTGTGGTGGTCTCTACTTGCTCGGGCACTTTGTGGATAAATTTTTTTTTTCGACAATAAGACCACAGAACTATCATTATTATGTGTGTGTGTGTGTTGGTGTTGTGTGGGTGTTCCACACTTTCCGTCTGGGTTCTCGGCACATAAAACTAATTTTGACATATATGATGAACTAATTATACCTGATCAGGTATTATAAAAATGTATTTCACGGCGGGCAATCAATCAAGATAAACTCACCAGATAAGCACCACTTAATTAAACATACGGGGCCTCGCCTCAGGTGCAAGTATTCCGTGGATAATTATGACTTGAACCTCTGAACCTTCGCATCCCTAAGGAGCTATGACACGTAAAATTATTACACAACTTATTCCTGATTTATATTATATACTACTATTATACAGTATAAGACTCATATATATGTCGTGATGCGTGTGGCAGACGTCTCATCATGTGTGTGTGATATCAGTTTTTTTAAACTAGAGCGAGCTATATAGATTAACGACTAGAGCTAGTTGAACATTGTACTCATATGTCGAAACATCTCATCCATTTTTCAGAAATATCTTAATGAAATTGCCATTCAAAAATATCATAACAATGTTCATTTTCTTTTTTTTCTAGATTAAAAAGATGAACTCTTTTGCATCGTCATCTTTTTTGAACTATGTTCAAACTGTTCCGTTAATGAGAGCTGTGGTGATGATATGAATTTGTACATTTCAGAGAAAATGCTTTAGTCGAACGAAGATTAGTGTTGTTTTTTTGAAGTACATAAAGATTTTCAGTTTATAAAATCCAAAAGCTTGCTTACGACCAAAAACTGTTCATTCAACTATAAGCAACTTGAAAATTGTTTTGGAAACATGTATCCATCGATAGCTTAGTTACCATCAAACCTGTTAGACGAGAAAACGGATCAATCTATCGAGTGACATTTATGTGGAAGACCATATATGTGCATGTCTACTGCACCTATAAAAACGCCTTCGATTTTCTAAAGGAAAGGGCATAATCGAAGCATGGAAGGACGGTTTGCTATTTATTCATTTTCCAGCTATGACAACTAGACTAGGTTCTCTATCATGTCAGTCTTATTGGATTATGATGCAAATAGTATTTCTTAAACAGGCGAAAAAGGATTTGAAAAATATCCTGGTTTAGATGAGGAGTTGAAACCCCAAATGAACCGAGTTTCATATAAGCCTCTTCGTATCGGTTTTCATTCTTTCTTTTTAATTCGTTCTTTCTTCATAATTTTCTTTTCTTTGTTGATTCTGCTTTCTGCTAGTCCTTTCCTTTCCTATTTTCTTACTTTCTTACTTTCTTTTCTTCTTCCCTTCTTTCCTTCTTCCTACCTTTCCTTTTTCCTTTCCCTTCTTTCCATTCTTTCTTTCCTTCTTTCTTTCCTTCCTTTCTTTCTTTCCTTCTTCTTCCTTCTTCTTTCTCCTTCTTTCTTTCTGTCCTTTCCTATTCTTTCTTCCTTTTCTTTCTCATACTTTCCTACTTTCTTATCTTCCTTTCCTATTCTTCTTTCTTCGTTTTCCTTCTTTCTTTCTTCTTTCTTCCTTCTTTCCTACTTACTTTCTTTCTTCTTTCCTCTTCTTCTTTCCTTCTTTCTTTCCTTCTTTCTTTCCTTCTTACCAGTAATTTCTTTCCTTTCTTTCTTCTTTTCCTCCTATTTCTTTTCCGTCATTTCTCCACTTTCTTTCCTATTTCATTCCTTCTTCTTTCTTCCTTTCTTTCCTCTACCTTTCCTCTTAATCTTCTTCCGATTTTTCCTTTCTTCCTACTTTCTTTTCTTCATTCGTGGGGTTCTGTGTTGGATACCATAAACGGTGTCCATAAACGTTATGACGCATCGTAAATATGTGCGTATGTGATTCCTGTGCTGTACCAGAACTGCAAAACAAAGACTTGTGGTGTCCTGTGCTGTGTGCTGTGATGTCGATCGAGTTGTGTGTGTGTGGTGTGTGTTGATGATGATTAGTAAGCTCAAATAATGCATCTCCAATCCATGTAATCACTCAAGCTCCTTGCCTTCCGTATTATTAGGTGCGCCCGGAAAGAGCTGAATTCCAGATTCTTGTAGCATGTGGTACATCTAAGTACCTAGATTAATTAATAAGCCCTTATAGCCGGGCTACACTCTCCATTTCAATGCATCCCGGCCAAATCATTAAAGACGAAACTGTATCCATGTGGGAATTACACCTATAAACAACTCCAAAAACAATCTATCGATCGTCTAAATGACGATAATTAGAAAGAGAATCCTGGCAAAAAACATGATAATGGTGTAAAAGGCATAAAAGTGCTGCAAAGTGAATCTTTTTATTTCTGTAACACTCTATAACCTTTCGAATTACTCCTTCCATCTAACTATGTATTGTGCGTTTAAGTGGCGTGTCTTCGACTTACAGTGTTAAAATAAATTATGTACACGATAGATCATGATTCTTTATATAACATTGGTAAATCTCAGACAAACTAATAAACATAAAACAACAAACAAATAGAGAAGAAAATATAGATTTAAGAGAGTTTCTATAATTTGCTTGAAGCATTAGTCTTTAAGTATTGGTTAGGAGGTTGATTTAGATGGTCCTTATAAATAAATAATAATATATATATCTAATATATACTAATATCTATTATATATTTAAAAATATTATAAAATCATAAAAAATAAATGAATTTAGATATAAATAAAAGTTAAATAAAATCACAAATAATAATAATAATAATAATATAAGATCCAATAATAAAATAAGATGATTTAATTGATTCGTATATTACATCCAACACGAAGATTATCTTATTCATCACCCATCGCCATCAACACAAATACCGCTCTTTAATACGCACATACAGCACTCCACCGAGGATACAGTCCTATAACGTACACAACCCAACACGCATTTTACTCTATGCGACACACGCTAGTGATCAACCTAAACATACGCACAAGAACAAAAAAAAACGCATTCACGCCCTTAAACAATACACACACGTTAAGCAGCGCAACTGTACACGTATATTATAAAAAAAATACCATCTATTTTCCAAGAAAAATCCATCTAAAAGAAATGCCCATTAACCTAGATTGCTTCAGTAAGGTTCCCAGTGACTCTTCTGGTTGAAAAAGAGATCTGTATCTCAAAATTAAATGAATCTAAAATCTCCTTACAGATTAACACACACAACCACCATGTACCCCGTATTATTATTATTTTTTCTTTACATCGTTACATTGTGATTGCCTTTAAATCAACCTTCCTAACCAAACTATATAATTTGGTGTTGCAGTCGCGTGAAAGAAAGCAAGAACAACAATTTAATATAAGGAAACATTATATACAGACATTTGAAGTTTAAGAAAGCTATTTTATTGAATTCATAATGTCATTATTAAACATAAATGTTTTGCGTCTTATATAGTTCATCAATTATTAATTTGCTGAATAGAAACCTCAAGTTAACATTTTAATATGTGCTCCAAATAAATAATATTGTCAGCAAGTATTCATTTAAACTTTGGATATTCATTTTTCACAATAATTTAATACTAAGAAGAACTTTTAGGCCTGTCACGGCAAGCACCTAGCACCCTATATTGATTTCTCAACCCTATTCCCTTATGGCAGCCCCAACCCTTTTATCATATAGGCTAGAAGTGTTGTGGCTGCGGTTCTACATGTCCTGGGATGACGTTTAAACTCTATCTGTGGTAGGTTCAGTTTTGGAAAGTTGAAGGATATGGCACACCCCTTCTATCACCATGGCTCCCTGTCACTCTGACCCGGATGTAATTAGTAACTGTTTAGGGGTCCCATCTATGGGTTGAAATAGAAAAAGTGCTTATTTATAAAAAGTGTATTATCCATTAAGAATTGATTTATTTCAAACTTATACACAAGGCATTAAAGACCCACTGAGGTTAATGCCGTCTTAAAATACAAAACAAAAACAAAACACCAGAACTAAAAGCATATCTTACGACAATATATCAACCACCTGTGTAGAATACATTATTAGATAAATTCAATACGCGTGAACATATAATTATCATTTCTCAGAATGTTTTTCACACGAAAAAGTCTAACTAGAACAGTTATTATTTTTATATCATACAAGCGGCTTCATCTGATAATAAGAGTTCGAAGTAATCGAGATTGCCTACTCGTGAATTTGATTTTATTCATTCTGATATTAATACGTTTATGAGTATAAAGACTTGAATATAAACGATAATTAATAATTATCAGGAAACATAAATACCAATGAACGACTACCAGTTTACGAGATGATAGATCAACTGTTGGAGAACTGTTCATTGTAATGTTACTACAACTAAGAATTTGAAGTTATCACCGGTAGGTACTTGATGGACATAATTCTTAATATCACTGAATAGATTAATTGGCTTTTATTGCAACTGCTCACAGTCATCAAGTGAAACCCATGAAACTAATCTACACCAGCATGTGTTTGGCAATCCGTAGCAACTCACACAGAATGTTTAATAAGTATTGCATATATTTTCGTCTGAGACTAATTTGACCATGACATAGATATCTGACATATCTATTTTTTTTTTTTATCATTTGCACAGTACAGATTTTATCGAGTCTCGCAAAGACGAAAAAGATTAAGCTAGACAATAGAACTTCAGAATAAGAAAAAATCACTTACAAAAATATAACATTCGACCGTGGTGATATTAAAAAAAAAATATGAACATGAGTTCTAAATATACATCTTAACCTTTTTTTAGGTTTAATAAACATCTTATAACAAAAATATAAGCATTCTGCAGCCTCTGCTCTATACTATTGAATCTCATCAGCGTTGGTGTGAGTCTAGCTCATCTAGAAGTGTTTAGTATATATTTACAGAATAAAACACATTATAGTCATCTTCATTACAACTTTGAATGATTGCCTAATAAAGGTTAATATTATTAAAAGCGCTACCCAGCTCAGGATCGCGCCGATCCACAGCGAGGGCTGATCGGGCCTTGAGAGAGATATCGCCCTGGAATTTCACCGTTATAGATAGAATGCGAAGAAGATCTTTTACAAAAATTAAAAAAAACAAAAAAAAACATGTGTATACCAGGCAGAAATATCGCCAAAGAAAAATTGCAGAAAAGAAGATCTTTTACAAATGAAAAAAACAAAAACACAAAAAACAACAAGCCTACTTTTCTAAAAAGATTTCTGGAAACTAAAAACAAAAACAAAAAAACAAAAGAAAAAAAAACCCACAATGAAAGTGGCTAATCATATAAAAAATCAGAAACATAAGAATATTTACGTACCCTATATATACACATGAAAACCCGCTGACAATCGGAACATTAAAATAGATGAATTAGAAATGTATAATATAAACGTAAAAAAATCAAATTTAAAACTTGACGACATCAACAAATATGACCAACACCGCACAAACCATAACATTTTAAAAATCAGTGTGATTACTAGAATAGTTGCATAAGCTTTTATTCGGACGATCACCTTTCACACAATCTCTTCTCTGATTCACTTCTCTCTCAAACTGTGTTCCGTACTTTAGGGATGAGGAACAACGCCATTTATACGGAACACATGTTACTATATTTCTTGACCGATTTTCATTTTACACCAACCATTTATGACGAATTGAAAGTGATACATAATCTATGCGGTTGCATAAGATCATTGTATATCCCCTGTATTTCTAAAGGGATGGCCCTTTTCATATCACGGGCGGGACTTTCCATGGAATAGTTCAGTTTCAGTTTGACGTCGGGCAGAGAAGATGTCCTGCCTTAACTGGAACATCACTGCATACGCGCGCTATGTTAGTCAGATATTTTAGTTACATGAAATGTATAGTTAGTAAATAAAAGCTTAAGAAAATAACACAGTTTTGTGGTTGGTGAATGTCCTTGGTAACAAGACTGATGGAGAAGACCTGAAATGAGTTAAGTGCGACCGACCACCAAGACGAAGTCGAGATGTTAGAAAAGACGTAAGGTAGAAAGACGTCAGAAGAAGAACAGAAGAAGACAGTAGTAATGAAAAGGGTAATACAACAAAAGTCAGAAACAGAGCATAAATGGAATTTTCAATCGCACTCATCGAGTGACTTTTTTTTAATAATGACGATAGGTTAAATCTATTTGCTAAACTTTCTTGGGTCAATCTGATCACGTGACTTCCTTGTCGAATAAAAGCAAAGTTCACAAATGACCTCGGGGTCATTACACGTCAGTTACTTCGAGTCGTTTTAAACTGACAACATGTCAATAATAGATTTTCGCCAATTTTTATTTAAAGCTCTAATTATTTGTGAAAATGGAAAACAACAACAATAAGAAAAGACGCGGATATATTTAATTTTTATGAGATGATTTTTAAGAAAAAGAAACAAACATGTCCATGTTACTCAAGCAAAAAAAAAAAATACTCTGAGATTGTTGCTTAATCGATATATATATATATATATATATATATATATATATAATATATATTATTATATATATATTATATAATGATTAGTTTGCAGCACAGTCAATGACACTTGAAACAAAACGATTAATAATTCAAAATGACGGAGAACTTACCCATCACAGTCTATATAATATATATTATATATATATATATATATATATAATATAATATATATTTATTTATTGTGTGTTTATTTATATATATAGTGTTTCGTATACAAGTATATACACAATCAATATCATCAGTTTTCATTCACCTGCACATTAATGTTCTTACTTCTTCTTTGTAATATGTAATATTCATCTTATTCTATATTTTCTAGACCGCTGACAGTTGTCTTCATAGTAACTGTGACAAAATAAATGCAAACATTATTGGTTTTTGAGTTCTTGCTTTATTTAAAATTTGAATGAAGCGGGAGGGTCAATGAAGGAAGAGAGAGAGAGAGAGAGAGAGAGAGAGAGAGAGAGAGAGGAGAGAGGAGAGAGAGAGAGAGAGGACCGTGAAAGTCTGACATATTATCTCGGGCAATGCCAGGTTGATCTGATTAACCAATTTGATTGTCAACTGCTTGCCTGACTGACAATTGGTTTTATGACTCAACCAGTGTATTTATTACTTACAATTTACCTCTTAGTAATAGTTCACAAATGAATCAGATGTTAACTTAAGTACAAAAAAAACAATGTTCAAAAATCTTGATCAATGTTCAAAAATCTACTAGACGCATAATTTTTCACAATTAAAAGCCAATTACATTTGATAGAGATGCTAATTCACTATAATAAGTAAAATAAATTGAAAATAGAATTAACATACTCCACATTAATTCTAGAAACCCATGAAGATAGCTACGCCTTGAAACCTTCTGGCTTTATATCACTTACTGCTTTCTTACTATCTTATGTTTTTTTAACAATTTTCTTTTTCTTTATTTCTTTTCATCTTCCTTTTTTACTTTATTCCATCCCTGCAAAAATCCAACCCACCTTGAATTTCCATATATGACTTGACATTCGGCTGAATATTCCTTTTTAAATGACTTCGTTGCAAACAATATTTCGATATACGTATGTCGAATTCACGTGACCCTGATCAAGATTTTCTTTTATTGGACTAACACATCTAACACTGACATGTACCTGCTTAGGATATGGCGGACATTGTTTACACACTAACTGTGTATTTTCCCCCAACAGAACTATAAAGACCACTAGACAGGCGCCTGTATTCATTAAACTCAATTTCCGTTTGAAAATTGCTTTACTAGATTGTCACCCCGAGTGTGGATTCGAATGAAATATTAGTCATTTAGATTGCGCGGTGATCCTACTGACTACGCTCTATATAATGCACGTAAGAGAGTTTTAATATTTTTTTTTTAGGCAATGAACATAAAGAAACTAAAGTGAAACCAGATCAGTAAATGTCACTTGTTAATATTCTGAGTCAAAAGCAATAATCCATAGAACATTAACATAGATTATAATTAATTTATAATTTAATAATATAATTAATTATAATTTAATTATAATTAATTATAATTATATTAATTATAATTATTAATATTATAATTATTAACATAGATTTCACATCCATGAGAACATATCAACATAGAATAAGTCAGCTGACGTCTACTCTCATTATTACTATCATGTCACATCCTATCCTTCTGTTCCGATTGATGCCTTGAGTGTATAGATAACTGTGATATGTATGATGTTACACAACTGTTCAATTTGAGTAGAGATACTACCCTTGGCAAATTTATGGAATTAGTCATTTAGACGACGTTTTAGCAGTAAATAAACTAATAACATATATGATGCAAAACGTTTTTTCTTTAATAAACTGAACATCTTGCTTCATAAACATATCCTTTAAAGACTAGATTAGACGAGTTAAATTAATGGTTCAATAAAATTTTTCCATGCCTCTGCAGAGGAAAATATTTTTGAATAACCCAATGCTGAAGGATGATTATGGGAATGATCTGTACATTTGCATTTTGTAAAAACGCATAAACGAGCATAAGCTAGATATGCAATTTAATCTACTGTAAAAATGAAAGTACTTTAAGCCCTCAATAATCGGTTGGTATATGCTGCTTGAAAGGAAACATAAATCTCACAAAAGATCTATCAATTTAAACAATGAAAAGGATTGTAATCTTATTCAAAATGAGCTGAAATCTATACAGTTGAGTGAAGAAAATACATTGGTTGTTCCCTACCAGCTTGTGTGTAAATAGCAGTTGTTAAAAAGAAAGAATACTAGTAGAGCACGAAATATAATATTTCGTTTCATGTACTAAGTTAATAAGATACTGCTTAATTTAGCAAGTATTTTAACTATAACATGAAACGAAATTATATATTAATAAATTATAAATATAATATAATATTAATAAAATATACTATAATATATAGTAATATAAATATAATATATATATAATATAATATTAATAAATATAATAAATAATATAAATATTAATAAATAATAAATTAATAAATATAATATAATAAATATAATATATAATATTAAATAAATATAATATTAATATAATAATTAATAAATATAATAAATATAATATAATAATATAATAATAATATAAAATTAATAAATATAAATATTCAATAAAATATAATAAATAATATAATATTAATAATATAATATTAATAATAATATAATAAATATAAATAATATATATAATAAATATAATATGAAATATATATTAATAAATATAATATAATAATATAATAATAATATAATATTATAAATTATTTATAAATAATAATATATAAGTATAATATATAATAATATATAATTTAAAATATAATATAATAAATATAATAATATATAATATTAATAAATATAATATTAATGTAATATTAATAATAATATATAATATAATAAATATATGAATAATATAATATTAAATAAATATAATATAATATATATATAATAATATAATATTATATATAATATTATATAATATTAATAATATAATATATATTAATAAATAATAATAATACAAATATAATAAATATAATAAAATAAAAATTAAATAAATAAATAAGTATTGTCTAGTTTGCTAATTGCATGATTTTTGTCAGGGGTAATAAATGTGCCTAGTCCTTCAGTCGTTGGGGGTTACTGGCGTTTACACTCAGGTTATTAGATCAAACTCTGGTTTTCCCGGTTAACACCGGGGTCCAGTGAGCTTCGGCCGCTGGACTTGCCCCAGAGGTTTAATTAATAGCGTCGATCCAGGGGGCTATCCCCAGGCAATACCTGTCCCCTTGATTTAAAGGGGCAGGGCTGGGTTTATTGCTGAGGGCGCCTCCTCGAGGGGGAATGCGACGGGATCGACGCATTTTTTTGTGCCTACCAACCCATGAGTTTCGGCTTTGTGGGTGAGCCCACATAAATGGCCTTGTGTCACGCCTCATAAGTGGAATGAGAGGCAAATACACTCAGGTTATTAGAATTTTTGTTAGGTAGAATCTGTACAGATCCATTTACGAAAAATAAGTTAATATCCAATCAACACTGGAAACAATATATTAAGACCTTTACAACATAATATTATTGATGCTGATCATTTTCATTCATATTATTGACTCTGATGATACCCGTAACAGCATCATTATCTCTGTGAAGCTAGAATTTTCTTTATCTCTGACAATCAATTTTGTCTTTCATTTTCAATACTCAATATAGACGTCTTGTGTCAACCATTCTCAAAGAATCTTGAAATCAGAAATTGTGAAAAGTTGTGTAATCATCAACACAGTTGCCTATTGTCATAAATATATCGCTTGCTGGAACAAATGATTGATAAGTTTTTACACACTAGAAAGGAGTAGT
>CM042140.1:23064588-23114588 GCA_023376005.1 Doryteuthis pealeii | reverse complement strand
CTTCTCTTTCATATTCCATACCTTTTTCAGGTCCGTGACAAAGAAATTGTGTCTATCTTTTCGTTTTCTTTTATGATCAGCTGCATCATCAGAATACACTAGATGACTAATTATTTTCTCTTGCTCTTCTGGCCGGAATTGGGTAATTCGCTTGTATCTCGAAATTTCGGAGAATTTTTATGGGTCTCCTTTACTAGGACTTATTCTTGGTTTGTTCGTGATACCGCCCCCCGCGACCAGGATCATCCCTATCCCATCCTTCGCCGCCAGGTCATCGCCACCCCCTGCATCCTCCCACCCACCCGCAATGCGGGCTCCTCCCCGCTCTCCAGCATGGCAAATCTGTAATTCACTTGTACAATTCTCAGTGGATTGCATCCCTACCCAGTCAACGCTGAGAGAGAGAGAGAGAAATAAAAAAAAAGAGTAGAGAAAAAAAGAAAAAAAAAGAAGAAATATAAAAAAAAAAAAAATAGGAGAGAGAGAAGAGAGGAGAGAGAGAGAGAGAGAAGAGAGAGAGAGAGAGGCGAGAGAGGGGGGGTAAAAAGAAAGAAAAGACAGAAGGGAGAAGAAGAATGAAAGAAAGAAGGAACGAAAGAAAAGAAAGAAGCGTAATGTGGGAAGAAACAAAGTAAATAGGTAGAAGAATGAGGAATGAATTGAATCATTTGAGTTTCACTGTCAAAACATGTAAAAGGGAGAAAAAGGGAGAATATGAAATTAAGGTAAAAGTAAAGAAAGGATAGAACGACAGAAATTTGAAAAGAAAGAAAGAAAAGAAAGAAAGAAAAGAGAAGAAAGGGAAAGTGGGAAGAACAAAGAAATCAGGAAAGTAGAATGAAGTAATGAATGAATCATTTTGAGTTTTCACTTAAAACATAGAATGGTTGTGGCCACAAGACGCAGAAAAGTAAATGGGAGCAACAACGAATGAGAATCGAACAAACACATCAACAATGTTTTGCGAAATCTAGTTTGCTAACCATTAACACACATGAGGTGCTGTTATATATATATATATAATATATATATATTAATATATATATATATATATGTGTGTTGTGTGTGGTGTGTGGTGTTGTGTGTAGTGTGTGTGTGTTTGAAATATGTCTGTGTTAAAAAATACAAACACCTGCTGTGCAATTATTAGTTTTTCGACAGTTTGCTCCCTCATCCTTTAATTGTTTTGGGGACTGACAATAAAGTTGCAGACAATCTTATCAAATCGGCTGGTTACCCTCAAACCTAGCCTAATAGATAGAAGATGGGTCGGGGAAAATTGTAACTAAATCAATATACGTCAATAAGAAAGGCAAAAACCCATTGCTTGTATTTAATCAGGTTTGAGATATAGTCTGTGATAAAATATAACACCAGCTTGCATTATTTTGATTTTTCGGACAGTTGTCCTCATCTTTATTGTTATTTCCTCTTATCAATCGACTGTTTATTACCGGTCAAGCCTAGTTACCTATAGTCTGGTAGATAAGAAGGTGGGATGGGAAAAATTGTTACTAATTAAGCAAAATTTCGTATTTTTTTTAAAAGCTTAGGTTATGCCTTGAAATTTGAAAAACCCATGGGAAAAATTCTTTAATTGGGGGGGGGGATGCAAGCCATATCTACTATATGATTGTCTCGCCCTATTACCCTTAATGGAAAGCCCACAACACCTTAATGGGTTGACATGCGTGAATGCACTCAACCAATGTTATTATTATATACAACAATGTTTTTGGTCGATGTCTCCTCCGGCCTTCTTCAGGTGTTTCTTTTATCAGAATTTTTATAGATGAGGCTTGATAATTATGCATTATTTAGATTTTTCGGACAGTTGTCACATCTTTTATTATTCCTTATTGCTAGAAAGCGGTGGCTGAGGTTCTTATTGTCCTGGGTAATAACCTTAAACTCTATCTGATGGTGAAGTTTCAAATTCTGGAGCTCTGGAGAAATGTGGAGTAACCCTTTCATCACCATTACTCCCAGGTCCACTCTGACCCGTAGTCTTAGTACCGTTTAGGGTTTCAATCTATGGGCTAAAATAGTAAAAATGAGTTTAAAAAATTGAGTACCAACTTTTTTATATACACAACGTTTCGGCTGATGTATCCTCCGGTTTTCTTCAAGGTGTTTCTTTTGTTGATTTTTAGAGAAGGGGCTTGATAATTTGTATTATTCAGATTTTCGGACAGCTGTCCTTATCTTTAATTGTGATATACATAACGCTTCGGCCAATGTGGTCCACCGGCCGTCTTCAGGTGTTTCTTATCAGAAGTTTTGCGATGAGGCTTGTAATTTGTATTATTTAGACAACCTTCAGTCGTCGTGACCATAGTTCGTCCGGGACATAAACAAAGATGGTTGATTATGACTGATTTAACACCATGTCAATGCGTCTGGGTTTATTCTCTGCTAAGAGGTTAGGGAAATTTGTTCATTGTACATTCATATTTACATTTTTGTGGTAGAGATGTTTCTTAAGAGATTTTTGTATTATTTGGATTTTTCAGACTGTTTGTCCTCATCTTTATTGTTATATAACAATGTTCGGCCGATGTGCACTCTGGCCTTCTTTGGGTGTCTCTTAAACTGATTTCATGATGAGGCTCGGATAATTTCTATTCTTTAGATTTTTCGGACTGTTTGTTCTCATCTTTATTGTTTATATACATAAAGTTTCAGCCGATGCGCCCTCTGGCCCTCAGCAGGGTGTTTCTCGTCAAATTTGAAATATTATGTTGGTTAGTTATTTTGTTTAATGGCATATCAACTCTTTTGGGTTATTTAATGCCAAATCTTGTTTTTGTTTTTAATTTTTGTTTTGTTTTATTTTTTGTTTTTGTCTTTTGTTTTTCGTTTCTTTTTTAACTGTTTTGTCTTTTTTTGTGTACATGATTTGAAATAATTTGGAGGTAAATATTTTCATTTAGTTTTATAAAGTTAGAAATAATTTTCGTTAACTTCATGTGTGTGAATAATTTTCAATTAACTTGCAAAACTGATCTATTTGACCTATAGATGGTACCCTAACAGGTAACACCACTCTGAGTCAAAAGTGGACCCGGGACCAATGGAAATGAAGGGGAACTTCACACTCTGTGGATCTCCAGAACTGGGACCTTACCACCGGATGCAGTTTAGTTCCATACTCAGGACATTCCTTTTTTGTGGGAAATACAGTCAGCATATTTAAGTCCTGTTTGACAGGGAGATCAGTGGGAGTGATTAAACGTTTGTTTATATATATATATATATATATATATATATATATATTATGAAATTTAACATTTTGAAAAAACATATGATATTTGTTATGTAATTGCTGACAGATCTGTTTCGAACCAAATCGATAACCTTAAAACTCTATCTGATGTGAAGTTTTCAATTCTGGAGCTCTGGAGAATGTGGAGTACCCTTTCATCACCAATTACTTCCCAGGTCCACTCTGCCCCGTAGTCTTAGTACCTGTTATCAGAAGTTTTGCGATGAGGCTTGATAATTTGTATTATTTAGACAACCTTCAGTCGTCGTGACTATGTTCGTCCGGGACATAAACAAAGATGGTTGATTATGACTGATTTTAACACCATGTCAATGCGTCTGGGTTTATTCTCTGCTAAGAGTTAGGGAAATTGTGTTCATTTGCTCGTTGGAGCGACATAGACGGGAAGAGAGATATCCGTTAAAAGGCTGTTTACAAAAATCTCTCTTCCCGTCTATGTCGCTCGTTGATGAAGACCAACTTATCGATTTGGTCGAAACAGATCTGTCAGCAATTAACATACACAAACAATCATTTTCCAATACTATTCGATTAATTCCATCTATATATATATATATATATAACCAACGCCTTCCGCACAAGCAGGATGTGACACAAGGTCAATTTATTAAGCGAAGTTTTTAACGGGTTTGAATTCAGAAGTTTTCATTCTCCTAAACGGACCGGTTGCCTAACCAAGATTAAAGAGCCCAGTCTGCCCTACTATTTATCCATAGCTGGAGGGAGAATAGTTGGATTCATACCTTTCCCAAGGGTACCAGCGTTATGGGAACTGTGGCTTCGTCTAGGATTTGAACTCGGGTCGACGAGTCCATTTCCTGCGACTCTAACCAGTACACACCAACGCGCCTCTATATTGTTATTTGTTATTTAATATATCCTTCCTCTGACGTCACAGGTTACATAAACAATTTTGCTGACGAAAGAGGAAAAATTGGCGCAGACAAAAGTCGAAGATTTTGACATTGTTTGTCATAAGTCAACTCTATAAATTTTTGTTTCTTTCTTTTTCAAAACAAATCTAAGATTTGACGTAAGTATTCATCCAACGGTGACGATGCAGTAATAAAAAAAAAAACACCTGATATATATACAATGCATGAGTAGTGTGGTGCTAATCGCCGAATTGGCGTCACGGCCTCCCTGCCTTAAAAAACGCTAGGCGGTGATAGCTGAAAAAACAACCCCCCTAACGAATAAAAAGTGCTTTGATTTTTTATTTGTAATTGATTGTCGAAAAAAAAGTAAACTAAAATGAAAATACTGAACAAAAAAATATATTTTTTTTTAGCGGACTGAAGGCGTTTTTATCGACAAATTATTAATTCTTTTTAGTGGTTTGAAGTAAACCATATTTTCATCGACAAGTAAATGTAAAAATGTAAATTTTTTCAAAGAAGGGAGGGGGGTTAAAAATATTTACATTTACTTGTCGAAAAAAAAGAAGGAGGAATTAAAATATCGCATTAAAACTTTTCGGGAAAAACGCCTTAAGCGCAGGTTTGATTTTTTTTCAGCAGTCACCGCTTCAGTTAGGGACTTTATTCGTAGGAGGGTTGTTTTTTTTCAGCTATCACCGCCAAGTGTTTTTTTTAAGGCAGGAGGCCGGTACGCATTCTGCGAATAGGCACCAGTAGTTTTTACCTATAGATACTTACTTTTCATTTTGAAACGACTTATTTTATACCATATCAGTGATCCTGATAAAAGTGGATTTAATCTTAATGTGTCATAGGGGGAATTTTAATGGGTTCCAAACTAAAGTTACTTAATAGATTATATTGTTTTTATTTATGAACAACTAAAGCCGTCTACTGTTACCCCATACAGTGTAATTTGTTTCCAAGAAAATATTAAAATGTATTTACTGTTAGCTGGAAATGGTGGAGGGAAAAAAAACGCTGGATGCGTGAATACGATTTTTCTGCGTCCTTTTAGAATTCTTATTCGTCAGTGATGGCAGGACAGACGTACCTGTCAGCATCTCTGCCCTATAGTATCATGATGTATCTTATATTTTATTAATAATATCTTATATTATATAGTTTACCATCTAGTTTATACTCTAGGCGTTTTGTAAAGGGGTCCACCTGGTGCAGCCATACAGTTGCACTGATAAACTTGGAAAAAATTATCGCTTTAACTTATTTAACTTTTACATAAACTAGAAAATATATGCACCCTCCGGTGCAAGTAATTTAAGTTTTTAATATAATAAATATAATGTTAAATTTGAAAGGCTAATGAAACTGAATAAGAATGCAGATAAAAAGATTTGAACAGAGGGGGTATGATTGAAAAATGAAACAACTTTGAACGTAACTCCTATCCATCATTTTCCTACTCCCGTCTTTCATTGGTAAATTTTCCTAATTAACTATTTAGTTTAAAATGGGAAGTAAAGAGAATCAATATTACGTATTTCCTTCTTGTTATGGATTTCTTTTAAGATTATCCCGAATTTTTGCTCATATTCATTAATATAAAACAACAAACATTAGAAATCATAATACTAAGCAATACCTACTAAAATCATATTTTTAAGATCAATTGCAAATTAGCCTTCTCGTTCACACTGTAAACCGCTATTTTGTTTGTATATATAAAATATAAAATTGCAATGTTATTAAGTAAATGTAGATATGGTAAACAGTATTAATGATGTAAAACAATTTATAATAAATTGAAGGTTTAGAATAAAGATAAAATCATGGAGAATGTGAATGTAAATAACAAAGGGAATTGTGACTTGAATGTAAGTATGAGTTTCTGTTACAGCATACAAACCCAACAATCTCTTATAATAAGATATTGCTTCACGGTGACATGCACAATTTAATCACCTGATTTATACGAGTGGGTGAGTATTTTTTACTTCTACATTTATTTTACAATTACTTTCATTTTGAAAACGACTTATTCTATATAACATAATAGTAGTATAATATATTTCCATATTCTATAATATATAATTTCATATTATATAGTATAAATATATAGGTATTATAATAATTCATCTTATATTATATAGTATCAATAGGGTTGGTTTAGTTCAGATCGGTAGAAGCGTCCGCCTCGGACCAACAAGTTTCCGGGTTCGATACCTGCCCTCGCCGCAAACAACGTAATGAGTAAGCAACAAACTTCTATGTGGTAAATGAGAGAATTGTCAAGGATATTCCATGCTACTAGCAATGACAATGATGATGATGAATAATTATTATATAGTAGTCTATAATATACTACGATATTATGAATTTTTTTTAATATAATATTATGACTATATACTGTATTATATATATAATAGTATTTTAATATATTATAGTATCACAGTGTTATATAATATTTTATATTATATATATATATATATATATATATATATATATATATATTTTAACTGGAATATATAGTATTTATAGATACCTAGTCTAATTCCTGACTTCCGTCTACAGGGCATAGAATTGCTTAACTGTAATGCACTTATTTGTTGACGTAAGTATTCACCAACGTTTCCAGTGATTGACAAGAGAATATTCTACCGTCTCAATTATTCTAAAGCTTGCATTAGATAACCCATACTTGTCTTACAAGTGGATGGTTCCAACGGGAATGTATGTATTTAAAGGTTGGTTGGTTGGGTTGGGTTTTTTACGGCATTCAACCCCTTGTTGAGTTATTTTATGCCGAAGCACAATTTTGTTTTATTTATTACCTGTATATTACAAACTCAATTTTTTACATTTATTTAATACTCATTTTTTATCTTATTAACCATAGCTGAGACACTAACGGGTCTACCACACTGGATCAGGGTTGACCTGGGAGTAATGAAATAAAGGGGTACTCCCACAATCCCCAAGTTTTCAAAAATTGAACTTCACCACTAGTGCATGTTTAACGTTGTAAGTACCCAGGACCCAACTAGTCTAAGTAAAAGACTAAATTGGATGCCATGAACACACTCTGCACCAGAGTTCATCCTTATCATCAACAGGTCGCCACCCACACAACAGATGGCCCCATTGGAAGGGATTTTATCCTCTGCAGAGGTGCAGTCGATGTGAGGTTCTAAAGCCTTGCGACAGGAACAGAGTGGTTGTATTTACCAACCCCTCACCACAAGCAGGATGTGATACAAGGTCAATTTTTTTAAGATAATTTTAATTATGAGTTTTTATATAGAATTAATATAGGCCAAGGAAAATGGAAGTGAATCTGACAGGATGTTAAAAAGAAATGATTAAGAAAGGAAAATAGGAAAGGATGAGGATGATTTATATGAACAGAAATTGACATCAAACAGACTATTTTATTTTTTCTGAAGATGATGGAAACACAAGCCTAATACATATTTATTTTAAATAGTGTCCGACATGTAAATGATCATTCAAATACACTTTTCAAATATCAATAAATAATCTTTAGCTTTTCTATTTTTAACACTTGATCATTTACATGTCGGACACATTTTTAAATAATATGTATTAGGCTTGTGTTTCCAAATTCCATCAGGATAAAAATAAATATAGTCTGTGAAATGTCAATTTCTGTTCATATAAATCATCCCTCATCTTTCCTATTTTCCCTTTCTTAATCATTTCTTTAACCATCCTGTCAGATTCATTTCCATTTTCTTGCCTAATATAATTCTATATAGAAACTCATAATTAAATTATCTTAAAAAAATTGAACCTTTGTATCACAATCCTGCTTGTGGTGAAGGGGTTTTGGTAAATACACACTCTGTCCTGTCGCTAAGGCTTTAAGAATACAAATCGACTGCACTCTGCAGAGGATAAAAATCCCTCCAATGGGGCCATCTGTTGGCTGTGGGTGGCGACAATGTGATGATTAAGGATGGAACTCTGGTGGCAGAGTGGTCCATGGCATGCAATTTAAGTCCTTTACTTTAGACCTAGTGTCCTGGTACAACGTTAAACTGCACTAGTGGTGAAGTTCCAATTTTGAAACTCTTGGGGATTGTGGAGTACCCCTTTATTGTCCATTACTCCCAGGTCAACCCTTGATCCAGTGTGGTAAGTACCCGTTAGTGTCTCAGCTATGGGTAAAATAGCACTAAAAAAATGGTATTAAAAAATGTGTTAAAAATTGAGTTTGGTAATATACAAGGGACATAAATAAAACAAAATGTTTCGGCATAAAATAACTCAACAAGGGTTGAATTGCCGTAAAACCCACCCAACCGAACCAACCTTTAAAACAATACATTCCGTGGAACCATCACTTTAGACAAGTATGGGTTTACTTCTAATGCAAGCTTTAGAATAATTTGGAGACGGTAGATATCTCTTGTCATCACCTGGAAACGTTGGATGAATACTTACGTCATAAGGCATACAGTAAGCATATTCTATGCCCCTGTAGACGGAGTCAGGAAATTAAAACTAGTAATCTATATACTTATACTTCCAGTATATATATATATATATATATATATATATATATATATATATATATAAAATATATATACACTGTGATACTATATATATAAAATACTATATATATATAATACAGTATATATCTTATTATATAAAATAAATCATAATATTGTATATATTATAGACTACTATATAAATCATTATCATCATCATCATGTCATGCTAGTAGGTCATAATTCTTGAACAATCTCTCATTTACCACATAGAAGTTGTGCCTACTCATACGATGTTTGGGTCGAGGCAGGTATCGAACCCGGAAAACTTGTGGTTCCGGGCGGACGCTCTTAACCGACTGAACTAACCAACCCTATGAATACTAATAATATAAGATGAATTATTATAATACTATATATATTAATAACTATATAATATGAAAATTATATTATAGAATATAAAATATATTATACTCAAAGGGAACACCTATAGGTATTGAGGTAAGGTGGAAAGCAGTGAGAAGTCAGTTTTCAAAAGAGTGAAAGTAATTTGTAAATAAAATGTAGTAGAGTTAAAAAACCTACTCAACCCACTCTGTATAAATCTAGGCTGAGAGTGTGTTAAGTACTAAAATATTGTGCCAGTCGTGCACACCGGTTGGATAGTCAGGCAGATTTCTTATAGAATATGTGAGATACTTCGTGGTGAATCTGGTATGTCTGTAACAGAGATAGACTAATAATTACTATTCCCAAGTCACATCCCGTTGGTTAAAATATGGGATTCATCTATCAGGGGCGCTCCATGATTTTTATTTTTAATCTAAAGCCATCAATGTAGTGTTAAGTAAAGATGATTTCTCGTCTGCAATCGTCGTAAATAACTAGTAATTGAACCGAATATTACATACTAATAACATGCAATTAATATTTATATTATACAACAAAATAGCGGTTTTACAGTGGGTGAACGAGAAGGCTAATTGGCATATTGATCTTAAAAATATGATTTTAGTAAATAAATGCTTAGTATTATTGATTTCTAATTGTTTGGTTTTATATTAATGATATGAGCAAAAATCTGCGGGGATAAATCTTAAAAAGAAATCCATTAACAAGAAGAAATAACTGGTAATATTATCTTTGAACTTCCCATTTTAACTAATAAGTTAAATTAGGAAAATTTACGCAATGAACAGACGGGAGTAAGGGAAAATGATGGAGAGTTTACTTTCAATAGTTGTTCTATTTTTTTCAATCATACCCCCTCTGTTCCAAATCTTTTTATCTGCATTCTTATTCAGATTTCATTAAGCCTTTTCAAATTTTTAACATGATATTTTTTATTATATTAAAAACTAAATACTTGCAACCGGAGGGTGCATATAATTTTTCATAGTTTAATGTAAAGTAAATAAGTTAAAGCGATAATTCTTCCAAAGTTGTATCAGTGCAACTGTACTGGCCTGCACCAGGTGGACCTTAAACAAAACGCCTAGAGTATAAACTAGATGGAAACTATATAATATAAGAAATTATATTAATAAAATATAAGATACATCATGATACTATAGGGCAGAGTATGCTGACAGGTACCGTGTCCTGCATCACTGACGAATAAGAAATCTAAAAGGACGCAGAAAAATCGTAATCCACGCATCCCAGCGTTTTTTTCCTCCACCATTTCCAGCTAACAGTAAAATACTATTTTTAATATTTTCTGAAACAAATTACACTGTAAGGTATACAAGGTTAGACAGGCTTTAGTTGTTCATAAATAATAAAACAATATAAATCTATTAAAGTAATTTAGTTGGGACCCATTAAATTCCCCGATGACCATTAAGATTAAATCACACTTTTAAATCAGGATCACTTATATGGTATAAAATAAGTCGTTTCAATGAAAGTAAGTAACTATAGGTAAAAACTACTGGTGCATTGCTAGAAATTGCGGAACCGGCCTCCTGCCTTAAAAAACACTTGGCGGTGCATAGCTGAAAAAAACACCCTCCTACGAATAAAGTCCTAACTGAAGCGGTGACTGCTGAAAAAAAATCAACCTGCGCTTAGGCGTTTTTCCCGAAAAGTTAATGGCGGATATTTTTAATTCCTCCTTCTTTTTTTCGACAAGTAAAATGTAAATAATTTTAAACCCTCCCCTTCTTTGAAAAATAATTTACAATTATTTACATTTTACTTGTTTCGATGAAAATATGGTTTCTTCAAACCACTAAAAGAATTAATAATTTGTCGATAAAAACGCCTTCAGTCCGCTAAAAAAAATATATTTTTTTGTTCCAGTATTTTCATTTTAGTTTAACTTTTTTTCCGACTAAATGCATTTACAAATAAAGAATCAAGGCACCTTTTCTAGGTTCGTAGAGGGGTTGTATTTGGTTATTTCGCTATCGAACCGAGAGGCCATTAGACGTATGGTTTGTATTAGGCCGAGGGAGCCTGCGTGGCACGCCAGAGATCGGATACGCATTAAGGATAGCACACACTACTCGCACTTACACCAATCGGCAATGTATAATAATATCAGGTGTTTCTTTTTTTATACTGTCATCGTCCACCGTTGGATCGATGAATTACTTACGTCCAAATCTTAAGATTTGAGATTTGAAAAAGATGAAAACGGAAAATTTAGAGTTGACTTGATGACAAACAATGTCAAAATCTTCGACTTTTGTTCTGCGCCATTTTTCCTACTTCGTCAGCATTGGGTTTATGTAACGCTGTGACGTGCAAGAGAAGGATATATTAAAATAACAAATAACAATATGAGGAGGCGCGTTGGTGTACTGGTTAGAAGTCCGCAGATGGACTCGTCGAACCGAAGTTTCAAATCCATAGACGAGCCACAGTTCCCATAAAACGCTGGTCCCTTAGGGAAAGTTGAAGTCCTAACTATATCTTCTCCTGCAATGCATATGGTAAATAGTAGGGATGCAAGAAACTGGAGGTCACGTCTTTTAATTTCTATGAGTTAGGCCCACCTGTCTAGGCAATGGAGCAACTCTGAAGTATGTCGAAAGAAGCGCCGGTTATAACCTTCGCTAATAAGCTTGACTTAGTGTCTACATCCTGGCTGTGTGCGGAGATGCGTATTGAGCGCTATTATATATATATATATAGATGGAAATTAATCCGATAGAGTTATGACATAATGGATCCGTTTGTTATAGTAATTGTGCTCTCGGTGAGACAGATATCTGTTTCGACCAAATCGATAAGTTGGTCTTCATCAACGAGCGACATAGACGGGAAGAGAGATTTTTGTAACAGCCTTTTAACGGATATCTCTCTTCCGTCTATGTCGCTCCCAACGAGCAATGACACAATTCCCTAACCTCTTAGCAGAGAATAAACGCAGACGCATTGACATGGTGTTAAAATCAGTCATAAATCACTCTTTGTTATGTCCCTGAGGACGAACTATAGTCACGACGACTGAAGGTTGTCCTAAATAATACAAATTATCAAGCTCATCGCAAAACTTCTGAATAACAGGTCTAAAGACTAGCGGGTCAGAGTGGACCTGGAGTAATGGTGAATGAAGGGTACTCCAACATTCTCCAGAGGTCGCAGAATTGAAAGCTTCACCATCAGATAGGAGTTTAAAGCGTTAAGTCGATTTGGTCGAAACAGGATCTGTCAAGCATATACATAACAATATCAATTGCAGCTTTTTGTGATGCAAAAGCGAGTGAGGTGATTCAATGAAACTCGGTGGGCCTTCAATATATATAGTATACAATAGGTACTATGATAGATAGAATATATAATAGTAAACGAAACGGTTTATTCACTCCACTGATCTCCCTGTCAACAGGACTTAAATGATGCTTGACTGTAATTTCGCTCGCACAAAAAAGGAATGTCCCTGAGTATGGAACTAAACTGATCCGGTGGTAAGGAGGTCCCAGTTCTGGAGATCCACAGAGTCGTGAAGTTCCCTTCATCTTCCATTGGTCCCGGTCCACTTTGACTCAGGTGGTGTTACCTGTTAGGGTTACCATCTATAGTCAAATAGATCAGTTTGCAAAGTTAATGAAAATTATTCACAACACATGAAGTTAGACGAATAGATTGATATTATATAACTTTTATAAAACTAAATGAAAATATTTACCTCCAAATTATTTCACAATCATGTACACAAAAAGCAAAACAGTAAAAGAAACGAGAAAAAACAAAGACAAAACAAAAAAATAAAACAAACAAAAATTAAAAACACAAGATTTGGCATTATAACCCAAAAGAAAGTTGATATGGCCCATTAAACAATAAACTACCAAACATAATATTTGCAAAATTTGACGAAGAAACACCTGCTGAGGGCCAGAGGGCGGCATCGGCTGAAACTTTATGTATATACACAATAAAGATGAGAAACAACAGTCCGAAATCTAAAGATAGAAATTATCGAGCCTCATCATGAAATTCAGTTAGAGACACCCAAAGAAGGCCAGAGTGCACATCAGGCCGAAACATTGTGTATATAAACAATAAAGATAGAGGAACAACAGTCCTTTGAAAATCCAAATATACAAAAATCTCTTAAGAAACATCTCACAAAAATGTAAATATGAATGTACACATGAACACAAATTCCCTAACTCTTAGCAAGAATAAACGCCAGCGCATTGACATGGTTGTTAAAATCAGTCATAATCAACCATCTTTTGTTTATTGTCCGGACGAACTATGGTCAACGACGAACTGAAGGTTTGTCTAATAATACAAATTATCAGCCATCGCAAAACTTTCTGATAAGAAACACGCTGAAAGACGCCGGATGGACACATTTTGGCCGAAAGCGTTATGTATATCACAAATAAGATAAGGAACAGCTGTCGCGAAAAATCTGAATAATACAAATTATCAAGCCCCTTCTCTAAAAATCAAACAAGAAAACACCTGAAGAAAACCGGAAGGATACATAGCCGAAACTGTTGTGTATATAAAAAGTTGGTACTCAATTTTTTAAAAACTCATTTGTGCTACTATTAGCCCATAGATAAACCTAACAGGTACTAAGACTACGGTCAGAGTTGTACCTGGGAGTAATGGTGATGAAAGGGTACTCCACATTCCCAGAGCTCCAGAATTGAAACTTCACCATCAGATAGAGTTTAAGGTTAAGTACCCAGGACAATAAGAACCTCAAGGCCACGCTTTCTAGCAATAAGAAATAATAAAAGATGTGGGACAACTGTCCGAAAAATCTAAATAATGCAAATGTATCAAGCCTCATCAATAAAAATTCCTGATAAGAAAGCACCTGAAGAAAGGCGAGGAGACATCGACCAAAACATTGTGTATATAATAATAACATTGGTTGAGTGCATCCACGGCATGTCCAACCCATTAAAGGTTTGGGGCTTTCCATAAGGGTAATAGGGTCGAGACAAAGTCATATAGTAGTATGGGCTTGCATAACCCCCAATCAAAGAATTTTTCCATGGGTTTTCAGATTTTCAAAAAGAGATAACCTAAGGCTTTAAAAAAATACGAAATTTTGCTTAGTAACAATTTTTCCCATCCCACCTCTTATCTACGCCAACTATAGTACTAGGCCTTGACGTAAAACAGTCGATTGATAAGAGGAAATAACAATAAAGATGAGGACAACTGTCCGAAAATCAAATATGCAAAGCTGGTGTTATATTTTTAATCAACAGACTATATTCAAACCTGATAAATACAAGCAATGGTTTATGCCTTTCTTATTGACGTATTAATTGATAATTAAGCAGTTACAAATTTTCCCCGACCCATATCTCGTTATCTTAGGTGCTAAGGTTTGAAGGTAACCAGCTCGATTGATAAGATTGTCTGCAACACTTATTGTCATCGCCCCACAAGTAAAGATGAGGCGCAACTGTCCGAAAAGATCTAATAATGCAAGCAGCGTGGTATGTATTGTTTTAACACAAGAACATGATTCAAACAGCACAACACAGTAAACACCACACTACACACACACCAGCACTTAACACACAACGACACTATATATATAAGTTATATATATATATACTTATAGGTGTATATATATATATGGCGTTATATACGCGGTAGTGATACCAGGGCACCTACAATGATAGGTGTAATGGTTAGGCAAACTAGATTACGCAGAAAACACTTCGTTGATGTGATGTCCGATGCTATTCTCAATTGTGTGTCCCATACTTCTGGGTCTGTGCCACATCTAAGTTAAGAGTAGGTGAAACTCAAAATGATGTCATTCATTACCTGTCGATGTCGTTACTTGCCTAGGGTGGCCTGCTCTAGACAGAAGCATCTAGGCTAGGATAGGGTTGCGTTACTGGAGGATACGTGTCACTGCAGAGATAACGATTGTTGTGTGCACTTCTCTCCTATGATACTTGGTGCGTGCGACTCATAGGTCCTTTTCTTTCATTGTCGTGTTGTCTATTATGTCATAGTTGACAGATAGATAACTTGTGGAGTTACCAATCCGTCTCTCTTACTTTTACCTGTAGATGATATTAGTCCAACTATCATTCTTTACAACTTTATTTTAACTCGCTTTATTGACACTGTTATTTACAGTGAGCAGCTCCAAAAGTGATTCATTCATTGCCCTTCATTACTTCTACCATAATTTGTCGTTTCATGATTTCTTTGCCAACATTACCTGTGTCTTTCCTTCTCTTTACGTGTTCTTCATTTTCTTTCGATTTCCTTCGTATTAGTCCTTTCTGTACGGTCTTATCTGTTCGCTATGTTAGTTACCCCCCACCACTACTCTCCTCTCAATTCTTCTAATCAGCTATCTCTCTTTCTCTCTTATCTCTCTCATATCTCTCTCTCTCTCTCCTCTCTCTCTCTCTCTCAGCGTGACTGGGTAGGGAATGCAATCCACTGAGAATATGTAGCAAGAAATTAAAAATTTGGCCATGCTGGGCAGATTAGTATACGAACAAACCAGAAATAAGTCCTAGTTAAAGAGACCCATAAAATTCTCCGAAAATTTCGAGATACAAGCGAATTACCCAATTCCGGCCAGAGAGCAAGAAGAAAATAAATTAGTCATCTAGTGTTTCTGATGATGCAGCTGATCATAAAAGAAAACCGAAAGATAGACACAATTTCTTGTCACGGAACCTGAAAAAGGTAATGGAATATGAAGAGAAAGGTGGTGCCAATTGTTGGTTGCGCTGGAAATGATACTACGGGAACTCGTAAAATGAGAGGGAGAATCGGCACCATTACAGAAACACAGCACTGTTAAGTTTGGACATAAAATACATAGAAGAGTACGGTGGAGACATGATAAAACTTTCTCAGAATAATTTGGTTATTTTAACAGCTTAACAGATAGGACACCGATTCTTTGAAAATGGAAGAAAAAAATATTTGTTGAGAGAAAGTCATTCTTCTTACTATTTTATTACATTATAAACCAGACGAAATAAATTTTTTACTGTCAATTATGTTTTATTGGTGTCCGTGCTTAAGCAAAACAAATTCTAAAACAAAGGTTCTGTCTCCGGTGGCCAATATGATGATATTATTATGGCTACAAATTTTAGTAGAGATTACATCAATAAATTCAGCGAGGAAACTTCTCCAAAATTTGAGCTATCTAGATAACAAAATAATATAAATCTGTCATAGACTATTACAAAGTACAACCACAAGAGAGCAATATATAGTAATGGTTTCTTTTTCAGTAAATAAACAGTCAGCAGTATGATTAGGAAAACAATAGAGGAAAAATTAAAAAGAATAACAGGCTATCGAAGAAGGAAATACATAGATGAGTTACTGGTACGACACACAGGGAACAGAGAGTATGCATGTGCAGCTGTATAATCAATACGATGTGAGGTATAACGATGATAATCGATATAGTTAGAGAGAGCTCCATTAACTGACGTGAGGGTCGTGGGGGGGGGGGGAGAAAAAGAAAAACAGTAAATAAATTATGGGGAGAGAAAGGGAGTCGAAATGAAAATTTAACACCCATATTTAAATACGAAGCACAAGGAATATTTCCTGTTACTAAACTAGTTTGGGTTTGGTTTCTTTTTTGAGGTTTAAATGAACATTTAGATCGAATTTACGTGGTTAATCTCTGCAGACTCATCTTTGTATCTTTGTAAAAGGACGTAGCGAGTACCATTTAACCCATAGCGGGGGATGAAGAAACAATAAAACTTTCCTAACGGTATTTATTTACACCAATGAGGATTACCCATCACTGTTTACTAAAACTATATATAATATTTATATATATATAATATATATATAACGTAATATAATATATATATATGTGTGTGTGTGTGTGTGTGTGTGGTGTGTGGTTTGTGTGTGTGTGTGCTGTGTGTGTAATGTTAAATTCAACCCAGAAAAAAAAACGCAAAAATAGTGTGACTTTTATTAGTGTAATAACCATTTAAAATTCGTTCCTAAATAATCCATTCCTAGTCAAGTCTTCAAACTGATGATAATCTTGGCAGAAGTTCACTTTCGTGTTAAAGTTCTTAAATCCTCACATTATCCGGTAAAAACGGTACGTGGTTAAAAGAATAATTAGGTATTTATCTACCAACCCTTTGCCAGCAGGTAACGTGTGGCTAAAAGGCATTGGGTTTTGTTATTTACGGCATATCAATAACCTCAGTAGTACATTTAATGCCGACAAAGTTTTGAATAATACTGGTTATTCGCGAGGCTCTTTGTTTATTTAGTAAGCTTTAAATGTTTGTTTATTCTAGCTATTGAGTAGCGTATCGACTGGCAGAATTTGTTGGACATAGTCAAGAATGCTTAAAGGAAGAAAACTTCCTACATTGCAAATAAATAAGGAATGATAATGAATAAAATGAGGAATAGAAATTTTTTCATGATTAAGCTGAAATGTTTTTGTAATATTACAAATTTAGTACTTTCTAGTCAATAGATAATCTATACTACTTAATACCGGTAGTAACTATCTACCGTGTGTCACGCCCTTGCCATCCAACTTAAGATAAATACTGACAATTCCGTTTTGAAAATCCATAAGGTATGAATGGATGTGTTTCAAACTATTATGATCTTTCATCATCCTGATAAATAATGGAACATATCCGTTGTAAATATGAGGGAAAACGGAAACAGAAAGTGCTAATATGTCAAGGAGGAATAAGAAAGGCAATTAGAAACAGAAAGAAAGGTGAGAGATATGAACAATAGACTCTAACGTCTTCTATCAATGAAGTAGACATTTCTTTTAAAAGGACGTTTTGAAAACAAATAAGGGGAAAAAGGGGGGGGGAATAATTTTCGGCCTTACAAATCCCTTTTTAACAAAGCTGAATTTTTTGCAATGCCCTCTTAAGTTAAATAATATCGAACTCTGGTAATTACAAGATATTATACCCATGATAATTTCCACTTTTTCTTGCTCGTGTGAAATTAACTGTTTTGGGTTTCACTTTTAATTCGCTCATAATATTGCGGACATAGAACACTTTTTCTTTAACCCCCGTATAAAAATACAAAAGCTATATATATATTATCATCATAATATATATTATGATATAATATATATATATATATATATATATATATATATATTATATTATAATCTTTTGTATTTTATACGTGTGTGTGTGTGTGTATGTGTGTGTGTGGTGTGTGTGGTGTGTGTGTGTGTGTGTGTGTGAGCGAGAGAGATAGGACGAGAGTAACTATTATGTTTCAGCGTTAGCTGGGAAATTAGATAAAATATTCCAGGTTTGATTTTAGCGCCGACTAATTAAAAATTGGTAAATTTATGCAAGATTTCAAATATTTTCAACACTGACCTTACCACTACTCCTTTCTAGTGTGTAAAAAACTTATCAATCATTTGTTCCAGCAAGCGATATATTTATGACAATAGGCAACTGTGGTTGATGATTACACAACTTTTGCACATTTCTGATTTCAAGATTCTTTGAGAATGGTTGACACAGACGTCTATATTGAGTATTGAAATGAAAGACAAAATTGATTGTCAGAGATAAAGAAAAGTTCTAGCTCACAGAGATAATGATGCTGTTACGGGTATCATCAGAGTCAATAATATGAATGAAATGGATCAGCATCATAATATTATGTTGTAAAGGTCTTAATATATTGTTTCCAGTGTTGATTGGATATATACTTATTTTTCGTAAATGGATCTGTATCAGATTTCTACTCTAACAAAAATTCTAATAACCTGAGTTGTATTTGCCTCTCAATTCACTTATGAGGGCGTGACACAAGGCATTTTATGTGGGCTCACCCCACAAGCCGAAACTCATGGGTTTGTAGGCACAAAAAAATGCGTCGATCCGATCGGCAATTCCCTCGAGGAGGCGCCTCAGCAATAAACCCAGCCCTGCCGCCTTTAAATCAAAGGGGAACAGGTAATTGCCTGGGGGATAGCCCCCTGGGATCCGACGGCTATTAATTACAACCTCTGGCAATCCCGCGGCCGAAGCTTCACTGGACCCCCGGTGTTTACCCGAAAACCAGAGTTTGGATCTAATAACCTGAGTGGTAACGCCCAGTAACCCCAAACGACTGAAACTAGGCACTTTATTACCCTGACAAAAAATTCCATGCAATTAGCAAACATTAGACAATACTTAATTTTAAATTTTATTAGTTATTTGGATTTATTATATTATATTAATATTATATTTATTAATATTATATCATTATATATTTAATTATATTATATTTATTAATATTATATTATTATTATAATTATTATATTATATTTATTATATTTATTAATATTATATTATATTATATTTTATAATATTTATATTATTAATATTTATTATATTATTTTATTAATATTATATTATTATTATATTTATATATTATATTATTACTATTTATTAATATTACATTAATATTATATTTTATTAATATTATATTACTTATTATACTTTATTATATTATATTTATTAATATTATATTTTATTATATTTATTATATTATATTTTATTATATTTATAATATTATATTTATTAAATATTATATTATTATTATATTTATTAATATTATATTTATTAATATTAATATTATTTATTATATTTATTATATTAGACTTTATTATATTTATTAATATTATATTAATAATTCATATTTATTATATTATATATTCACTATATATTTATTATATTATATTGTATTAATATTCATATTATTCTTATATTTATTATATTATATTTATTATATTTATTAATATTAATTAATATTCTATTTTTAATATATATTATTATATTTATTATATTATAATTTATTAATATTATATTTATTAATATTATATTATTAATGAATTTATTAATATTATATTTATATATATATTCATATTATATACTATATATTATATTATATTTATTAAATTATATTATTTTTATTTATTAATATATAATTTCGTTTCATGTTACTAGTTAAAAATACTAGCTAATAAGCAGTATATTTAACTAGTAACATAAAACGAATTATATATTTTCGTGCTCTACTAAGTATTCTTTCTTTTTGTTTAAGCAACTGCAAATTTTACACACAGCTGGTAGGGAACAACCAATGTATTATGTCTTACACTCACTGTAAGATTCAGCTCTGAATAAGATTTACAATCCTTTTCATTGTTTAAATTCGATAGACTTTTGTTTGAGTTATGTTTCCTTTTCAGCAGATATACCCCAACCGATTATTGAGGGCTTAAAGTACTTCATTTTTACAGTAATTAAAATTTGCATATCTAGCTTCTGCTCGCTAAATGCGTTTACAAATGCCAAATTACGAATCATTCCATAATCATCCTTCAGCATTGGGTTTATTCAAAAATAATTTGTCCCTCTGCAGGGCATGGAAAAATTTATGCCATTAAATTTAACTCGTCTAATCTAGTTCTTTAAGTATATTTATGAAAGCAAGAAAGTCAGTATTAAAAAGAAACAAACGTTTTGCATCATATATGTTTCATTAGTTTTATTTTTACTGGCTAAAACGTCGTCTAAATGGACTAATTCCAAATTAATTTTTGCCAAGGGTAGTATCTCTCATCAATTGAACAGTTGTTGTAAAATCAATACATATCACAGTTATCTATACACTCAAGGCAATCAATCGAACAGAAGTGATAGGGCATGTGACATGATAGTAATAATGAGAGTAGACCGTGCAGCTGACTTATTCTATGTTGATATGTTCTATGGATGTGAAATCTATGTTAATAATTTATACATTATTATTAATTATATTATTATAATTAATAATTAATTATAATTAAATTATAATTATTATAATTATAATTATATAATTAATTATAAATCTATGTAAGTGTTCTATGTTGATTATTGCTTTGACTCAGAATATTAAAAGTGACATTTACTGAATCTAGGTTTCACAGCTTTAGTTTCTTATGTTCATTGCTAAAAAAATCATTAAAAACTCTCTTACGTGCAGTTATATTAGAGCGAGTTCAGTAGGATCACCGCGACAATCTAAAAATGACTAATAATTTATATTCGAGGATCAACTGGGTGACAAAATCTAGTAAAGAATTGTCAAACGGAATTGAGTTTAAATGAAATAACAGGCGCCTGTCTAGTGGTCCTTTATAGTTCTGTTGGAAAATACACAGTTAGAGTGTGTAACATGTTCCGCCATATCCTAAGGTAATGTCAAGTGTTAGATGTGTATCCAATAAAAGAAAATCTTGAATCAGGTCACGTGAATTCGACAATATCGTAGTAGTCCGAAATATTGTTGCAACGAAGTCATTTTAAAAAGGAAATATTCAGCCGAATGTCAAGTCATATGGGAAATTTCCCAAGGTGGGTTGGATTTTTGCAGGGATGGAATAAAGTAAAAAAAGGAAGTGAAAAGAAATAAAGAAAAAGAAAATTGTTAAAAAAACATAAGATAGTAAAGAAAGCAGTAGTGATTAAAGCCAGAAGGTTTTCAAGGCGTAGTTATCTTCAGTGGTTTCTAGAATTATGTGGAGTATGTTAATTCTATTGTCAATTTATTTTAACTTATTATAGTGAATCTGTCAGCTCATCTCTATCAAATAGGAAATGGCTTTTAATTGTGATTGCATGCGTCTTGTAGATGTTTTTGAACAATTGATCAGATTTTATGAACTGTTTTTCTTTTGTACTTAAAGTTAACATCTGATTCATTTGTGAACCTATTACTAAGGGTTAAAATTGTAAGTAAACTAAATACACTGGTTGAAGTCATAACCAATTGTCGTCAGCAAGCAGTTGGACAATCATTGGTTTCAGATTCAACCTGGCATTGCCCGAGATAATATGTCAGACTTCACGGTCTCTCTCTCTCTCTCTCTCTGCTCTCTCTCTCTCTCTCTCTCTCTCTCTCTCTCTCTCTCTCTCTCTCCTTCATTTGACCCTCCCGCTTCATTCAAATTTTAAAATAAAAGCAAGACTCAAAAACACCAATAATGGTTTGCATTTTATTTTGTCACAGTTACTATGAAGAAACTGATCAGCGGCTAGAAATATAGAATAGAGATTGAATATTACATATTACAAGAAAGAAGTAAGAACATTAATTTGTGGTGATGAATAACTTGATGAATTGATGTGTTATATACTTGTAACGAAACACTATATATATAAATAAACAGACACAATAAATAAATATATATATATATATTATATAATAATATATAGTATATATATATATTATATATAGACTGTGATGGTATTCTCGATCATTTTGAATTATTAATCGTTTGTTATCAAAAGTGGTCCATTGACTGTCTTGGCAAACTAATCATTATATATATATATATATATATATATAGTATATATATATATATTATATATATTTATATAATATTCGATAAGCAACCAATCTCAGGAGTATTTTTTTTTTGCTGAAGTACCATGAACATTTTGTTTCTTTTTCATTAAAAATCAATCTCATAAAAATTTAAATATATCGCGCGTCTTTTTCTTATTGTTGTTGTTATTTTCCATTTTCACAAAATAATTGGAAGCTTTAAAAATAAATTGGCGAAATCTATTATTGACATGTTGTCAAGTTTAAAAAACGACTCGAAGTAACTGACGTGTAATGACCCCGAGGTCGATTTGTGAACTTTGCTTTTATTCGACAGGAAGTCACGTGATCAGATGACCCAAGAAAGTTTAGCAAATAGATTTAACCTATCGTCAGTATTTAAAAAAAAGTCACTCGATGAGTGCGATTGAAAATTCCATTTATGCTCTGTTTTCTGACTTTTGTTGTATTACCCTTTTCATTACTTACTTTTCTCTTCTGTTCTTCTTCTGACGTCTTTTCTACCTTACGTCTTCTTCTAACATCTCGACTTCGTCTTGGTGGTCGGTCGCACTTAACTCATTTCAGGTCTTCTCCATCAGTCTTGTTTACCAAGACATTCACCAACCACAAAACTGTGTTATTTTCTTCAAGCTTTTAATTTACTTAACTATTACATTTCATGTAACTAAATATCTGACTAACATAGCGCGCGTATGCAGTGAGTTCCAGTTAAGGCAGGACATCTTCCTCTGCCCGACGTCAACTGGAAACTGAACTCCATTCATGGAAGTCCCGCCCGTGATATGAAAAGGGCCATCCCTTTAGAAATACGGGATATACAATGATCTTATGCAACGCATAGATTATGTATCACTTTCAATTCGTCATAAATGGTTGGTGTAAAATGAAATCGTCAAGAAATATAGTAACATGTGTCCGTATAAATGCGTTGTTTCTCATCCCTAAAGTACGGAACACAGTTTGAGAGAGAGTGAATCAGAGAAGAGTTGGTGAAAGGTGATCGTCCGAATAAAAGCTTATGCAACTATTCTAGTAATCACACATGATTTTAGAAATGTTATGGTTTGTGGGTGTTGGGTCATGTTTGTGATGTCGTAAGTTTTAAATTTGATTTTTATATACGTGTATATATCATGTTCTTAATTCATACTATTTATGTTCCGATTGTCGCGGTTTTCATTCATGTGTATATATAGGTACGTAAATATTCTTATGTTTCTGATTTTTTAATGATTAGCCCATTTCATTTGTGGGTTTTTTTTTTTTTTTTTTTTTTTTTTTTTTTTAGTTTCCAGAAATTTTTAGAAAGTTAGGCTTGTTGTTTTTTGTTTTTTTAATTTGTAAAAGATCTGCGATTTATAGCGAGATAATTCCAGGGCGGTGTGCGGATGTCTCCTGAGATAGAATCATTATTTTCCACATTTCTTCTTTGGAATAGTTCTGCCTGGTTAAACCATGTTTGTAGATTCAGCAGTGAACTCACGTGGACAATCCTTTTAGTTTTACATTTGGCACATCAGGTCTGTCTGTTTTTTCTATTAATCTACCTTCGACAGAACCAGCCTCTGTAAAATTTCGCTTATAATCACAATTCTTTACAATGAAAATTTAAAAAAGGAACTTTTTTAAACATTCTGGAAACTAACAAGTGAACAAAAAAAATTCTAACCCACAAATTCAACACATGCACAATATTTTTTAAAAAAGTCTAGAAAAAACCAACTAGGATTCAAAAAACCAATTGCCCATCTTTGTCCGGGACGGACAGATATAGCAATAATAACCATTCAACAACCCGGAGCACAATTATCAATATAAGAAATGAAATAATATTCAAATGTAAACATGCAATACTTTAAACTCAGTGATAAAAACTACATATAAAAATATAGAAAATTTCGCATACATATATAAACATATCAAAACACCCCGAGAATGCAGCACATAAAAGACATGATTGAGCACATATATACTTCACTAGTATAAAAGCAAATCAAATTTACAAGAACTACAACCGTCAAATCGACCAACTACTCCTACATAACATAAAATTATAATTAAAATGCTGAAGTATGCGCGTGCCTTGTGGATCTGGCGTATTATACAAACTCGGAAGCGCAGGCATTCTGAAAAGCGAACAACAAACTAAGAGACAACGAGATGTCATACCAGAGAGCACCGGTCTCCGAATTACAGTAAAGATTAGACACAGACCGAGGCAACGATTATGCCCGAAATAATCATATCGTTATACAAACGTGATCCCATTTATCATTTATCATAATACTCAATAGATGTAAAAGTATATATTACAGCCAAATCTCTGTATTACGTTGAGTTCTCAATTTTTGGTTGACATTTTGACTATCTAGCGAAACACTTTATACTATTATGATATATATAATACCTGCTATACTATATAGTTATGACTCAACTTATTATAATATACGCTGATCTAACGGTGTATGTAGAAATAAACCTACTCGTATTCTACATCACCGTAATACTAAATGCTCTACTAACGTATTGAGGACCTTTATATTCGTTATAATACTGATTTATTCGCATTAACTTCTTGTATCGACCATCAATATTGCGATTAACCAATATCTTTTATTTTCCTGAATCAGTCATTCTTTTTTATCATATATTATTATTACTACTACTTATCTACTACAATTTATGTTGAACTGTATCAGACACTTTATCCCGCACAAGTTTTTCGGTTAGATCCTATTTAATTTTCGGGTCCATCTTTTTTGGTTTTCGGGGTGTAAGCTGTGTAACATAGTCCATCAAAAAAGATTTCAAAACGAGCCGCTTTACGGCAATAAGTTTTGCCATTCATCAGGGAGGAATGGTATGGTTCGTGGTTCGTTTTTACACGAGAACGAGTAGTAGCAATGAATTAGCAAAGTGGGAGGTAATAACAAATTGGTAAGTCTGGGATGGTTCTAGGAATGGTCACTAGGTTAAGTATGCTGTATGTGATTTTTGTAGGGAGGGGGGCACGAGTTGTGAGAAAGGGGAGTGGGTATAGTGGAAGGAGATAGGCGGGAAACATTATAAACCATTTAACGACCATTGTTGATTATTTTCAAAGTCTTATTGAGCGGAGTGAAGTAAAACCACCCTGTCAAACCCTAAAATGTATTTTTCTCAACAATCTAATGTAAGCAGATGCTTAAATTCACTATTGAATTCAGTCTAATCTGTACTCTGTACTCTTACACTGTTAAATGTAACTTCTGTATTTAACACTTGTGCCACTACCATGATAGTTTAAATAATTACCATTAGGAAAACGTGTTTATATCAAATATACAGACACGCCAAGATCACACAAGACATATCATTAAGTTTAGGAAATTACTCGGTACTAATGCTATTTACGTGAAAGAACTTCTATATAGATAATTATAACTTTCTCTTCAGAAGCTACCTTACTCCGAGGTACATTAGACATATAATGAACTATTCAAGCAGGCAATTATCGTATATCTCCTCTCCGGCTCTATGATATTTCATTTCATTGGAAAAATGTAAGGAATTATGATGAAAGTTATTCTTATCGATAACTAATCTTTGATAAATAAATTACTTCCGGTGGGGAAAATTAAATTATTTATATTTATAAATTCATAATTGTCCCTCAATTATCAAAGTCTAAGCAGTGATGAGCCTTTTCATTATGGGATGGGTGTCTATATACTCTTGGTAAGTCTGAAGGTAGATAATGCCAACTAATACAGAAGCTTAGAAAAAACATTGATTATAGTATTTACTAAGGTTAGTCTTACGATGTGACACAAGGCCCCCAATGCGACATATCGACTCACAAACATTGTCAAAAATCATAGCTAGCTTAATCCATTAGCACCACCGTATAGGTGCTACAGTCAAGGCTGCACAACAAAAAAATTATTTTTTTACAAGATAGATTTTCGTTGTTTTTTTTTTATTTGTTTTTTTTTTTTTTTTTTTGTTTTTTTTTTTTTTATGTTTTTTTTTGTTTTTTGTCTTTGGTTAGTTTGTTTTTTTTTTGGTTTTGTTTTTAATCTTGGGGTTTTTTTTTCCTCCTTCCCAGAATGCTTTTCTGTATTTGGAATTTCGAATTCGTACCAAAAATGAAGCGCTAACTTTTCTTTCCTGTTATTAATTTGGCAGATGTTTCTGCTTACATACTGCTTACTCATTGCCCATGCATTACCAAATTTGACTTTTATTTAAGAATAGATAATTTATGAGCACCGGACTTATCTGACAGGTATATGTTAATGGAATGATTCTTTTTTTCTTTTTTCATTACTGGCTACTCCGGTTTTAGTCCATCGTATGATCGCATTCGCTAGTAATCGCAGGTTCCCTATGTTTCAGGATATCCGGTCCTGCCAACTCCAGCGCATGAGAAGACATCTAGGGTAATTTGAGCTGTCCGGCTGATACCCAACATAGCTTCTCCGCCGACTTATTTATTATCATATGCTACTGAAATTACGCTTGAACTCCTCATCAGAATATTTAAACAGGGAGCACAAGGTTCTGGGTCGATCATGGTTCTCACCAACCATGCATGAGAAGATTAATCGATCTTTGTGGTAAGTAGATGGCGTTCAAACTCGAAGTCAAAAATAACTCTTGGCCTAGGGCTAGGAAAAAAAGGGGAAAACTCCCTCACTGCCAGCTGAATTCGATAATAGGCCACCTTAGATATTGATTAAAATATAACTTAGACAATATACCAAAGTAATATATTAAAATCAAATTTTTAAGATCAATATGCAAATTAACCTTCGGTTCACCGTAAACATCTATTTAGTTGTTATGTAAATCAATTACATGTTATTAAATGGAGATAAGGCCCCCAAATTATTAACTCTTTTACCAAATTTCTCTGTACCAAATGTGTATTTAACTGTTTCTCTATTGAAAAAAGATCAAGTACAGGTTGGTTCACAGACAAAACAAAAGATGACAGGGAAGTTCACATAGTGATTTTTCTGTGTATAAAAGACATGCGCGAGAGCCGCGCAAGCGGTAAGTTCGCAGTAGTGGGAGAGCCGCTGTGTGTATAATTGGTGGGTGCCGTCGATTTTTGGACGGTTACTGTATAGACGGTTAGTATAGATGTTGAATTCAATGGTTGACATTCTAAATCGGAGAATGTTAGGTTGATTGGCATGAAATATCCTTTGGGTAACGTTCTTTCCACAGACTGTAGGACAAAAAAAATCTCAAAGTTTAGTTAGGCTAGTCAGTTAGGGCCTCTGACAAATCTAAGTTATGCTTAGTAAATATTTCCTGACCTCCCACTATGTCACTGACACAAGGACTTTTAACGTGGGGACCCACGCACAAACTAAATTCTCATGCAGTGGCCTGCGCAAAAAGTGCGTGATACATCGGCATTTCCCTTTTGCGCGCTCAGAACCAGGAAAAATAAGTCTGACTCTACGCCTTTTAGACACGGAACAAAGATGCTGCTTGTTGGGACGCCCCTAGGATTACGCGATTAATTTTACTTTACTCCGAGGACTAGAGACCAAAGTCCCTCCCTCACACACAGTCCAAATCTACCTCTAACAATATTACCTTCTTTTCGTGGTACAGTGGTTTATGGTTTCTGCAAGGGCCCTTATTTTTAGTCTTCTTATTCTATTCTAGTTGTATTCTGTAGTCTGATGGACGGAATGGGGCTATTATTTGGCAGTTTCTGATTTTTGACATTACAATAAATCAGCTTTCTGGCTTGCTTTCTTGTAAACGTAATTTACTTTCTTACTTGTCGACATCCAATTAATTTGAATGACCGAACCCATATCGCGTGTTCGATTCATTGTGAATTACTGCTCCACCCAATTTGTTTATTGTTTTAGTCCATTTTTTGCGAAATGTTAAAGTTTTTCTTTTATTTACACATAGACAACGTTTGCTATTTACCGAATATTTGTCAATAGCTCCCTTAAACAATTGTGTGTTAATGTATTTATTAAGTTGTTGGTTTTTTATTCAGTTTCTCTTTATAAATAGCCTCTTATAATCATTAATATTATTATTGTTGTTATTTCTATGGTGTAGCAAAATAATTTGTTCAAAATCTATCCACCATTTTCGCAAACGAAGCTGTTTATATATTTTATTGCGAAAAATGCATAGAACATCACCAGTTTCATAACGGTGAAATACACATATACGGTGTTTTATGCACTTTCAGGAATATCCATCATTATTCTATATTCCAAATGAAAATCTTCCCCTGTATGTAATGTTTATAGTTATTGTCGTATAAAATGAACAAAGCGAGACTAGTTCAAATCCGGGCAAAGTTTTTTGCATGCCACATAACTCTAATAGTCCATGGAAAAGGTATACATACAACTATTCTCCAACCATCTATGGGTAAATCGTAGGACAGTTTGGGGTCTTTCACATTGGTATGGACACTAGTCTAAGAGAAGGAAAACTGAATTCAAATCAGTTAATCTACTCTCAAGAAATTAAACCTTGCGTCAAATCCTACTCATGTGGAACGGTTAGGTAAATATACATATACAATTTTTTTTTCTTATTTATTCTGTTACTCTAACATAGATTTAGAAATATATATGACGTCGTACGGATTTTAATGTAAATTTCACGTGTCAATTCGTTTTAGAGAAAAATGTCGAAATGATGAACGCAATGAACTCATTCACTCCAACTTTATGTAAAAACTTGTCAGTTTGGTCTCGATAGCTAACCAGTCAACTAAAAGGAAACTCTAAATTTAACAGTGAAGAAACAACGGAACACTACTCCATGTGTCTCCCAAAATCTGTCATGATAATTCAATATCTACTTATAAAATGTGTGGAAGAACCATGATTACACAGGCCTGGTGCAAATATATATAATTGTAAGGTTAAAAAAAGGAAAATATACTGGTAGAGCACAAAGACATGATAGCGTCAGGATAGAAAAATATAAAAACTGCAATATCATCATCAGATAATGTGGTTATAGCATAGGTTCCCCCCTCTCTCTCTCTCTCTCTCTCTCTCTCTCTCTCTCTCTCTCTCTCTCTCTCTCTCTCTCTCTGTGAACTATCCCTATCTGCCGTCGGCCCTGGCAGGTCGTCTGCATGACATTCAGAATTCGTACAGAGCAGATCGATGTAAGCTTTTGCTGGTCTGCCTACACTGGTGTGGTCCCTGCTTTCCAAGTGTTTTGCTCGCCTCACCTGGATGGTTTGTGTAATAGAAGACATGTGACCGTACAGCTGTTTTCGGCTTTTTCAAGACCACGTGGAACATCCCTATGCAGCTCTCATTTAGCTTTTTTCTCTAAGCTATTCGTTAGGTCCATGTGGTGCTGCCCTACAGTAACATTGATACGGCTACGAAGAATTCTATTTTCTTTAATTAGTGAGATTCAGATTTCTATATGCTGGATAATCTGTTATATACAGTCCATGCCTTCCTTACGCGTGCATTGCATAACTTTCCTAGTTGAGATATTACTACCTAGTATGTAATCTGGTTTATCCAACTCACTGCAGTCTTTATAAAGTGTGATTGGCATTGAAAAACACAAACCTACAATAGCGTGTGACTTAGAGAGAATCGAACTCATTACACGAGTGAATTAACTTGTGAGACGGCCTTGCTCACCTTCACACCACAGTAGGTTTTAAGTTCGAATGATAGAACGCCGTTAGTGTAAGGTACAGAGTGATGATAGATCACACTATAGCAGACGTGGCCAATCTTTCTTAATGTAAGAATCACTAAAGAAGAAGTTCAGCCGCAGGACAAGAACAAAATTTTCGCGGATAATAAAGATGAGTAGTAAAAGACAGACACGTTTTTTTCTTCTCATTACAATCCACACATTTCTTGCTCTGTATTCAGGTCGAAATTTTTAGAATATTAAAATTTTCTAATAGGTGTGGAAAATTATAAAGAGCTACGTTTTGACCAGCTCTGCACTATGAGAATATGCTATCCTGTCAGCGGGGCATAGAATATGCTGACTGTATAAAAGAATGTGTTCCCCGGTTATGAAAGGAAACTGAAGATTGTGTGGCTTTAGATCTGTAGATCTGGTAAGTGTATAATACCCCTTCATTGTTATTATTCCCATATCCATCCAGATCCGGAGAGAAATTAGCTTTTAGGGTAAAATCTATAGGGCAAAAATATATCTAATTATAAATTATTCATATTTGATAGGATTGGGAGGAAAAAAACCTCTAAACAATCAACTACACAATGATGTTAATATGAACGCGATTCCCTAACATCTGGGTATAAAATAACCCTCGACATGTTGACATTACGGTAAAACTAATCAACTAAGTTCCCGTTGCAAGAGCAGTCCATAAGTATATACATTCTTCTGTTTATGAGTGAGTAACGGATTTTATCACCCTTTCTACTCCGTTACATTGATAATTGAGATTATTGGAATACGATATTTTGCAAGTATGTAAACCCCACAAAATTAGAACTTAGTTGTTAATTGGATATAAATAGTGTCATTTCTTTAATAGAATTATCACTATGATATGCCCTTTTTTAATGTTGGTTTACGTTTACCTACATAAAGTTAAGCTTACTGTAGTGGTTATCGTTGTAGGAAATAAAATCGGCGACCCGAATTCAAATACTGGACGAGGCTGTTTGTGTTTCACTTTGCGCTCATGACCTTGGGTAGTACCTGTTGGGTCAAATAGAAACAACTTCACAAAAGGCTAATTATTAGCGGTTTGACATGTCATCAAAATCAATCGATAGATTATATATATATAATATATATATATATATATATATATATATATATATATATATGTGTGTGTGTGTGTGTGTTGTGTGTGCGTGTGTGTGTATGTGTGTGTGTGTGTTTAAGTTGGCGTTATTACGAAGCATCTAAAAATAAATGAATGAACTCGATGTTATGGAGTATTGGATTCACTTATTTTTATTATTATTTTTATCATAAATTTTCGGTTCGTTAGAATACCCTTTATCAAATAACTGTTGTTCCTGTTCAATTGATCTTTTGTCTCTGTGTTATTGACAGAGTTCATTCATTTTATTTTTAGATGCTTCGTAATAACGCCCAACTTTAAAAAAACATAAAAATATATACCGAGAGAAGAATACGGGATCCTAAAATACAACATTGACAGGTTGCTTACCAAGGTTAAGGGTCCAGTCTGCCCTACTATTTACCCATAGCTGGAGGAGAATAGTTGGATTCATACCTTTCCCAAGGGTATGAGCGCTATGTGAAATGCAAGCAGTTTCGTCTGGATTTGAACCTGGGCGACGAGTCCATTTCCTACGTCTCTAACCATTATGCCACGCCCTCCACAATAAATTCCTATAATAATGTGTGGGACAAGCGAAATCTATTTTGTATTAAGTAAGTAAAGTCGCCGGGGTGGCCTAATGTCGGTATCAGCCAATCAGCGAGGGAGTCTATCCTCTTTTCACTAGCGATAGACCAAGGAGATGGTTTTTGCGTCTGAGGTGGCGCGCCACGCCTACCATCAGCTCCTTACTTTACCGCACATATCCCTGTGCTACTCATACGCTGAGTTGGCGAGGGCCGGTTTCGAACTAGGAACCTTGCGGTTTCTAGCCCAAGGCTCTACCGACTGTGCTAACCCGGTCCAGTAGATATTATCTGTGAAAGTATGTGGAATATGCGCCCGTCTTTCAATTACATCTGGTCGCATGTGAAATTTTTTGTAGATTATGGACATATAGTGTTAATGTTTCTATTATATATATTTACCAACCCCTCCGCACGAGCAGGATGCGACACAAGGTCAATTTCTTAAGCGGATTTCAACAGGTTTGAATTCAGAGTTTTCCTTCTCCTAAACCGGTTGCCTAACCAAGGTGAAAGAGCCCAGTCTGCCCTACTATTTACCCATAGCTGGAGGGAGAGTAGGATTCATACCTTTCCCAAGGGTATTAGCGCTAAGTGAAATGCAATTGCCACGTCCAGGATTTGAACTCGGGGCGACGAGTCCATTTCCCATGACTTTAACCATTACACCACGCGCTTCCTACAAATGTTTCTATTATATCTTCTTCTCTATTTTCAGCAAATTTATTATGTAACTCGTAAATCCGCTGATGATATAAGATGCTTCCGCTTCTGTGTTTATATATGAATGTTTGTTCTATGTAACTTTATGAATAGCTAGTGTGTAACTGTTTCGTGCGTGTATGCCTTTAATATTTCCGTGAGACACTTCTGTTCTAGTCAGCGTTCTAATTTATTCTATTGAACAACAGAGGTGATCGTTCGCTGTCTGTTTTGTAAATGTTTATTTTAATTTGTTAGAGTGATATGATTGCTACTCGAACTTGAGACATGAATTGTGTCCTGAAGGGAGCTCAGAATTGATTTTCCGCTTTGATTAGGAGACACGCACCAAGAAAAGTTAGAGAAAAAAATGAACTGTACGCAAGAAATAATGAAACCTAACAAAAATCTGTAAAATTGGGTGTGTCTAATTCTGCGAGTGTGAAAGCAATCAAAATAGCTTTGAAGTGTCAACGTGATAATTTATTCCAGTGACTTTCGATCCACACACACACACTATATATATATATATGCATATATATACATACATATAATATATATATATATATATATATATATATATATATATATATACACCTTCTTTTTTAGAAAGATATAACTGATTTCCTTTTATTTAAGATGAGATTGATTTATGTTTTTCTACTAATTGGTTTTGTCGTGAACTCTTGCGTATTGTTATTGATATAAAGGGTATTATCTTCTATTGGAGTGTCTATCGTGGGATAAAGTTTGAGAGAGAAACCTAATAATATACATCGAAAAGTAGATTAGCGAGCACAAATTGAATTAAAAAATTTATTTCTTAAAAGCTGAATCTTTTTCTATTTCACGTAGTCTTGACGATCTTCAGAAATTTTCAAAGTATAGTTAGTAGACTGTTTTATATTTTTCGATAATAAATTTCTCTCTCATTATTGTTTTCTCACTTGAAAAAATTACTGGCTATTTCATGGGGCTGTTAAAAAATTATTTTCATTTCCTATCCTTACTTTTCTGCATATTTGATTCCTGTTCTTAAATGTTGACGGATCTTATAATACACAGACTGTACACTTTGCAGAAGGGTAAGGTGCCTACCAACAAGTTTTGTACTAGATATGACACTTAGATGCATCCATAGATATCTAGGGAATATGGAGTATTCCCTCATTGCCGTTACTCCCAGGTCTACTGTGACCCGAAGGGTAATATCCATTAGGGCCACATCTCTGAGTAAAATACATCTATTAATAATGAAGGTGTGCTTCCGGTTTTTGTCTGTAACAAAAACTACGTCACTGCTTACGTCACACTGCCTAACATCGTCATAAATAGAATACACTCAAAATTTGAGCATGCAATGTTAGACAATCCTCCTTGTTTTTTTTAAACTAGTTTTAATAAATACCTACCTGGTATTATCTATCTATATATAGTTTGTTTTATTTTAATATATATTTAAAGTTATCAGAACTAAGTTTCCATTTTTTTATTTTTTACTCCTTTAATAAATTTGATGATTTTACTTTATGATACAAAAAATTTAACTCCCATCCCCTCAGTCGTCGCCCAGAGGGCGTTTTTTATTTTGCTAGTCTATTAGAAAATCATTCGTATTTGATTTGATACCTGTAAATTGCTTTTATTAAGAATAGTTATTTGCGGTTCTAATTGGTTACGACGGATTAATATTAGTTGAAACAATATAACTATAATTGGAAATAATTGCTTGGAACAATATGATTATTCATAGTAGAGAGGAAACCACACATCCTAGGCAAATTATATGTATTAAATAAGAATACTTTATATCAAAACACACACGCATATATAAGATATGTTAACGTGTGGAAGCGTGTGGTGTAATGGTTAAAGTCATGGGAAATGGACTCGTCGCCCCGAGTTCAAATCCTGGATGCGGTAACTGCATTTTCACTTAGCGCTAATACCCTTGGGAAAGGTATGAATCCTACTCTCCCTCCAGTTATAGGTAAATAGTAGGGCAGACCAGACTCTTTAACCTTGGTTAGGCAACCGGTCTAGGAGAAGGAAAACTCTGAATTCAAACCTGTTGAACTCCGCTTAAGAAATTGACCTTGTATCATCCTGCTCGTGTGGAGAGGTTGGTATATATATATATATATATATATATATATATATATATATATATATATATATGTTTACTGATCCTAGATGTTTATTACTTACTAATAAAACTTGTGAATATTCAACAGCAATACTTTGTCCACCTAGTCTCTATCAAGATTGGTGCATCCTTCCATATGTGCCTAGGTGGATAAATAGCCTCCAAGAACAATATGTTATCATCCAGTTGCTTTTGGGCCCAATTAGTTGATGCTTTCCATCAACTGTTGGAATTTTATTGTGCGCAATAGTGACAACGTTAAATGACAACACGAGGACCATTCATGACAGCAGGCTCAGAAGAAACCATGAAAACCCCGTGCCCTATCGAATAAAAGCACTTTTCTAGTAAATCAGAACGATCAATAGCTTATTATAAGTGATGATTATATAAGTGAAGTTTTATACCATCTATGTATGCAAGTGATAATGTTTTAGTTCATCATTGTATACAAGTGATATTTTCTTAGCTCATCAGTGTATGCAGATGATAATACTTTAACCCATCAGTGTGATATATAGAGATGCATACTATTTTTATCTTTATAGTCGATGTTTGCACTTATTTTATTTCCAATAAAACGTCTGTCGAAGGAAACAAAAAAAAATGTTTCGTAGAATTTTTTTCTATATCTTTTCTCCGGGAAATTAGATTAGTGGAAGACTCACAACTAAACCGTGGTTGTCGTAAAACTCTTTGTTGAATATTTTCGTGTTGTTTTTTATAATTCTTTATTAAATGTTTATCTATAAAATCAGAAGCAGTATGTAGTCGATGCTGTTCTCTAAAGGTTAAATGGATGTAAGATAAACTCGTAATATCGTTTGCAAATTTAGGCTAAATGATTTTCCCAACCCTATTGCCCTTATGCAAGACCCAACCCCTTTTTATCATATGGGTGCTAGAAGGCGGTGGCTGCGGGTCTACATGTCCTGGGAATGACGTTAAACTCTATCTGATGGTGAGGTTCCAGTTTTGGAGGTTTGGGGAATGTGGAGCACCCCATTCATCACCATTGCTCCGTGGTCCACTCTGATCCGGAGTGGTAGTACCTGTTAGGGTCCCATCTATGGGTTAAATAGAAAAATGTATTTATAAAAAAATTGTATTATCCATTAAGAATTGATTTATTTCAAAACTTTATCGGCATTAAATGACCCACTGAGGTTGATATGCCGTAAAGCAAAACAAACCAAACCAAATTTAGGCTAACTTAAAAACATAGGCATATATAATTGTGTCTCGAAAAACGAATGGTTAACAAACTAGACTAAATCATTTATATAATGAATTTAATCTCTAAAGGAAGATATAAGTAAAGTAAAGTCGTCGGGGCGGCCTAAAGTCGGTATCAGCCAATCAGCGAGGGAGTCTATCCCCTTTTCACTAGCGCTAGACCAAGGAGATTGTTTTTGGCATCTGAGGTGGAGCGCCACACCTACCATCAGCTCCTTACTTTACCGCACAGATCCCTGTGCTACTCATACGCTGAGTTGGCGAGGACCGGGATCCAACTAGGAACCATGTGGTTTCTAACCGAACGCTATACCGACTGAGCTAACCCGGCCCTTCCAATCCCTCTGCCACATGTAGAATGCAGCACAAGGCCAATTTTTAAGCGGAGAACAGCTGGTTTGAATTCAGAGTTTTCCTTCATATACTGCTTGCTGTCCAGCGACAAAAAGTACAGTATTCCCCACATTTTTACCTATATCCAGGTTTTTGTGTTGTGTGGAGGGGTAGATGGATAAATACTTTCCTCGGATATGAGTGCGTAGCGAAAAGCAAATAGACTCGTCCAAGATGTATTACATAAGCCATATTTTGATTCATCTCCAAAGCATAAGATTTTAGTGAGTATGATCTTCACTTCCCTATTCAATTATGTGGTTTTTGCACTATCCAAAACATCTAGGTAAATATCAATATTTGAACGCCTACTCTAGCGAAGTGAGATACGAGATATATACCATCGGTAGATGTTCCATATTTCTAAGTGAAAATAGCTTAGAAAATGTTTGAGTATACGAGGATGTATAAGGGCCGGGTTAGCTCAGTCGGTAGAGCATTCGGCTAGAAACCACAAGGTTCCTAGTTCGATACCGGTCCTCGCCAACTCAGCGTTATGAGTAGCATAGGTATCTGTGCGGTAAAGTAAGGAGTTGATGGTAGGTGTGGCGCTCCACCTCAGATGCTAAAACAATCTCCTTGGTCTAGCGCAAGTGAAAAGGGGATAGACTCCCTCGCTGGTTGGCTGATACCGACATTAGGCCGCCCCGACGACGATACGAGGATGTATTAATAATTCCGTAATATCATTCGACCATTGTGATCTCTGGAAAAGTATTGAATTAAATGCATAATCAAAGAGATTGTATTGAAAATGTTTTCCAAAAATCCCTGAGGATTCGTGCTAAGGGTGCGGATTACCATGCCTCTATATCGCCACCCGTCCCTATCCGTTATTGCTCCTGGCAAATCCTCAGCACAACATCCAGTGTCCATACACAGCTGATGAACGTAAGGTTTTGCCAGTCGGATAACACTGGTGTGTCTATAAGAAATCGAAGTTTCAAAATAGTGACAATGAGAAGTTTTGACCCCAATTTTAACTATGTATAGCTAGAATTTTCAGTGAGTACATATAAATTTGCTGTATATACCATTAATTAATAATTTGTTAATAGTGCTAGAATTTATGCATATATGCGCGCTAATTTTTTTCTTTTCAAAATTTCGCCTTTTCGTAAACTTTGCGAAAAAGTATTAAATTTTGAAAATGTTGTATCGTGATATGATTTTGAAAGACAAAAATGCACCGCTCAAAAAGAGATGATGCATCGTTTACCGCCAAATTTATGCCGCATCTGCTGACAGATGAATAAAAACAGACCCGTATCAGTTAGCGAGGAGCTGGTTAATCACCCTATTCCCCAATTTTGAAGGGGATGTTTTTACCCTAAACTGAAATCTTCACAGAGCTGTCAAGTTTAGACGATAAAAAAAAAATGCGAAACACAGCCTGCGCCTTTTTTTTTTCTTCTCAAAATGCAGAACACATTCCAAAATAACAAAAGACACCACAGTCAGTGTATAAAGAATGGAGATAATGATTTTGAAAGAGATAATTCTCATTATTCCATAATTTATTGAATGATTATTTTTAAAGGTATGTCACCCCGTCTAGTCGCGTCCATTTTTACATTTTTTGTGAAGTTCTTTTTTTGCACACGGTCATTAGATATCAAGTATTCCAATGTAACATATCGATTTGACACAGAGATGGGACATTAACAGATACTACCACTCCGTGTCAAAGTTAACCTGGGAGTAATGGTAATGAAATAATACTCCACACTCACCTGAGCTTCAGAATTCAGGTGCCACACCATCAGATGCAGTTTCATGTCATACCCAGTACACAACGCAATAAGGGCGGCTTATTAATTCTCAACGGGAGCTAATGGCAACGTATTCAAAGCCCCACCGACAAGGTGATCATTAATTCATAGATGAATCGATAAATGTGGATGCATTTAATAAATGTATTTTTGTGTTCATGCCTGCGTTTGCATACAGAAATATAATTATTTCGAAAAAAAAAAATATACAAATGACATTTTCATGAATCTACTAACATTTTATTGAGGATCTGAAGTTTTTTTCGGAATCTTTATAACATTAACAAAGTACAATACTTGCCAGCGGTGTGGAAGAAGGTAAACCACTGCTATGGGTATAAGACTACTTAGTCAGCATAATACTACAATATTCATGAGGATTGGGACATACCCATTAATGTTCATAGGTAGGGTATATAACAATTATCTTTTATGACCTGTGACTTAGGTGGTTTAAAAATTAGTGGCATCCTTTCCAATATTCTCAAAAAGTTTGACAATAACATTTAGTAGTACAACAACAGAATATATATCATTTGGAAAGCCCTTATTCTAAATGTATTTTATAATCTATTTCGAAAACTTTGAGAAAATAATTAATGGAATTATGCAGCAATGGTAATGATATTGAGTACTGAGTAAGGTTATTGTGTGATGTAATTGTTAGCAAGCTCGGTTTGTAGATCATCGCCAGATTAGTTCGATTCTCCCTAGGTGGGCCTTACAGAAAGCTAAGCTTATTCAATAACTACTAGAGTACTAACGAATCATCCCTAACATCTTATTATAATGGAGATTGTGTGTTTTTCTGTCTGTAACCGAAACTATATTTCTACTCAAGTCACAATTCTCTTAGTTATTTACATCACATTCTCCATGATTTTATTTTTATCTAAACCTCAATTATTAATAAAATTGTCTTACATTATTAATACTGTTAATTATGTCTACATACTGACAACATGCAATTATATTTATATATACAACAAAATAGCGGTTTACACTGTGAACGGGAAGGCTAATTTGCATATTAATATTAAAAAATCGAATTTAATAAATATGTGCTTAGTATTATTGATTTCTAACTGTTTGGTTTTATTTTAATGAATATAAACAAAAATCTCTTCAATGAATCTTAAATGAAATCCATTAACAAGATAAAATAACTGTCATTTTATTCTTTACTTCCTCTTTTAACTAAATACTAACATTAGAAAAAATAACAATGAAAGACGAGAGTGATGGAAGAGTAAGTTTCAGTTGTTCCATTTTTTATTATACTCCCTCTGTTTCAGTTTCATTAGCCTTTCTAATTTAATACAATATTTATTACATTAAAACTTAAATACTTGCACCCGGAGGGTGCATATATTTGCTAGTAATATAAATAGATTAACGTATTAAACATTTGAACCGTTAAGCGTAATTTGACAAATGTCCAAATATAACACACTTAAATGTAACTTAAGTGTGTTTATTATTACGATTTTCCTCAGTCAGTTTCTCTTCCTATTGGTGGAGCTTAGAAAAAGCTGATCGTATCCTCTGCCGAGGGGATATACCCCCGCAATAAGGAGTGCTCTTTTTATGACTCTTTACTGCATCTGATCGAGAGGTTCCTATTTTGGATTGCAATTACACTCAGGACCACTCTTATTTTGAGTCGTAATACATCTTAGAACGTTTACAAGTTATTAGTATTAGATAGAATAGTTGATATGATTGTTGAAAATTATATGTATTAAGAATAGTTATTTGAAGCTAATATTTGTTACTTGACATTATACAACTGGTTTAAATAAGTACATAAATAACCGTGTGCAAAAGAACAAAAGTCACACTTAACCAATTACACAAAGAATGTAAATATTAACGCGCAACGAACGTGATTCTCTGATATTTAATCTTAAAATAAACCTAGATTCGGTTAAAATCATTCAATTAGTCAATTCCTGCATACATAGACTGGATTTCATCAATAAAATGGTTTTATTATTTTTTAATGAAGGGAAATCTATCAATTATCCACTTATTTTCATTACGTAACCTTTCAAAGACAATTAGGACAATACTATTAGCCCTCTCTTCAAAGTGGATTTTAACAGAATAAGTAATTTTAACACAACATTGTTAAATATATTAGTTTTATTTAGGAAGCGTACATTATTTTCCTTTGCACACAGAAATAAAATTATTTTCCCCCCCCCCCAAAAAAAAAGAAAGTACTACGGTCAAAAATAGTATGTGTTAAAAACCACTTACTCTGTTAAACATACATTTTCCTAGGCGGTGTTAATAAGTTTGTATTCAATTGTATTTTGCTGTTTGCGACAGTAATCAAAGAAGGTACGTAATTTATTTTCTGGAATAGGAGAATCTTCCAATTTCGATTTCATACGAGATTATGTTCTTCAGTTTAAGTAGCAAGAAACATAATTAGTTTTACAAGTAATCCTTTCATTTACAATGGCACGTGAATGCGAAAGATTTTGAATTGTTTTAATTAAAGCTGTAACAGTGTTCGTGTCTGTTCGTAACAGTACTAATAATATAGTTCATCTATCTCTTTATCTTTTATAAGCATATACAAAACACCCCATTATATATATATATATATATATATATATATATATATATATATATATATATATATATATATGGTGGAGAAGAGAGGAACAAAAGAACAAAACTCAGACAAAAATGTGTGGGATATATTTCGCTAGAGCGTTGAGCTCGGCATCATCAGTCGTTTTAATTAGATTTTTGTATTACCCATTTTCAATATTAATAAATATTGAAAATGGGTAATTCAAAAATTAAAAAAAAACATCTTCACCTATATTTTGATTTTCTCCCCTTTTTGCCTATGTTTGAAAATTTCCCTCCTTACCCTTACCTTTCCCTTTCACCTAACCACTTTCTCCAATCCCCTACAACTAACCAAACTTCCTCTCCTGACCCCTTCCCTCACATTCAGTGACCTTCTCTGCCCTAACCCACCCCTACCCAACCACTCCCCTTTTATTACTCCAATTTTCTGCTGCTTTGATCAAATTTCTCTCCAAGAAGGCCACCCACCTCCGCCCCTAACCTGTTTCTTTTACAATATATCTCTCTACTTTCTCCCTGCTCACTATCTCTCTCCTTTCTGATTTCCTTCTCTTTCTCTCCATTGATTCCTGCTTGACCATTCAAAACCTCTCCTCACTAACGCTTACCCACCCACTTCACCTCCTCTCCTATCCACCCTCTCTCGCCACACTACCCCTTCTATAAAATACTTGTATGATAACCTGATCATTCATTAAAACGACTGATGATGCCGAGCTCAACGCTCTAGCGAAATATATCATACACAATTTTGTCTGAATATATATATATATATATATATATATATATATATATATATATATATATAATGTGTGTATTTATATACCAACACCTCCAGTCAAGCAGGATGCAACACAACGTAAATTTTTAAGCGGAATTTAATAGTTTTTAATTTTAGATTTTTCTTTCTACTTTATCGGTTACCTTACCAAGGTTAAACACTTTAATTGCCCTACGAGTTACCAATATCTAGATGGAGAATACCTTTCCCATGTGTAATAGCGCTATGTGAAATAAAAACAGTTTCGACAGAATTTCAACTCATGTCGCTGTATCAATTTCCTACAACGATTACCATTACACAACACGTTTATACACATATATACATATATATATGTGTTGTGTGTGTGTGTGTGTTGTGTGTGTGTGTGTGTGTGTGTGTGTGTGTGTGTGACTGAGTATCAAACAACATTAATTTTAACAAAAATAGGCTTATTACCTTTTGGTACAAGGGAATATGATAAAAATCAAACGCGCAGTTCTTTAACAAGCATTAATGGCTACTCTGTTAGCAGGACTATCTACCTCGTGTAGTCCGTATCTTTTATGTTTTTCGTTCGACGAGTCTAACTTTCTTGTAGGGAAAATATCATCCCTTACAGCATCTCCTTGATGGTAAAAGAAAAAAACAAATAATCATTACATACAATTAAAAATAGTAATGTCAGAACTTGATGCTTTAACCCAAATTATTCCGCATAGCTTTGGGAGATGGGATCTTTGATGGAATTTCTAGCTATTTACTATGTGACCAGTTTCCGTATTCAATAGTAAAACTGCACATTCAAACATCGCTTGCCAGCAGTTTTCATGACGCACCACCTTCTCTAAAATTTTCTCACAGAGTTAAGCAAGAGATCCACGACATGAAACGTTCAATGAAAAGATACATTGGTAGAATTGTTTTCAAAATATAAACTGTAGAATAATCATACTAATTCCAATTACCGTCGAATTGGCAAGACAAAGACAGCAAGCAGTCGTAGGCCAATACGATTCTGGTTTGCTGCAAGGCTACTGCAAAATGACAGGATATTTATGAAGCCTCAGAGGATCATACAAACCAAGCAGCCAATCAGGACTCAGGGAATGGAATCACCCAAATGCATAAGTTGACTATTCTGAATTCCCATAAGTACCAGTTGTCTTGACACTGGTTCAGTTGTGCTTGACCAGTCACATTGTTCAAACCAATAGTAGACTGACCGACTGACTGACTTCAATATAAACCATGGCTAGCATTTTGATTTAATATGAACCAAATTTAAAATAATCTTTTAGTTTATTAATAACACAAATATATGGATTTTTTTATCAGCTGAAGCATTTTAAAAGCAACTTTAATTTGACAAACGTATATTCACTGTTAAAAGATTTTCATATGTCTGAAAGTCAATTATTTCTATTTCCATTTGACATACCTTTATTGATTAATTATTTGAATTTTTTTTATTTTTCTTGACATTTTTTTTAGAAATTAGCCTTCCAATTTAGAGAAGAATATTTTTCTAAGCATTCTGAATTTAGTGGACAGGACATTAAAATCATGTCAAGATTACTTATCACCCTTCAATTTAACATAGATGAAGACAGCACTCGAAAAAAAAATTGAAAAATGTTGTTATTTAGCCAGGTGTATTTTGATAGAATTTCCGTACTAATTTGACCCAAATATCCGTGAAAGAATAAAGATACTTTAATACTGAGTTGATTTAACTTGTTTATTTAGGATTTATTAAGCATCATTGACCACATTATTTCAAACTTGATCCATCACCAACCCACAAACAAACACACAGGGTGCGGAATCCTGTGGCGTAGTGGCTACCGTTTTGGAGTGTGACACTGAAGATTTGAACTAAAGTCACGCTATTACGTTCACTATCGGAAGAATCCTCTAGATAAAGGTCTGAACCTTATAATACCCCTTGCTATGGCTTTAATTAGTACTACCATTGTTCTTCTACAAAGGTAGCATTTACATTAAATAATCCGCGATGTACATATGCCATTAAACACACACACACACACACACACACACACACATATATATATATATATATATATATATATATATGTGTGTGTGTGTGTGTGTGTTAATGTATGAGTAGTAGCTTACCGGTGGGTATGAGTACGATCGTTGAAAGCGCACAGTATCTAGGGGTTAAGACGGAGAAAAAACAAATACAAAGTGCTCAATACAATGTAGAGCAAAGATTTATTTATACAATGGATAGGAGTAACCTACTCGAGTTTCATCGATTGATTCTTCAGGGTCACATCCTTTGAATTAATCGAGTTTTCGATTAATCTCAGTTGGTATAATACATGCCCGTTGGAATGGGACTTATCGTTCGTCTATAAAAGATAAGTCCCATTCCAACGAGCATGTATTATACCAACTGAGATTAATCGAAAACTCTATTAATTCAACGGATGTAACCCAATTATATATATATATATATATATATATATATATATATATATATATATATATAATAATATGAATAATAAGCAAAACCCCTATAACACTTATTGAACTTAATTTCCCTCTAACCCAAAGATTACAGAATTCCCAATATAGTATTAACTGAATCGAAACATTTTGATATTTTTATGACCAATCTCGATAGCATAAATACTATCCGAAAACAGAATTGCAACGCCCCAGTAACCAAAAACAAAACTTCATGAATATATACAAGGGTTATCCCTATCTTTTTGGTTGATAAATATCAATATTCCTGTTTACTGGGCTTCAATCCTGTAGTGTTCGAGAATAAATAATTAATGATGGCATTCATTTTCTATACTGTTTGACTGGAAATAATAGACCCTCGTATCTTTTGTTTAGAAGAAAACTTAATATTAATATAAAATTGTCAGTTGTATACTTATTCATGTGAGGAATACACACGCACAGTAAATTTGAATACGTTAGGATTAACAGCGTGTAAAAGTGCATAAGGCTAAATATATAAACGATTAAAAATCGATAGGTCGAAGACCAGATCGACTCAAGTTTCTTGTAGTTAACAAATTCCCAGGTATATATATATATATATATATATATATATATATATATATATATATATATATATATATATATGTGTGTGTGTGTGTGTGTGTGTGTGTGTGTGTGTGAAGAAAGGAAGTGAATCTGACGGTATGTAGTATAAAATGAAAAATGAAATGGCGAGTTTATTAGCCGACACTGCAGTGTTTCGATCTATTAATTAGATCATCTTCAGGGCATTTGTTGGTATATGGAAGGTGATAATAAATTATTTATCACAGAATAACGAGAAAAGCGAGTGGTAGTTATGTGTTATTCAGTTTAAAATTGTTGAAGTTTGAAAGAAGAACGGTTTTGAAATGTGACGTCAAATATTCTATTTTACGGCGTTGGTATGGGATGGTGTAGGTGTGTGTATTGAAAGGAAACATTGTGCATTTTTAGGTGTGTGGTGTGTGTGTGTGTGTGTGTATAAATTTTTTTTTTTTGCGAAGGACAAAATATATATATGTGTGTGTGTGTGTGTGTGTGTGTATGTGTGTGTGTGTGTGTGTGCACATAAACTAATTTTGAATATATGTATAAAATATCCTGATCAGGTTTATAAAATTATTTCACGGGTATCAATTCAATAACTCAAATAAGCACATTAATGTAAACATACGGCCGCCTCAGGTGGCATATACGTGTATAATTATGATAATCTGACTTCGCACCCAATGAGGCTAGACACGTAAAATATTACAAACTATTCCTGATTTTATATATATATATATATATATATATATATATATATATATATATATATGTGTGTGTGTGTGTGTGTGTGTGTAGTATAGTTATTTAAATAGAGGAGGCTATAAGATTAACGACTTGAGAGTGAAATTTATATATTTGAAACATCTCATTTTTTCAGAAATATTATTTATTAATGATATTGCCATTTAAAAGATTCAAATGTTTCATTTTCCCTTTTTTTTTTAATTAAAGAAATGTAACTTTTTTTCATCTCATGCTTTTTGGAACTTGTTCAAACTGTTCCGTAATGGAGCTGTGATGAATATAATTTGTACATTTAGAGAAAATGCTGTTAGTGAACGAAGATTTAGTTGTTGTTTTTTTAAGTACAATAAAGATTTTAGTTTAAAAATCCAAAAGCTTGTTCGACCAAAATGTTCATTCAATATTAACAACTTTGAAATTGTTTTGGAAAATGATCATCGAAGCTCGGTTATCAAACTTAGAGAAAACGATTATATATCGGGTGACATTATTTGAAACCATATATGTGCATGCTGCACCTTAAAAAGGGCTTCGATTTTCTAAAGGAAAGGCAATAATCTGAATTATGGAAGAGGTTTGCATTATTCATTTTCAGCGATGACAACTAGATAGGTTTTACATCGTATTATTGGATTTGATGGGAAATAGATTTCTTAAAACAGGGAAAAAAGATTTGAAAAATATCTGGTTATAGATGAGGAGTTGAAACCCCAAATGAACCGATTTTATATCTTTCGTTCGTTTTTCATTTTCTTTCTTTTTTTCTTCTTTTTCTTTCTTCTTTCTTTCTTCTTCTTTCTTCCTACTTTCTTTCTTTCTTACTTTCTTACTTTCTTTCTTTCTTTCTTTCTTTCCTTCTTTCTTTCTTTCTTTCTTTCTTCTTTTTCTTTCTTTTTCTTTCTTTCTTTCCTTTCTTTCTTTCTTTCTTTTCTTTCTTTCTTTCTTTCTTTCTTTCTTTCTTCTTTCTTTCTTTCTTTCTTTCTTTCTTTCTTCTTCCTTTTTCTTTCTTTCTACTTTCTTTCTTTTTTTCCTTTCTTCTTTCTTCTTTCTTCTTTCTTTCTTCTTCTTCTTTCTCTTTCTTTTCTTTCTTCTTTCTTTCCTTCTTTCTTTCTTTCTTTCCTATTTTCTTTCCTTCTTTCTCCTTTCTTTCCTATTTTCTTTTCCTTCTTTCTTTCTTTCTTTCCTACTTTCCTTTCTTTCTTTCTTTCCTATTTTTCTTTCTTTCCTACTTTCTTTCTTCTTCGGTGGAACATAAAGGTGTCAAAAAATGAATAATATGTGCGTATGTGTCTGTGTGTACCAGGTAACTGCAAACAAAGATGTGTGTGTGTGTGTGTGTGTGTGTGTGTGTGTGTGTGTGTGTGTGTTGATGATGATAGGTAAGCTCAAATAATTGCATCAATTCCATAATCACTCAGCTTTTCCCTTCCGTATTATTAGGGCCGGAAAAGCTAATCCTAGATTTGTAGCATGTGGTACATAGTACTAGATTAATTTATAAGCCCTGTGTATATCTCCATTTCAAGCATCGCGGCCAATACATTAAAGACGGAATGTATCCAGTGGGAATTACACTGATAAAACCTCCAAAGAAATTATCGATCGTCTAAATGACGGATAATTAGAAAGAGAATTGATAAAAATATGATAATGGTGAAAAGGCATAAAAGCTGAAGTGAATCTTTTTATTGTCTGTAATATCTTAACCTTTGAATTATTTTCCCATTAACATATGTATGTGTGCGTTTAAGTGCGTGTCTTTCGATATACATGTTAAAATAATCTGTATACAGATAGATCATGATTGTTTTCATATACATTGTATAATCTAAGACAAAAATACATAAACAACCATAGAGAAGAAAATATATATTTAAGAGAGTTTTATAATTTGCTTGAAGCATTGTGTATATATTGGTTAGGAGGTTGATTTAGAAGGCTATAAATAAATAAATAATATATATATATATATATATATATATTATATATATATATATTAAAAATATTATAAAATATAAAAAGATAAATTGAATTAGATATAAATAAGTAAATAAACAAATAATAATAATAATAATAATAATAATAATAATAATAATAAATGATTTAATTGATTTATATTACATCCAACACGAAATATTATTCATCACCATGGCCATCAAACACAAATACGCTCTTTAATACGCATATACACACGTGCAATCCCACGCTAGGATACAGTCATAACGTCACAACCAACACGCATTTTCATGGACACACGCATGACAACATACGCACAAGTACAAAAAAAACGCATTCACGTAAACATACAACACGAGAATACAGTTATATAAAAATACCATCATTTTCAAAAAAAATCCATTTAAAAAGAAATGCCATAACTAGACTGCTTCAGTTCCAGTGATCTTTTGAAAAAGAGATCTTATCTCAAAAATTAAAGAATTAAATACAGATTAACACACAACACCATTGTTACCGTATTATTATTTTTTTTCTTTACATCTGCATTGTGATAGCCTTCTAAATCAACCTCCTAACCAAATATATATATTTGTGTGCATGTCGTGAAAGAAAGCAAAACAACATTAATTAGAATTATTTAAGACATTTGGTTTAAGAATATTTTATGAATTCATAATGTTCAGTTATTAAATGAAATTGTTTTGCGTCTTATATGTTATCAATTTATTTATTGCTGAATAGAAACCTCAAGTTAACATTTAATATGTGTCCAATAAATAATATTTGTCAGCAGTATTCATTTACTTTGGATTATTTCAGTTTTACAAGATTTATACTAAAAGAATCTTAGGCTGGTCACGTCAAGCCCTAGCACCTATATGATTTTCTCAACCCTATTGCCCTTATGGCAAGCCCCAACCCCTTTTATCATATAGGTGCTAGAAGGTGGTGGCTGCGGGTCTACATGTCCTGGGAATGACGTTAAACTCTATCTGATGGTGAGGTTCCAGTTTTGGAGGTTTGGGGAATGTGGAGCACCCCTTCATCACCATTGCTCCCTGGTCCACTCTGACCCGGAGTGGTAGTACTTGTTAGGGTCCCATCTATGGGTTAAATAGAAAAATGTATTTATAAAAAAAATTGTATTATCCATTAAGAATTGATTTATTTCAAAACTTTAACGGCATTCAATGACCCACTGAGGTTGATATGCCGTAAAACAAAACAAAACAAACCAAACTAAAAGAATCTTACGCATATATCAACACCTGTTAGAATAATTATTAGATAAATTAATACGCGTGACTATAATATCATTTCTTCAGATGTTTTTCACAGAAAAAGTCTGAATAGAACAAGTTATTATTTTTATATGATACAGGGGGTTCATCTGATAATTAAGAGTTCGAAGTAATCGAGATTGCCACGTGAATGATTTTATTCATTCTGATATTAATACGTTATGATATAAAACTGAAATAAACGAAATTAATAATTATCAGAGGAAACATAATATAACAATAACACTACCAGTTACGGATGATTTTATACTTTGGAATTTTCATTTGTTAATTATACAACGTAAGAAGTTGTGAATTATCACGGTTGGTACTTGATGACTTATTTTGTTATACTGAAATAATTATTTGGCTTTTATTGCAAAGCATCAAGTGCAAATGAAACTATTTAACCAGAAGTTGGCGAGAACTCATCGATTTTAATTACAGATTGCAAATTTTCTGAGACATTGACATGACATAGATCTGATTACTGATTTTTTTTTTTTTTTTTGCCAGCGATTTTATGACGTAAAGACGAGAGAAATTAAGTAGACAATAGATTCAATAAAAATCTAATACAATATAAATTGACGGTGATATTAAAAAAAAAATATGTGAGAGTTCTAAATATAATTTTTATTGTTTTGGTTTAAAGAACACTTATAACAAAAATATTGCTGTCATATACTATTGAAATTATTAGTGTGATCTATCATCTAAAGTTTATTTATTAAATAAACACGTTATATCATTCATTCAATTGAATGATTCTATTATATACTGCGTCACATTTACTTAATCAAGTAAGCATATGCCGAACCCGGTTAGCTTAGTCGGTAGAGCGTTGGGCTAGAAACGACAAGGTTCCTAGTTCGATACCGGTCCTCGCCAACTCAGCGTATGAGTAGCACAAGGATCTGTGCGGTAAAGTAAGGAGCCGATGGTAGGCGTGGCGCTCCACTTCAGACGCCAAAAACAATCGGTGAAAAGGGGATAGACTCCCTTGCTGATACCGACTTTAGGTCGCCCCGACGACTTTACTTTACTTACTTTATTGAAGACAAAACTATATATGGATTCTAAATTTGAGAATGCCATATTTGCCAATCTTTAACTTGAAGTAGTGTGTTAATTAACATCAAAAGGCTGATTAAAAGGTGTATTGTGTATGAAGTGATGTTATCATAACAGTAATCGTCTTAGGAAAGAAAATATGTGATCCGATTTCAAATCCAGTACTAGGCTGTTTGCCTTTCACTTTGTGCGATAGCTTTTCGGAAATCATGATTCCATCTGTCTTCAACCCAGTTATGGAAAAATAGCAGGAACAACTGGAAACTTTAGCAAATAGTTTAGGTGAAAGAAACCTTTAATTCAAACCAGATTTATCCGCTAAAAAAACTTTGACCTTGTGTCATATCGTAA
>CM042140.1:23039588-23057088 GCA_023376005.1 Doryteuthis pealeii | reverse complement strand
ACCTTCAATTGACTCTCATAAAACAATAGAATAGATGACCTTCCAATTGGTTTGTGTTATGTTTGTTGTTATTTTGCATACACACACACATGTATGTGTGTATGTCATTCTGTTTAGTCTGTTTTGTGAAAAAAAACTAATGACAACATTATTTTTAACACATTCTTTAATTGTTTTTCTCCTTTGTACTATTATGTTTTGTTCAAATAAACGTGTCCAAAATGTCATATTGTTTAACTGTGACCCTCGTACATTTTATGAAAGTAAATCAAAAGCTAGATAGTGTTGGAATTATTTCTGTATATAAGGCATGAGGCAAGTAGTCACTTCTACTTATAGACTCGTTGACTACCACGTGACCAGGGAAGGCAACCTATTGCCCAATCACTGACAGTGCTACTGCTGCTGTTGTTGTATTTATACTAGCCTGATTCTTAACCTTAGATCATTACTACATGGATCATCTTGGACGACGGAACGTAGTACTATGCCACAGGACTTATTGACTAACCCAAAGGATACTTTACCACCGGATACTTATTGACTTACTTATTTGTTAGTCCCTTTTACATCTGGAACCAAGGATGGCGGCCAGATACTCAACAGATAGATATAACATTTTACATGTATGACTATTTTTATGTTCACATATATCATTAGTACAATACGTTAGATATGTTAATGAATCAATTAATCCATAAGCTATCTCCTTCATCTTTACCATCTGATTATTAATATTCCACTAGTATATTCATAATATCGACTGAACACTGAATAACTACATAACTCGCCTATACTGCAATACTTTCCCTGTAATCCACTCGTTCTCACCAGTGTGTGTGTGTGTGTGTGTGTGTGTGTGTGTGTGTGTGTGTGCGTGCGTGTGTGTGTGTGTGTGTTGTAGGCACTGTAAAGACTTTTTCCTCGGTATTCATTTCTTCCAATCATTTTGAATGGTCACTTTGGAACCGTTCCAAGCACTCCAATAAAAACAGGAACGACTATCACCTTCGTGTTCCACAATTTCTCAGTCTGCTTGTCAGGTTTAGATAATTGTCCAACTTTTCACTTTCAGTCTGTTGACACTCTGGTCTACTGGAAAAGCAAATGTTCTTCTATTCATTAACAATAAATTGATCTTCATCAAATTTCCAACTTATTGCTTTTCGGTGTTACTTGTTCTGATACAGTTTCAAGTGGATTGACTCTTATGAGGACGATTTCCACCTTCCACAGGTTTCTAAGTTACCGTGTAACTTCCTGGTATTTGCTTAGTTTTATTTTGCACAGTATTTTGTCATCAAGCCATTTTTGCCGGTACCAATAAACATATCTACAACTACATTATACAGTCTTTTTACTTTATTACAATGTTCGGCTGAGATATAAAATAAGAAAATTATTATATTTCCTATGGCTGAATTCGCTTTTCAGTGACATCGTTTGTTTGCATAATCAAAACCAACCAGCTGAATATTATTAGTTGTAGAAGAAGTTATTCATTTTAAATCACATTGTTGCAAGATGGGTATATTATTGACTTTTGTGAGCTAGGACTACTAATGGAAGAGGGAGGAAGAAATAAATAAATAAAAGATGATAAAGGTTTAAAAAATAGTGATGACCCAAAACAGGATGAACGATGATTTGACCGTAGCGTGACCCCGAACGGAGAATTGAGTGTCAGCCGGAAGTCGGGTGTTGACCGGAGCCGAAAGTTTCGGGTGTTGACCGGAACCGGAAGTCACGTGGTGACGTGGAACAATGAAGAAAGGGATCGGCCTCTTTTTGCCTTCGGCCGTCGTAGGGTACGGATCGGGCCTCTAGTGGCTAGTATGGAGTCACAATAATCAAGTAATGTTCTCTCTCTCTTTCTCTCTGCCTTTCCTCCTCTCTGGTATGAGCCCACTAGACGAACACGATAATAAAGGAGCAGTTGTGACTACATATCTCTCGTGTTATAATTTCTATCAACACCATTTTAGCACTGTGAATTTGGAGGGACGTGGACGAGACTCGCTATACAATATATACGCCACCGCCACCTGACAGATATCGTAGTAGCGCTCGGAAAAAAGGGACAACGCGACATATATCATTTTGGTACCGTGAACAATATACCACAACGGTACAACATAAAGATATAACGAGACTTACACATTGACTTGTATGCACAGTTGTGTAACGGGTATCTTCATCGGAAATGAAATCGGCGACACAAGTTCAAATCTTCTTCGCTTTAATGCCCTTGGGAAATTATTAATCTATTTTTCTCCCTCCAGCAATTGATGAATAGGAGATACAGAATTCTTTAGCCTTGGTTGGACAACCAGTCTAGGAGAAAGAAAATTTGGAATTTAAACCAATTTTCCTCGGCTTAACTCATTAACCTTTTGTCAACATCCTACCAGTGGTGGTGGGGGGTTGGATAAATACATACATTGATGTTAGAATAACATTATCAGGTGCCATTTAAAGATGAACATTATACATCCTGTAAAGATGAAAATTCAGTTAATTATGTGACAAGTTATTGATTTTTTAGTTAGTTAACTGATTTAATTTTTTTCATATCTACAAATGTTTACTTACCTAAGGTAATTCGAGCCAAATATTACTTGGTAAGATTTATATCTTAGAGGTTTGTATTTTCCCAGTACCCCATTCGTACCGGGTCAAGCACAAAGGCCCTATTAACGTGGGATACACCCACAAACCGAAGTTCATGGGATGGTGGGTGAAAAAATTGCGTGTATCCCGTCGGCATTACCCCTCAAGGGGGCGCCTCAGGCACTGGGCAACAAACCCAGCTCTGCCCCTTTAAATCGAGGGGGCAGGTGTTGCCTGGGGGATGGCCCCCTGGGATCGATGCTATTATTATAACTCAATCGGTCCAGTGGCCGAAGCTCACTGGACCCCTGACCCGAAGGCCGGATGAGAGGTTATATCTTAGAGGTGATCAGTACCTACTCTAGGTGATCAGTCTTTTACTCTAGAAATAAGTTGCATGTTGGCTAAAATTATTTTTCGCAGAAAAGAATATAAATTGACAATAAAAGAATGTAGAACGCCATTTCAATGTCCACCATTCAGCAACACTTTTAAGATTTAATTTATCATAAATTCAAATTTCAGGATTCATTGATATTATGGGATGTCAACCAGTCTAGGATTATCTTATGTCTACAGTGTATAAATATAAGCTGGGAGCAATATTCATATGAATATTGGTGGTAGAAACAACGAGCATCCGTTGTCGACGTACAAATTGTTTTATTTACCGAAATATATAGAACAAGGGGTATAACTTCGTGGTTAAGGAATCGCATTCATATTCACATGTTTTTGTAGTTGTTTTTTAAAAGTTTTTTTTCTTTTTTGCACACGTTTCTATCGAATACTATTTGAATAGATTTGAGTTATAAATGGGACCCTAACAGGTACTACCACTCCGAGCCAGAATGGACCTAGTATTAAATTCAATTTAAAGATACTTACCCCCTCCTCAGATTTGGAACCTAGCCATCGTTTAGTGTTATACCCGGGACATCCCGTTTCTTGAAGGGGAGGGGGGCTTACAGGGGATACATTCGGCGTATTCCATTACCTAGCAATAAGGTGGGATTCATGCTTCAGTTGAAATTATATCTGTGCAATCCAAACAATTTATAAAGATAAAAGTGCAATTTTATAAAGACGTGTGCTTTTTTTTATTGGAAATAATATTTTCCACTCATATCCATTTATTTTATAAAAGTACAAAAACGTGGAATATTTGCACACGCGTAATATAAGTAAGAATAAATTGTTAATATCTTCTGGATTTTCAGATTTTGTAAACTGTGTTTGGTCTTTAAAATAATTTAAAAAATACAAATACTAACAAGTAAATCTGAGAAATTACACCCCGATAATAAATCATAGCTTTGTAAATACTTTCATGGTTATATATCAGTATTTAAAGTATGTTGCTTCCTGTTACACTATTGATGTTATAACTAGATCGTATTCACGGTCTCCATGGAAAAGAACTCTAACAATAACACACGAAACAATCCCACAACGCATCTCTTTATGACAAACGTCGATCCGGGATTTCTAAAGTCTCGGAATAATGCCTCGATACATGAGAATTAATATCATTCTTGGATCAATGTAATTCAGGTTAATGAGAATTTAATATGTATTAGCGTGAGTATATTACGAGCATAGCCATTAATCAATAAGAGATTGTATCGTTTCTTATTGGCATGAGAAGATGTTAAGATTAGTAAACGTATCTGATTGAAAAGAACATAATTTGATATAGTCAGAAGAGAAGATGCCTAATTATGATAGTTCAATATTTTGTATGTACCTAAAATAGAGGAAAAAACATAATAGTAAGAATAACTCCATATAGTTAAATAGGGAGCTTCTAATGGTGTAATGGTTAACAAGCTACATTTAAAACGATTGATATAGACATCGATTCTCTCTCTGTGCCAGCTATGTTTGGTCTAGTGTCACATATATGTATAGGAAGGGATAATATCACGTACTATGTCTCTTTCTCTTTTGAAATATGTTCATATAAAAGAAAGATTATGTATATCGGTCTGTATGTTAGTACAACGACCGAGCGCACGGTCTTTTATAAAGTGAAATTGGTGGAGACCAGAAAGGACAAAGGTCCAATAGAATCCAAACAATATTTTTGTCTGAGACGGATTTTAAAAAATTATTTCTCCTCCTTCATAAAAATATAATTAAAAATATGATAAAAGGTAAAAATCAAAAATATATAAAAAATGATTTATAAAAAGATTAATTTTTTTAAATAATAAAGGATAAAATATAATAAAAAGCAAATTAACGATAAAAGACAAAATACAATCAACAACAACAATAATAATAATAATAATAATAATAATAATAATAATAATAATAATAATAATCAGAAAAGTCCTGGAGACCTGAGGAGACTTGCTGTCACTCAGCCTCCAGTGAACCGCCAGCTACAGCCGTTGTGAAAAACAAAATAATAATAATAATAATAATAATAATAATAATAATAATAATAATAATAATAGGTATAATTTTGTTAAGTGTCTCATATATTCTTGGAAATTTATATAGATGTGGTTCAGTATTCAGTAACTACTTATCCGAAAATTCCACTGTATAATGTTCAATTCACTACAAAATTAAGTGATTTGCAAAGGAACGAGATTATGTCTAAAATATACTAAGGCTTCAGATATAATGATGTACTAGCATAAGTACACCTGACCGCAATAATATCAGAATGATGCTCTATTTACGGAGGTATTACGTTCTATGAAACGTTTTCAATTTACACACTTGTAAGATTTCTACAAGGATTGGGCTTTTTGACATTAGATTTCGTGATTAATTCTCACCTCAGAATTATGAGCACTGCAAAGGATATAAGCCCAAGTACATATTAATACACATGTAGAGGCCAATAAAATAAATTTCTAAAAACAAAATTCAATCCATTTCGCGGACCTTCTTTATTATAAAATGTTTACTGCTCTCAACATTATATAAAATCAGTAGATAATTTATCTAACATTAAAATATTCTTAAATCGTGAGTCTAGGGTACCGAATAGTCCATATTTTTTAGCCTCATGATGGCTAAAACGCAACAGATTTTTTATCCTTGACTGAGTAGATGAATTAAAGTCTAACCTGATAGGTAATTGATCTTATAGAGTTATTCGGTTTCTGCTTTCATTATTATTTGTCAATTAACGTCCGTTGTTGAATATTGATTCTTTTCTACTTGGTTTCTTCGCTTACATCATTTTACTTTAAGGGTTTTAGCAAATCTTTTTATCTGTTTGAACTTTCATTTCATACTTATCACTTTATCTTTACATATATTGTTTAACAATGCATAAGAACTTTCAGTGCATTCTCAAAGTGAGTTTTCTTTCATATTGGATTTTCCTACCTGAAAATGAAATAAAATCGATTGATAAAACCCAACTTCTTTCAATATGTTTTTATAGTTAAGTAAATTTTAACAAAATCTTACTTGTTTGTTCTTGAGTGTAACGGTAGAGAGATATTGGGAGAAAATGATAGGAATCAAATAAAAAGGACGGGCTTCATATATGAAAGTATGCATATTTCGGTAAATTGATAAATGATAGATATCTAAATCAGTTCTTCATTGATTAATGTGTGCAAATTTAACTGTACACAAACATAAACATAATATATATATATATATATATTATATATATATATATATATAGGGTGTTCGGGAGATATTTGACAGTTTCATAAGGAAAAAGTGTTTGAAAACTACAAAATTTAATGGATTGTAAAGAAATTCAACAGGCATGGAAATTACATTACTATCAACAAGTTTCACTCAAAATAACCGCCATTAGCGTCGATCACAGCCTCAATCCTACTCCGGAACCTGGAGCAAGCTGATGTTACAGTTTTTCTGGGAAGGGTCTCAAAAACTACCTTAATTCTGTCGATTAACTGGGCTTTTGTAGTACTGGCACAGCTATTGGTGTCTTTCTCAACAGTGCCCCATACATAATAATCCATGGGGTTAAGATCTGGGGAGTTCGGAGGCCAAACATTGGAACTGGTGTTGCTGACAACCATTTTTTCACTTTTTCCCAGAGGGGGCCGAATCCTGCTGCTATACATATGGCCTACTATTGGCTATCCTTGTTATCCAGAGCATGACTACAGTATTTAGCAACTCCACGTAGGCATCTGAATTCAACCTGAGACCCTCACTGAAAAAATGCGGAGGCATCACATCACCCTCAGAGGACACAAATCCGAAAACCATCACAGTTTGGGGAAATTTAGTCTGCATGACACGAAGAGTGTCCTTTGGACTGTATGCAAGCCATCTGTTATTCTGCGTGTTGTGCTTTTGATCTTGGCAAAAGTTTTTCTCATCGGAAAAAAAACAGATTATTTGTGGTTCAGCAGGATGTTTCACTTTGCTCAGAAGTTTCTTCGCCTTTGTCAGACGATTTTCACGGGCCTTTTCTGGGAGCAGTTGATGTCTGCGACGCTTGTATGTATTAGCGAAGGTCTTCATTGAGTTCAAGTTTCAAGGTAGAGGCTGAAACATTCAATTCACGAGACAAAGCCCAAATTCCAATGCCAGGGTCCTCTAACACTTTTTTCTGCAGATTTTCGACGAATTCTGCTGTACGAACGCAATCAGATCGTCTGTTATGTTGTTTTCTTCTAGCCACAGCCTCGTAGTTTCCATTGCAATTCTTCAGTTCATGCCTGATTGTTTTTTACAGTGTTCAGAGTGCATTGGGTAGCAACCATAATCTCCTAATTTTGATGGCCGGCGCAGATCATCATGATACAAATGGGTTCCAGTCATCCATTCTATCTGTCATCACGTATATGAATGAAGAAGGGTTCAAGCTTTTAAACTTGAATATATATATATATATATATATATATATATATATATATATATATATATATATATATATGTGTGTGTGTGTGTGTGTGTGTGTGTGTGTGTGTGTGTGTGTGTGTCAATATATAAAGGATGATAGACGTTTTTGAAAACAATAAAATTAATGATTCATAAGATAATGCATACCTGTCTATCCCTATTCTCACACGTGTGTATTTTTGTAAGCAGCAGAGCTAAGCTACAGTAAGTAATTGTATAAGATGCACAGTTTCGGTTAAATTCTTTATAACTAAATGCAATATAGGTCATTCATATGGTATAAATAATTCTATTATTTACATATTTTGTAACAGATTTTAAAAACGCTCGAACAGTAAATATTAGTATGTTTCATATAAACATTATAAATTAGATAGTTTTTTTCCCAACTTCATCGAACCTTTTGATACATTCGGATGGATAACTTGTTCTTCAATTTTAGAAAAATGCGATATTTTATCATCGAGTCTCGTATTGTTCAAACAACAATTGTTTTGACTTTGTACTGGAAACTCTCGATTAGGAGGATATAATGAAGAGAGCTCATCCGAATATTTTGCAATAAAAGTAGCGATAGAAGAGAGAAAAGCTAAAGACATTCCGACTAATGGAAAGTTCTATTGCATCTGGGTGTTCATCTGTGTTTGTATTTGATCCACCAATTTGTACGTAGAATTTCTTTTCATTGTTTTGGAAGGTCCTGTTTTGTTTTTGTACTGTTTAGGTATATCTTGGTATCTTTTAAGTCTTCCTTCCATAGCTAATAACTTTTGATTTACTTCTTCCATCTTAATCTGCTGTTGTCTTTTCAAATTTTGGATCATTTGACCTTTAGGCACCCCTTTTTGATCTCGATTAAGAAAGGACATGTTTTTCATTTACACCGTCAATATCCGGTTGTTTTAACAGACAATTTTTAGATTTTAAAAAGATTATAAAACTAACCCCTAACCCTAACCGATAACCCTAACTCCTAACTTTAACCCATAACAAACAACCAGATATTGACGGTGTAAATGAAAAACATGTGCTTTCTTAATCGAGATCAAAAAGGGGTGCCTAAAGGTAATATGTACTTGAATGTACTTAAAATTCTTTTATTTTTTATTTTTTCTGAAGTCAATCAAAACAAAGATAAAACATTTGGGAATAAAATCGTCTGACTTGTTTAGACGAGGCTGGAGCAATTCAATCACTCAAGTAAACAATACCCCTGGAAAATAAAATAAAAATGTATTTTCCGAAGAATTTCGATAACGTAAAGCACGGAAGAGATTCAATTTGCTATTAAGTTGCTTAATGCAATAGATTATGGTCAACCTGGGCGGATCAAGCTATTAAAAAAGGAAAACTATCAGGATATTCTTAAGGGCAATCTGAATTGTTCGACTCAAAATTCCCACACGAGAAAAGATTGATATTCTAGTAGGCTATGATCCCAAAAGTTGCTCAAACTTTATGAATAAATTAAAATGTTCATCACTTTTGTTAAATACACGTTAAACCTAGATTTTGTTCATTTTATATGCAATTCGCAGAAATATGCTGTAAACTACATTTATTTACATATCTTTATATAAATCAGACGAACGTGGCGTGGTGAGATGTTTTCCCTTGGATAACGAAAGGCATATACGATACGTGTATTATGTTTGCCGATTACAGAGAAATACACAGAATTAAAATAAAGCGAGTCAGGAATGAAAATTCTACAAAATAAAAACAAGTAGTCAAAAGGAGAAGATTTCGCGAGCCACATCGCTTTACAAGGACGGCTATATAATTGAATTTCAAGAAATCTATTTGAATTCTTTCACATTCCTTTAATTAGCACAACAGCTGCATCTGTGTTTGGTTCTTATGCTGGAAATACGGATGCTGTTGTTTCTTGGTTTAATATCATCAAACTCTGGACACTCCGAAAATTAAATAGAATTTCTGAGAAAAAGAGATTTTGATTAGAATGTGCTAAGATATGGAAGACATTCACTGAAAAGAATAACACACATGTCTGCCTTATGTAAATTGTGCTTATTCTTTTGCTGATGTTATTTACTGAGAATTGCTTAGTCTGGCACACGATGAATGTCACTTTCGGTGCCTACTATTAATTAATAGTCAAACATTTAATTACGGATCAGGTTTATCGGTGCTTAACTTCGGTGGTCTGACGGGATTGACGGTGGTCATTCTAACTAGGATTGTAAACAAAAAAAAACACAGTACTAATGGAGTTTATAGTTTGGTATATCTATAATTAAAGAGTTCTCAATGTCGTTGACAGTTCAGGTATATTCAATTCAGTATATATATATATATATATATATATATATATATATATATATATATATATATATATATATATACACATACATATATATACATACACACACACACATATTTACATACATACACACACATATATACATACACATAAACACACATATACATATACATACACACACACACATATATATATATACATACGCACACACCTTATATATATATATATATATATATATATATATATATATATATATATGTCATCCACAGACGCGTGTTTCGACTTATCAAGTCTCTTCAGAACTGGAACATCAGCATCAGTTAGAGTTTAACGTCATACACAGGACATGAAGATCCTTAGGCAGTGCCTTCTTGCACCCATATGATAAAGGTGTTTGGGCTTGCCATGAGAGCAATAGGATTGTGACAATCCTATAGGTGCTAGGGCTTGACGTGACCAGCCGATTGGTCGGGGGGCTCTCCGACCGACCGACCGACCGACCGTCTAGCCTAAGTAAGAGCCAAAGAGGAGTCTTGTATGCCATTGACTGCTCAGCCACCAAGATTATGTCCTTAAGCATTACGGATCGCCGCCCACAGTTAATAGGTAGCCCCATTTAGGAGAGATCTTACCTCTCTGCAGAGTTGCAGTCAGTGTACTCTAAAGCCCCAAACGACAGGGCTGTCGTTGAATGAAAATTATTTTCTAGTATCAAAGTGTCTTCAACTGAGGTTTATATGATACCTCCCTAATGGAAGTGCGTGGTGTAATGGTTAAAGTCATGGGAAATGGACTTGTCGCCCCGAGTTCAAATCCTGGACGTGGTAATTGCATTTCACTTAGCGCTAATACCCTTGGGAAAGGTATGAATCCTACTCTCCCTCCAGCTATGGAGTAGGGCAGACTGGGCTCTTTAACCTTGGTTAAGCAACCGGTCTAGGAGACGGAAAACTCTGAATTCAAACATGTTGAACTCCGCTTAAAAAATTGACTTGTGTCATATCCTGCTCGTGCGGAGGGATTGGTAAATATATATATATGATACCTGCCTGTAATTGTAGAGACCTGGTAATACGCTTCATGTTAACTTTGAGTAGATGTGTTTCTAATTAGCCGTGATTTCTTGGTCAGGGTTTCTGTATTTAGGTGTGTTGCAAAATACGTAAATTAAACTAAGTCATGTGAGTTCGTATTTTGTCGGCTGTTATTTGATCAAATACGATTAAATGGAGAATTACGACGGAACACTTTTAATTTACCAGTTTTTGTGTTTGACAATTATTTGAAGGTTATTTATTTTCATTTTTAAGCCATTTGGGTGAAGTGTTTGAAGACGCTTAATCCATTCATCTTCGTCTTTATTATCACCACGATATTACCCTATGAGATTTTTTTGATTTTTTTTCCTCTGATGAATGGCTTTGTATCTCCTTAAAATCATAACTGTTTAAACAGAAATGTTGTTTTATAATTATTAGTTTGTTGCAATTCATAGATTCTATGTCTGTAGTTAGTCTAAAGTAAAATGACCATTCTGATTCTCAATGTATAGTTTAGACCCTGTCTAATATTTGAGATGAGAATTCTCAGGACACTCGTTAAATATTGTCAAAATTCTCGTCACGTTAGGATGTGACACTTAATTTTATGACAATATTTATTTAACCTTCGGTCTGTACGTTATTTGGTAATTAGATATTTTTATTATATACGATGCAACGTGCATTCATCTCAGCTAGTTATGTTACAATAAATGGATTTCTGAAAATGTTGAACTATTGACAGAGCGTAATGTATTTCTACGGTTACTCTATTGTCTCACTGATTGAGCGTGCTCAAATATTCAATGTACCTCTTATAGGTTTCATTTGAAAATGTTTGAGCTATTCTAATACGTATATAAAGTCTCAATGCACCGTTTTGGGTTTATTTAAGTCTCAATTGCAATTCGTCCTGTTCCTTTCTTCAGCAAATAAACTAAATTTATTTCAGTCTCATTTAACTAAACCATTCTGAGAAGCACTTTCTTAACTTTGTATTATCATATTATCTTTTTGTCTCTCTCTAGACATATACTCTTAATTTTTAGCCTCTATAGTAGGTAGAATCGCGAAATATTTTTACAAAGATTCTTGCAATGACCTAAAAATAAACTATACAATGACGACTAAGCTTAGAATAAGCTGACTGTATCCCTGCAGAGGCATAGACTGCTACAAGAAAGACATTGCCTGGTGTGACACTAAACTGCATCTGATAATGAGGCTCCAGGAATAGCGAAATATTCCTTCAATGCCATTACTCTCAGACTCACAGAAGTTGTAGTACTTGTTAAGACTCATGTATGGATTAAATAGTTTAAGATTAATTGTATTAGATAGAAATACTCAATATCATATAAATGTAACTAGTTTGTATTAAGAATAGCTTCTTGAATTGTTTACTGATAATTAATATGATCTTGACTTGAAACCATACAACGGTGCGCAAATTAGTTGTATATAGATAGAAATACTTTATATCACATAATGCTGTACATAAAAAAATTCACCAGTAATTTACTTGAAAAAATGTAAATATGAACGTAAAATGAATGCAACTCTGAATGCAACATAGAATAACCCTAGACGGATTGACATGCCGTAATATATGTTTTGTCTGGTAAAGCATCTCATAATATAATATCTAATTATTGAATAAGTGGAATATTGCATTTAAGGATTAAGAATTGTATTAATAATATTATCAACTGATAACCAGTTCAACACTACTGATACTAGTAGCATTATATATATATATATATATATATATATATATATATATATATATATATATATTTGAGGTGAATGTTAGTATTTGTATCCGTTTTAGGAGATACTTATACTAGGTTTGGGCTGAGGAATGAAGCATTAACGTACTTATTATGCTAATATTGTTAGCGTAATATGGTAGTTGAGGAATAAATATCTGAAGACTCTAGTATGTTTTGAGTTTCATTTATTTAACCGGGTAAATTTTCGGGACTACTACTTCCCTTCGACTGACCGTGGCTCGTGGTGAGGTTCTTGTCGGAGACGCAAAATCCACATCATATATATAATATATATATTATATATATATATATATATATATATATATATATATATATATTATTATATTATTATTATTATTATTATTATTATTATAACTCATGACACCGATTTTCACATCATCAATCGTCAAGTGACGTAGGATATACATTCGTAAAATGCAAATTATTTTCATTATTTACGTCTTCGGTCGTCAGGCGAGTAGAAAAGCCTCAACTAGCGACCAAAGACGTAAAACTTGAACTGGTTGTATAGCCTACCTTATATTTATGATTATTAATATATTGCTCTGTATTTTTGTGTATTGATCAATTAAGATTTTGCGGATTCGGAACGCTTATAGAGCTGAATTCTAGCCATATATATGGCGTGTGCGTGTGTAAGAGAGAGAGAGAGAGAGAGAGAGAGAGAGAGAGGGAGAGAGAGAGTATGCGTGGTCTAAATTGAACCTACCTATGATATTTACTGAATATAGAATAGTACAACATATCCTGTTGATATAAACTATATGAAGACAGCGTGGCGCTCGTTGACGAAATGGGAACTTCATATCTGACTTAAAATGACACTCTTGAATATCATATAATGTACTTACATTTGAATATATAAATAAATGAAAACTAAATAGTTGTAAAATCGTATTGCAATATTCTCGAGTTTAACTGTATTAAGAATTTGAAAGATAATTTAAATATTAAATGTTCAAAGACAAAATAACTATAAATCTGCTGCAAATGGAAAATAAGTATCCATTTACAAATAGGTTTTGAAATCATTATTTAAAAAAAAAAAGAACATTGCATGATATCTCAAATTAAAATACACAGGAATTTTTCTTTTGAGATTTAATCATATTTAATATGATCCATTTTATTAAAGCCTGTTGTTTCTTGATATTCGAGTGGTTTTGTTGCGGGGGACAGTTTAAGAAAAAGTGCATTTGAGTATATTTCATTTTTTATTATTATTATTATTTTGGGATCTTTTATTAATAGATTTGTTGCCTGGATGTCGGGCGTCACATCAGTTTGTCATAATGTAGATAATTATATTACATTTATTACACAATGTTTAGATTTGTAAAGGAAAATAATTATTTCATGAACGTACGTATGATATTTTTTTTTTCTTGCGTGTTGCCTCGTGCTCATCATCGTAAGACAGGAATTCCATAATGCATAAATTCAAAATTAAATTAGGAAAAACAACCAACAGAGAATTACAGGCGTTGTCCCCAGAATTAAGGACTTGCATCTTGATAATGTCTCAACAAATAATTGAAATTACTACTTCAAAACCATTTCGACAAAACTTACATACATTTAAACCGTCTCTAATTTCACTTTTAGGGAAACGAAAAATATCAAGCAAAAAAAATAGTTAAAAGAATTCCTTGCCTATGGCGTTTAATAAAATGTGTATATCAGGAAGGATTTCTACCTAAGTATACACCAGAGAAGTGTGTACGTATGTATATATGGTTTATTGGTCGATCATATATATAACACAGACAAACATATTGCGATGTTAATGTTATATTGCTTTACAATCGAGGGAATTTCGTAGTTATAAGTTGTTATACGTTTATAAGTTGTTATAAGTTATTATAGTTTAATATAGACTATTCCATACATGAAGAACTATTGAAATCATTTAAAGATTGATTTTATTAATATATATATATATATATATATATATATATATATATATATATATATATATGAAATAAAGAGAGAGAGAGAGAGAGTGTGTGTGTGTGTGTGTGTGTGTGTGTGTGTGTGTGTGTGTGTTGTGTGTGTGTGTGTGTGTGTGTGTGTGAATTATGTTCACGAAGTTAGTTTTCTTAATTTTCATTTGTTTCACAAAATCTTCAGAGGTAGTGTGATAAAAGTTGACAGTCAACCGTCAACAGAGTGTGAGGAGTATTTACGTCATAGATGTTACTTCGCGAGACATTAACTTGAACGAAATAACGTGATTAGGTGTTAGTACACGTGACATTCAAATGAGAAAAATAACAAATATATTTCATCTCTGTCACTCAAAAATAGAGGAATTCAAATAATATGTCAGAGCCAGGTGGTATATACCACTTGATTATGATTAATCTCATAATCTATACTCCTCAATCTAAACCGCATAGCACCCCTAATTAATATCGCTTTTTATGCATACGTTCAAGTTTTATATGCTAGGAAATATAGTGCTTGGTCATAATCTTATTATAATGGAGATTGTGTGTTTTTCTGTCTGTAACCGAAACTATATTACTACTCAAGTCACAATTCCCTTTGTTATTTACATCACATTCTCCATGATTTTATCTTTATTTAAACCTCTATTATTAATAAAATTATTTTACATCATTAAAACTGTTGACCGTATCTACATACTAATAACATGCAATTGTATTTATATATACAACAAAATAGCGGTTTACAGTGTGAATGGGGAAGGCTAATTTGCATATTGATATTAGAAATTTGATTTTAATAAATATATGCTTAGTATTATTGATTTCTAATTGTTTGGTTTTATCTTATGAATATGAGCAAAAATCTCGGGAATAAATATTAAAGAAATCCATTAACAAGAAGAAATGACTGTAATTTTATTCTTACTTCCTATTTTAACTAAATAGTTGAATTAGGAAAATGTATCAATGAAAGACGGGAGTAACGGAAAATGATGGAAGAGTTAGTTTCAAAGTTGTTCTTTTTTCAATCATGCCCCCTCTGTTCCAAATCTTTTTATCTGCATCTTATTCAGTTTCATCAGCCTTTTAAAGTTTAATATGATATTTTATTATATTAAAACTTAAATACTTGCACCCGGAGGGTGCATATATTTGCTAGTACAATTAAATAACTTATACAAAATTATCGCAATTAAAATTTGTTAAAGTTTCTACCTGTAAGCGTGTGCATTATGGTATTTTTGTTGTAAGCATCTATTACAAATTGTATAGGCTGATATCAGCTGGTGCTATTTCATCTACTATAGCTTTATATGCTGTACTTATATATAATAATTGTATTGTTTCATTTCGGTATTAACAATGGCACGTATCTACGAACACATTTTGATATCTAAATACCTGATATAAATTTCCTCATCATCATGTCGCGCGCTCGCAATTTGCACAGATATCCATGGCGATCTGCTTGCCAATTCTTCTTCCTCATTTTCATCGACTCTGGGTACTTCTCTGCGCAGCAGCCAGCTCCCTACGATAGTGGTCAATGTAGTTCCTGGCTGGCGGATCCACCTTAGCGTGTCCCATGTGCTGGCTTCCACAGCAGTCACGCTCGCTAACGAGCTCGTTCCTGCTTCTCAGCAGAGTCCTGCATGTCTAGCCCGTCTTACTCGTATGGTTTGTGAGATAAATTTACTGTTGTCTATTAACGTATAAAAATTGTGCTCTTGGTGTGTGTATATTACATAAATGTTAAATCTTTTGGCGAACATTTATTTTTCCTCTTTTCCGTAGTTCGTGTCATCTGTGAAGTCTATGTACTCGAATATTCTCTCAACAGTAAGTTTTCTGGTGCGTTTTCTTCCTACTGGCATAATTGACGCACTATCTACAACTTTTCTCACCACTTGTGAAGTATATTGTAAAATATATATACAGTCTCTGATACATAAAGATCCTGAGGGCGCGGAATACCTTGACTTGAAGAAATCGTTCAAATTTCTGTCTTTTTGTTGCTTCTTCGTTGAGAAACAAGCTGGACATGATGGCATAATGACAAAAAAAAAGCTCAGCACATATTTACTTCTACTATCTACTTGTCATAACCCATAATGTGGAATAAACAGATGAAACATTTCAGGGTTGACATTTGGTGTTGTTTGGCATATCCTAATTCTCACTCTACTGAAGAGCACGCGCATGGATAGTGCTCAACTGCTTCTTTAGTTCATACACCTTGATACTACTATGGCTGGGCGCGGTTCGCAATGACCATGGAGGATTGAGCTTATATGCCGTGCAGCACTACATCCCCCCTTCTCCCACTTCCTGCGCCTTGTCGACTCCAAAGAGCCCATAACGTAAGGACCAATGCAGTCTTCGGCACACGTCCAGGTCAGCGTGTCGCTAGAAGGATCGAAGTTAATGCCTCATATTTATCATACCAATATTGAACCTGTACATTACGCTGTTGTGAACATCCAATTATCAGCACACACCTACACATATACGTAATGATTATGATCTGTCGATTTCAATTTTTTAGTTCATGCATGCGTACCGTCGATAGTGTTATCTTACGATAGTGTACTGTTCACACTTCACTTATAACATTTTAGCCTATTCTACTACTCCTCAGTGTCTTTTATTAGTTTGCCGTCCGCTCATATCATGTCTCAATTTTCTCCAAAACTTGAATCATCTCAATTCTCCACGACCATATCTCAAATAAGTTTACTCGGCACTCTGCGACTGTTCTGTACATAACCGATAATTATGAATACCATTCGTCCTTTTATTCCTGCTAATGGTTTCCTCTTCTATTTCTCATCATCTTAAAAATATCACGGACTGCAATCGTAAATTACAAATTGTTTTCAAAAAATTGTTCATATTCGTCGACCATTACGCTTTCAGCGCACCTGAGCATTGTCACCTCGTGCAATAAAACCATCTCCCGTCACG
>CM042140.1:23023733-23039488 GCA_023376005.1 Doryteuthis pealeii | reverse complement strand
ACTTCCATTAGGGCAGGTATCATATAAAACCTCAGTTGAAGACACTTTGATACTGCGCACCACCCCCCGGATTTCCGCGGAGCAGCCCACCTTCGTTTTTCAAATTTCTTAATATTGTCGGAATTTATTTCCATATTTACTCCCATTATATATTATATATATATATATATATATATATATATACTATATATATGTGTGTTGTGTGTGTGTATGTGTGTGTGTGTGTATATATATGTGTGGTATATATATATATATTGCGTGTGTATGTATATATTATATGTGCGTGTGTATGTATATATATAATATATATAATATTATATATTATATATATATATACTGAATTGGGAATATACCTGAACTGTCAAGACATTGTGAACATCTTTTTAATTATAGATATACCAAATATAAACTGTTATCATAATCTCCATTAGTACTGTGCTTTTTTTGTAACAATCCTAGTTAGAATGACGTATGGTCACGTCCCATCAGACCACCGAAATTAAGCACCGATAAAACCTGATCCGTAATTAAATGTTTGGACTATTAATTAATAGTAAGCACTGTAAGTGATATTCATCGTGTGCCAGACTAAGCAATTCTCAGTAAATAACATCAGCAAAAGAATAAGCACAATTTACCACAAGGCAGACATGTTGTTATTCTTTCAGTGAATGTCTTCCATATCTTTAGCACATTCTAATCAAAAATCTCTTTTTCTCAGAAATTCTATTTAATTTTCGGAGTGTCCAGAGTTTGATGATATTTAACCAAGAAACAACCAGCATCCGTATTTCCAGCATAAGAACCAAACACAGATGCAAAGCTTGTTGTGCTAATTAAAGGAATGTGAAGAATTCAAATAGATTTCTTGAAATTCAATTTATATAGCCTCCTTGTAAAGCGATGTGGCTCGCGAAATTTCTCCTTTGACTACTTGTTTTTATTTTGTAGAATTTTCATTCCTGACTCGCTTTTTTAATTCTGTGTATTTCTCTGTAATCGGCAAAACATAATAACACGTATCGTATATGCCTTTCGTTACCAAGTAAAACATCTCACCACGCCACGTCGTCTGATTTATATAAAGATATGTAAATAAATGTAGTTTACAGCAATTTCGCGAATTGCTATTAAATGAACAAAATCTAGGTTTAACGTGTATTTAACAAAAGTGATGAACATTTTAATATTTCATTAAAGTTTGATCAACTTTTGGGATCATAGCCTACTAGAATATCATCTTTTCTCGTGTGGGAATTTTGAGTCCAACAATTCAGATTTGCCCTTAAGAATATCCTGATAGTTTTCCTTTTTAATAGCTTTGATCCGCCCAGGTTGACCATAATCTATTGCATTAAGCAACTTAATAGCAAATTGAATCTCTTCCATGCTTTTACGTTATCGAAATTCTTCGGAAAATACATTTTTATTTTATTTTCCACTGGTATTGTTTACTTGAGTGATTGAATGGCTCAACCTCGTCTAAAACAAGTCAAACGATTTTATTCCCAAATGTTTATCTTTGTTTAGATTGACTTCAGAAAAAGAAAAGAAAATAATTTCAAGTAATCTCAAGTACCTTTAGCACCCCTTTTTGATCTTGATTAAGAAAGCACATGTTTTTCATTTTACACCGTCAATATTCCGGTTGTTTGTTATGGGTTAAGGTTAGGGGTTAGGGTTATGGGTTAGAGGTTAGTTTTATAATTTAAAAAAAATCTAAAATCGTCTGTTAAACAACCGTATATTGACGGTGTAAATGAAAAAACATGTCCTTTCTTAATCGAGATCAAAAAGGGTTGCCTAAAGGTCAAATGATCCAAAATTGGAAAAAGACAACAGCAGATTAAGATGGAAAAGTAAATCAAAAAGTTATTAGCTATGGAAAAAGAGACTTAAAAGATACCAAGATATACCTAAAGAGTACAAAACAAACAGGACCTTCAAAACAATGAAAAGAAATTCTACGTCAAAATTGGTGGATCAAATACAAACACAGATGAACACCAGATCAATAGAACTTTCCCTTAGTCGGAATGTCTTTAGCTTTTCTCTCTTCTATCGCTACTTTTGTTGCAAAATATTCGGATGAGCTCTCTTCATTATATCCTCCTAATCGAGAGTTTCCAGTACCAAAGTCAAAACAATTGTTGTTTGAACAATACGAGACTCGATGATAAAATATCGCATTTTTCTAAAATTGAAGAACAAGTTATCTATCCGAATGTATCAAAAGGTTCGATGAAGTTGGGAAACAAACTATCTAATTTATAATGTTTTATATGAAACATACTAATATTTACTGTGCGAGCGTTTTTAAAATCTGTTACAAAATATGTAAATAATAGAATTATTTATACCATATGAATGACCTATATTGCATTTAGTTATAGAGAATTTAACGAATGTGTTTGAAGAATGTCATTGTTCTGATCAATTTAACAGTACATCGTATACAATTGCTTACTGTAGCTTAGCTCTTGCTGCTTACAAAAATACACACGTGTGAGAATAGGGATAGACAGGTATGCATTATCTTATGAATCATAATTTTATTGTTTTTCAAAAACGTCTATCATCCTTTTAATATTCACACACACACACACACACACACACACACACACACACACACACACACACTATATATATATATATATATATATATATATATATATATATATATATATATTCAAGTTTAAAAGCTTGAACCCTTCTTCATTTCATATACGTGATGACAGATAGAATGGATGACTGGAATCCATTTGTATCATGATGATCTGCGCCGGCCATCAAAATTAGGAGATTATGGTTGCTACCCAATGCACTCTGAACACTGTAAAAAAACAATCAGGCATGAACTGAAGAATTGCAATTGGAAACTACGAGGCTGTGGCTAGAGGAAAACAACATAACAGACGATCTGATTGCGTTCGTCAGCAGAATCGTCGAAAATCTGCAGAAAAAAAGTGTTAGAGGACCCTGGCATTGGAATTTGGGCTTTGTCTCGTGAATTGAATGTTTCAGCCTCTACCTTGAAACTTGAACTCAATGAAGAGCTTCGCTAATACATACAAGCGTCGCAGACATCAACTTCTGAGCAAAGTGAAACATCCTGCTGAACCACAAATAATCTGTTTTTTTTTTCCGATGAGAAAAACTTTTGCCAAGATCAAAAGCACAACACGCAGAATAACAGATGGCTTGTACAGTCCAAAGGACACTCTTCGTGTCATGCAGACTAAATTTTCCCAAACTGTGATGGTTTTCGGATTTGTGTCCTCTGAGGGTGATGTGATGCCTCCGCATTTTTTCAGTGAGGGTCTCAGGTTGAATTCAGATGCCTACGTGGAGTTGCTAAATACTGTAGTCAAGCTCTAGATAACAAGGATAGCCAATAGTAGGCCATATGTATGGCAGCAGGATTCGGACCCCTACCACACCTCTGGGAAAAAGTGAAAAAATGGTTGTCAGCAACACCAGTTCCAATGTTTGGCCTCCGAACTCCCCAGATCTTAACCCCATGGATTATTATGTATGGGGCCCTGTTGAGAAAGACACCAATAGCTGTGCCAGTACTACAAAAGCCCAGTTAATCGACAGAATTAAGGTAGTTTTTGAGACCCTTCCCAGAAAAACTGTAACATCAGCTTGCTCCAGGTTCCGGAGTAGGATTGAGACTGTGATCGACGCTAATGGTGGTTATTTTGAGTGAAACTTGTTGATAGTAATGTAATTTCCATGCATGTTGAATTTCTTTACAATCCATTAAATTTTGTAGTTTTCAAACATTTTTTCCTATGAAACTGTCAAATATCTCCCGAACACCTATATATATATATATATATATATATATATATATATATATATATAATATATATATATTTTATGTTTGTGTGCAGTTAAAATTTGCACACATTAATCAATGAAGAACTGATTTTAGATATCTATCATTTATCTATTTACCGAAATATGCATACTTTCATATATCAAGCCCGTCCTTTTTATTTGATTCCTATCATTTTCTCCCAATATCTCTCTACCGTTACACTCAAGAACAAACAAGTTAGATTTTTGTTAAAATTTACTTAACTATAAAAACATATTGAAAGAAGTTGGTTTTATCAATCGATTTTATTTTCATTTTCAGGTAGGAAAATCCAATATGAAAGAAAACTCACTTGAGAATGCACTGAAAGTTCTTATGCATTGTTAAACAATATATGTAAAGATAAAGTGATAAGTATGAAATGAAAGTTCAAACAGATAAAAAGATTTGCTAAAACCCTTAAAGTAAAATGATGTAAGCGAAAGAAACCAAGTAGAAAGAATCAATATTCAACAACGGACGTTAATTGTCAAATAATAATGAAAGCAGAAACCGAATAACTCTATAAGATCAATTACCTATCAGGTTAGACTTTAATTCATCTACTCAGTCAAGGATAAAAAAATCTGTTGCGTTTTAGCCATCATGAGGCTAAAAAATATGGACTATTCGGTACCCTAGACTCACGATTTAAGAATATTTTAATGTTAGATAAATTATCTACTGATTTTATATAATGTTGAGAGCAGTAAACATTTTATAATAAAGAAGGTCCGCGAAATGGATTGAATTTTGTTTTTAGAAATTTATTTTATTGGCCTCTACGTGTGTTTTAATATGTACTTGGGTTTATATCCTTTCCAGTGCTCATAATTCTGAGGTGAGAATTAATCTCAAAATCTAATGTCAAAAAGCCCAATCCTTGTAGAAATCTTACAAGTGTGTAAATTGAAAACGTTTCATAGAACGTAATACCTCCGTAAATAGAGCATCATTCTGATATTATTGCGGTCAGGTGTACTTATGCTAGTACATCAATATATCTGAAGCCTTAGTATATTTTAGACATAATCTCGTTCCTTTGCAAATCACTTAATTTTGTAGTGAATTGAACATTATACAGTGGAATTTTCGGATAAGTAGTTACTGAATACTGAACCACATCTATATAAATTTCCAACTATATATGAGACACTTAACAAAATTATACCTATTATTATTATTATTATTATTATTATTATTATTATTATTTTGTTTTTCACAACTGCTGTAGCTGGCGGTTCACTGGAGGCTGAGTGACAGCAAGTCTCCTCAGGTCTCCAGGACTTTTCTGAGTATTATTATTATTATTATTATTATTGTTGTTGTTTGTATTTTGTCTTTTATCGTTAATTTGCTTTTTATTATGTTTTATTCTTTATTATTTAAAAAAAATGTAACCCTTTTATACATCATTTTTTATATATTTTTGATTTTTACCTTTTATCATATTTTTAATTATCTTTTTCTGAAGGAGGAGAAATAATTTTTTAAAATCCGTCTCAGACAAAAATATTGTTTGGATTCTATTGGACCTTTGTCATTTCTGGTCTCCACCAATTTCTCTTTATAAAAGACCGTGCGCTCGGTCGTTGTACAAACATACAGACCGATATACATAATCTTTCTTTTATATGAAGATATTTCAAAAGAGAAAGAGACACAGTACGTGAACTTGACAGAAAATTCTACGTGACGATTATCATTTCTGAATTTATGCTCTGGATATTCTCCCTTCCAATACGTATATGTGACACTAGACCAAACATAGCTGGCACACAGAGAGAATCAATGTCTATATTAATCGTTTTAAATGTAGCTTGTTAACCATTACACCATTAGAAGCTCCCTATTTAACTATATGGATTTATTCTTACTATTATGTTTTTTTCTTCTATTTTAGGTACATACAAAATATTGAACTATCATAATTAGGCATCTTCTCTTCTGACTATATCAAATTATGTTCTTTTCAATCAGATACGTTTACTAATCTTAACATCTTCTCATGCCAATAAGAAACGATACAATCTCTTATTGATTAATGGCTGTGCTCGTAATATACTCACGCTAATACATATTAAATTCTCATTAACCTGAATTACATTGATCCAAGAATGATATTAATTCTCATGTATCGAGGCATTATTCCGAGACTTTAGAAATCCGGATCGACGTTTGTCATAAAGAGATGCGTTGTGGGATTGTTTGTGTGTATTGTTAGAGTTCTTTTCCATGGAGACGTGAATACGATGTAGTTATGACATCAATAGTGTAACAGGAAGCAACATACTTTAAATACTGATATATAACCATGAAAGTATTTACAAAGCTATGATTTATTATCGGGGTGTAATTTCTCAGATTTACTTGTTAGTATTTGTATTTTTTAATTCTTTTAAAGACCAAACACAGTTTACAAAATCTGAAAATTCAGAATATATTAACATTTTATTCTTACTTATATTACGCGTGTGCAAATATTCCACGTTTTTGTACTTTTATAAAATAAATGGATATGAGTGGAAAATATTATTTCCAATAAAAAAAAGCACACGTCTTTATAAAATTGCACTTTTATCTTTATAAATTGTTTGGATTGCACAGATATAATTTCAACTGAAGCATGGATCCCAACTTATTGCTGGGTAATGGAATACGCTGGATGTATCCCCTGTAAGACACCCCTCCAAGAAACGAGATGTCCCGGGTATAACACTAAACAATGGCTAGATTCCAAATCTGAGGAGGGGGTGAGTATCTTTAAATTGAATTTAATACCAGGTCCATTCTGGCTCGGAGTGGTAGTACCTGTTAGGGTCCCATTTATAACTCAAATCTATTTAAATAGTATTCGATAGGAACGTGTGCAAAAGAAAAAAAAACTTAAAAAAAGACAACTACAAAAAACATGTGAATATGAATGCGATTCCCTAACCACGAAGTTATACCCCTTGTTCTATATATTTCGATAAATAAAGCAATTTGGACGTCGACAACGGATGCTTGTTGGCAAACGGTTGTTTCTACCACCAATATTCATATGAATATTGCTCCCAGCTTATATTTATACACTGTAGACATAAGATAATCCTAGACTGGTTGACATCCCATAATATCAATGAATCCTGAAATCTGAATTTATGATAATTTAAATCTTAAAAGTGTTGCTGAATGGTGGACATTGAAATGGCGTTCTACATTCTTTTATTGTCAATTTATATTCTTTTCTGCGAAAAATAATTTTAGCCAACATGCAACTTATTTCTAGAGTAAAGAATTGTAGGTACTGATCACCTCTAAGATATAACCTCTCACCCGGCCTTCGGGTCAGGGGTCCAGTGAGCTTCGGCCACTGGACCGATTGAGTTATAATAATAGCGTCGATCCCAGGGGGCCATCCCCCCAGGCAACACCTGCCCCCTCGATTTAAAGGGGCAGAGCTGGGTTTGTTGCCCAGTGCCTGAGGCGGAATGCCGACGGGATACACGCAATTTTTTCACCCACCATCCCATGAACTTAGGTTTGTGGGTGTATCCCACGTTAATAGGCCTTTTGTGCCTGACCCGGTACGAGTGGGGTACTGGAAAATACAAACCTCTAAGATATAAATCTTACCAAGTAATATTTGGCTCGAATTACCTTAGGTAAGTAAACATTTGTAGATATGAAAAAAATTAAAATCAGTTAAACTAACTAAAAAATCAATAACTTGTCACATAATTAACTGAATTTTCATCTTTACAGGATGTATAATGTTCATCTTTAAATGGCACCTGATAATGTTATTCTAACATCAATGTATGTATTTATCCCCCCCACCACTGGTAGGATGTTGACAAAAGGTTAATGAGTTAAGCCGAGGAAAATTGGTTTAAATTCCAAATTTTCTTTCTCCTAGACTGGTTGTCCAACCAAGGCTAAAGAATTCTGTATCTCCTATTCATCAATTGCTGGAGGAGAAAAATAGATTAATAATTTCCCTAGGGGCATTAAAGCGAAGAAGATTTGAACTTGTGTCGCCGATTTCATTTCCGATGAAGATACCCGTTACACAACTGTGCATACAAGTCAATGTGTAAGTCTCGTTATATCTTTATGTTGTACCGTTGTGGTATATTTTCACGGTACCAAATGATATATGTCCGCGTTGTCCCTTTTTTCCGAGCGCTACTACGATATCTGTCAGGTGGCGCGGCGTATATTATGTATAGCGAGTCTCGTCCACGTCCCTCCAAATTCACAGTGCTAATGGTGTTGATAGAAATATAACACGAGAGATATGTAGTCACAACTGCTCCTTTATTATCGTGCTCGTCTAGTGGGCTCATACCAGAGAGGAGGAAAGCAGAGAGAAGCAGAGGAGAACATTACTTGATTATTGTGACCTCACACTAGCCACTAGAGGCCGATCCGTAACCCACGACCGGCCGAAGGCAAAAAGAGGCCGATCCCTTCTTCATTGTTCCACGTCACCACGGTGACTTCCGGTTCCGGTCAACAACCCGAAACTTTCGGCTCGGTCAACACCCGACTTCCGGCTGACATCAATCTTCCGTTCGGGGGGTCACGCTACGTCAAATCATCGTTTCATCCTGTTTGCGGTCATCACTATTTTTAAACTTATCATCTCTTATTTATTTATTTCTTCCTCCCTCTTCCATTGTAGTTCCTAGCTCACAAAAGTCAATAATATACCCATCTTGCAAACAATGTTGATTAAATGAATACTTCTTCAACAACTAATAATATTCAGCTGGTGGTTTTGATTATGCAAACAAACGATGTTCACTGAAAAGCGAATTCAGCCATAGGAAATATAATAATTTTCTTATTTTATTATCTCAGCGAACATTGAATAAAGTAAAAGGACTGTATAATTGTAGTTGTAGATATGTTTATTGGTATTACGTGTACCGTGCAAAATGGCTTGTATGACAATATACTGTGCAAAATAAAAAACTAGCATAATACAGGAAGTTACACGGTAACTTAGAAACCTGTGAAGGGGAAATCGCCCATAAGAGTCAATCCACTTGAAACTGCTATCAGAACAAGTAACACCAAAAGCAATAAGTTGGAAATTGATGAAGTCAATTTATTGTTAATGAATAGAAGAACATTTGCTTTTCCGTAGACCAGAGTGGTCAAACAGACTGAAAGTGAAAAGTTGTGACAATTATCTAAACCTGACAAGGCAGACTGAGAAATTGTGGAACACGAAGGTGATCAGTCGTTCTGTTTTTATTGGAGTGCTTGGAACGGTTCCAAAGTGACCATTCCAAAATGATTGGAAGAAATGAATACCGAGGAAAAGTCTTACAGTGCCTACAACACACACCACACACACACACACAACACAACTGGTGAGGAACAGTGGATTACAGGAAAGTATTGCGTATAGACAGTTATGTTAGTTATTTCAGTGTTCAGTCGATATTATGACAATATACTAAAGTAAGTAAGTAAAGTCGTCGGGGCGGCCTAAAGTCGGTATCAGCGAGGGAGTCTATCCCCTTTTCATTAGCCCGCTAGACCAAGGAGATCGTTTGCATCTGAGATGGAGCGCCCACACCTACATCAGCTCCTTACTTTACCGCACGATTTCCCTGTGCTACTCATAACGCTGGGTTGGCGAGGACCGTATCGAACTAGGAAACCTTGTGGTTTCTAGCCGAACGCTCTACGACTGAAGCTAACCGGCCTTTATGAATATACTAGTGGGAATATTAATAATCAGATGCAAAGATGGAAGGAGAAGCTTATGGATTAATTGATTCATTACAAATCTAACGATATTGTACTAATGATATATGTGAACATAAAAATCATTACATGCAAAATGTTATTATCTATCTGTTGAGTATCTGGCCTCCATACCTTTAGTTCCAGATTAAAAGGACTAAAAATAAGTAAGTAAGTCAATAAATATCCGGTGCGACAAGTATCCTTTGGGTTTAGTCAATAAGTCCGTGGCATAGCTACTACGTTCGTCGTCCAAGTGATCCATGTAGTAATGATCTAAGGTAACGAATCAGGCTAGTATAAATACACAACAGCAGCAGCACTGCATGATTGGACAATAGGTTGCCTCCTGGTCACGTGTAGTCAACAGTCTATAAGTAGAATGTAACTACCTTGCCTATTGCCTTATATATATGTAGGTAATGGTTAGCAAGCTAGCTTGCAGACCATTTGTAGTGAGATCGATTCTCACTGGGTGCCCCATACTTCTGGCTTTGTGCCGCATCTAAGCTACGCTTAGTAAAATAAACTATATACAGAAAAAATTCCAACACTATCTAGCTTTTGATTACTTCATAAAATGTACGATGGTCACAGTTAAACAATATGACATTTTGGACACGTTTATTGAACAAAAACATAATAGTACAAAGAAGAAAAACATTAAGATGGTTAAAAATAATGTGTTTTAGTTCTTTTAACAAAACAGGCTAAACGGGGAATGACATACACACATACATGTGTGTTGTGTAGCAAAATAACAACAACATTAACACAAACCCAATTGGAAGGTCATCTATCTATTGTTTATGAGTTGTTCATGAAGGTATGTGCTATCTATGTTGCATGGAGAGGTCCCGGTAGCGTAGTGGCTAACGTGTTGGACTGCAAAATCGTAGAGCGATATCGATTACGTCGTACTATTACGTAAAACTTTAGGAAAAAATACCCTTTGGAAAAGTATCAAACCCCCCCCCCAAGCTATTGTTAAATAGCACCCTACTGTTCCTTTACAAGGAGAATGGTTGGCCATTAAATAACCCACAAATGTTGATATATGATTTAAACAAAAGAAAACCAAAACAAACCAAACGTTTTTGGATTGGTTAAAAGAATTTAGCACATTGAATCAGTTTCAAGTGAAGACAGAAGAGAAAGTTCGAGTCACCGAGATCACATATATTTTCCGAAACGCGCTGTTTTTCGCTGTCGTAAAAATGACACCTGAATGAATTATGATAATCAGCGTCAAGAATTAAAGTGAGGGATAACTTCGAGTCCAAATTATGACAATTAATGTCATCAAAAGTCATTTCTTAAGTAAAATGCCATGTGTCATGGAGTCGTGAAAATCAACACAGCCCAATATTTAACCACTTCATTTCTATAGTTAAAATAGAAATAGTAAAGTAAAATGTAACAATTTTTCAATTCATTAAATACGTAGCATGCTGCGTTAATGCATGCCTTATTGGGAATAATATTTTAAACAAAACTCAATTTGTTTGCTTGGAAAAATTTAAAGGGGCCATTAATTTTTTTTTGAAAACTTTGGCCCCCCCACCACAGAAAAGTGTCTATAAAAATTATTTGAAAACAGAGTAAAGAACTAAAGCTTTAAAAAATACTGATTTATCAAAGTAAATATGGTTTGCAAAACCACCAACCACCAACAGTCATTGGAAAAATACAGTGGCCTGAATATAACCATTACGTAGTAAATCCTGTGTGTCTTAGCCCCTTTTGGTGGAGGTTAGAATACGCAGACTGTATCCACTGCATGGGGATCAGATAATAGGGATAAGACTATGCATAAAAGGGCTATGCATAATAAACTACATCTGCTACTGAGGCTCCCGTTCCGGAGATCCTGAGTTAAATGGAGTACTACTCTCTCGGTAGTCATTACTCATACTGACACAGAGTAATTAGTATATGTTAGCCTTCAATCCATAGATCCAATAGATCTTAATAATTATTCCTGTTTCATACGACGTGCTTTCAACAAGACACCTTAAAAACTACATACAGAATGTAATGTGACTGTACAAATAAATGTGGTTCCCTAACCTCAGCATACTAATATAACCCTTGACAGAGGTGTCATGCCGTTAAAATAAATACATCAAAGTAACTTTGATTTGTGATTATGAGAAAAAAAATAACAATGTAAAGCCACTGCAAAATACCACTGGCAACATGGTATTAATATATCAATACCTAATTATACGAAATGTATTGGAAATATGTTTTAAAAAGGTTCCTTAATGCAATAATACTTTATGAAATCTTATCTAAGTGATCAGTGATATATTTTTAATCGAACATTAAGAAAAAATGAAATTAATTATCGAGAAAAGGAAACAATTACATCAGTTGGTGAAGTTGAAGATATTTTCGCCGGACAAAATAATAAGGATGGAAGAAAGAAGAAGAAGGAAGAACGTTCAATAAAGATAAAATGTCAATAACATGATTGAAGAAGAGAAAAAGTAATTCCAAAGAGATTCTTTAATAGATTTCACGACGGAATGTCCTGAAGAATATTTTTGTTCGAATTGTAAAATGACCAGACAGCGTCGAGGGAGACGAAATTGACAGCTACGAAACAATTTATCAGGTCTAGTCTAATTCAATTATAAAGTGGACAAGCTTGCAGTCAGTAATCATACCAAGAATGATATATGCTAATGATGAATACACACACACACACACACACACAACACACAACACACCACACATACACACAATATATATATGCATGTTGTACGTTTAATTTTTAGAATATATGTATACATATACAAGTGTATGCAAAATGGCATCTAGTATATGTATGTACATGGATATTGGCTCAGATAACTATCATGAGTTAATAGGAATATGTATTTTGCGTGAGCCAATTTCTTGTAGATTTCTCTCCTATATCTAGACATACATTCTCTCTCTTCTCTCTCTCTCTCTCTCTTCCTCTCTCTTCTCTAGTATATATAATATATATATATATATATATATATTATTGTATATTAAAATCATAGTAAGAAAATGCTTAAATCAGCACAGATAATGTATGTGTATAGTATCAGCATATAATTCCTTTGGAAAGGCAATTTCAAATTATCTTTTCACTGACAAATGAAATTGAAATTGTCTTTAAGTTGAATACAAAGTTTGTGTCGCTATATTAGATTCCTCATTAACATCTGTAATAACTAAGCACCGCACATCCTAGCCTCTCTTATGTTTTGTATGTTATATATATAATATATATTATATACTAAATATTATTTATATTGCGTGAAGGCAATTACAATGGACGTATTCGCATAAAATAATCTTGACATATTTACATCCTGATGGAGACTTAATAAAAGTCGAAACAGCAGTACGATGTCTACACAACGCAGCAATCTTTTGCCGGGATTCACTTGTCAAGATTATTTTCTATATTATCGAATTTTATGCGAACTACATTGTAATGTTCTTCAACAAATATAAATAATAATATATACTTTATCAACAATGCTTTCTAAGAAACAAACATCCAAAATCTTATACTTATATATATATATATATATATATATATATATATATATATATATATATATATATATATTATATATATAAGAGAGAGAGAGAGAGAGAAGACTCAGGGGTTAGAGACTAATAAAAATCCATTGCGTAAACCAAGTTATTCCCATGACGCTTTTAGAAAAACCAATTTGTTTTGAAAGATTCCAAAAGTTGCACCATCAAACCGAACCAACACTCGTTAAAAAACAATAATCAAAAGAGTCTATATTATAGTTGGTGCTCCACACTATTTTCTCCCATAACCTGAGTTTCATGTTTTCTCATAGTCATTTAGATGGACAAAATGTTACAAATATCCACACATCTACTAGATGCTTTCAAAAAGAATCATCTACAAATGTAGGATCCATACTACTATAACAAAACTATCAACATAGTCTAAAACCACAGCTTATAGCTTGTATATATATATATATATATATACTATATAATATATATATATATATAATATATATATAACATATATTTATACATATATATACTATATATACATACACCTATATATACATATATATTAATACAATCCATATATATAATACAACATATATAACATATACATAATTATATACATATATATATACATGTATATATATATACATACTATATTAAATTAAAAACATATATATATACATATATATATATACATATATATATGATAATATATTATATACATTATGTATATCATATATAATAATATATATATAACATATATATATATACATATATATATATATACATATATATTTAATACATATATATAATATTAACATAATATATATACATATATATATATATACATATATATATACATATATATAACATATAATATATTATAATAATACATATTACTACACATACATATTTATACATACATATACATATATATATTATATACATATTATATATATATACATATATAATAATATATATCAAGAGAGATGCATGTATTTTATCTCGCAAGTTAAATAAGATATGAACGCCGTAAGATGAAAGAGTAACTGACAAAAATCAACAAAACCTATAGCAGATTGAATAGAAAATTAAATTGCCAACAAAAACCGAACAAAAAATCTATAAACGACAAAATTGAACACAGACATGTCGAAAATAACGTTAGAGAAATTAGAAAAGTTAACTGATACATGACATCCTCAGAGCAAGTCATTAATGTTGATTCTACAGCGATACAATTAAACACAAGACCCTGAATTAATCTTTCAAAGGAATTTGGCGAGAGCCTGCAAGATTTCTAGCTTTTTGTGGATGACGGTCTCTTTCAAAATAATGGCATTATTTACTGAAGAGAGCTTTTCGCTGTCTCAGTGACGGCGTCGAGAAGTATCTTTAGAGAGAGCTTAATCGAGGCCTTTATGTTCACTGCTAAGATTTCTGTCTCGATCAAACCGAGTTAATACGAGAGGACATCATCTACAACAGAACCAACGGAAGGAAGATGGAATCAGACACAATCACACGCTTCCAGGCTTAGTTTAAAATTCCTAAGACGATTTTCAGAATCACCGGAATAATTATATATTTATACACACACACACACACACACACACACACACACACACACACATATATATACTATAATATATATATATGTATATATATGTATATATATTATGTATATATATAGTTCCCCTATATATATATTAGTTTTATATGTGCGCATGATATACGTACATTTATTAAAAATGATTTTGAGTAAATGCTAAGATCACACACAACATACACACATATTATATATTCATACATATCTACAAATAGTAAATATTATATATATATTATATAATATATATATATATATAATTATATTAACTATTTTCTTGAAGTTTCTCATTCTATACTCGAAATCTGTGACATTTCGAATATAATTGAATATGGATAGAGAAATATTTTTCTAGGTGAAATATAATTTTAATTCCTGCAGATAAGTAGTATGAGCTTAGATATCGTTCTACATCTAATTTTTTGTATGACACATAATTTAGAGAGAATCACAATATTAACGAGTTTTTGAATTAACACTAAATGTTCCATTGCATTGTTTCTATGTGGCATACAAACAGACACGAACAAAAATAAATTATATTAAAGATATTATATTATGAAAAAATATAACATGTCTATAAATATAATGTGATTTAATACCCATATATATATATAATGAACTGTGTGGGTATTTAATTGCATCTTTATCACTTATATATTATATATATATATATATATATATATATTATATATATATATGTCAGTAATCATTCCCATTTGAACGTAAACATATAATTATATAAATATTATATATATATATATATATATATATATATATATATTATATATATTAGAGAGAGAGAGAGAAGAGAGGCGAAGATATTCATATTTATTCATTATTGGATCCTTATCTGTCCACTAAGACGATGCGTAGTGTTCAAATAAAAAGAAATGTTTTATCTGCGCAAGTGACTCTGCAAGCCAATTATTGAATGACGTCTTTGATGCACTGAATGCACACAAACTGTGATGTTTTCTGGGGCTGCTGGCTTTTCCT
>CM042140.1:23011233-23018733 GCA_023376005.1 Doryteuthis pealeii | reverse complement strand
GGTTAAAAATTTGGCCTGTGTTGATTTCACGAACTCATGAACACATGGCATTTTTACTTAAGAACTGACTTTGATAAACATTATTGTCAATAATTTGGACTCGTATTATCCCTCATTTCCTAATTCTTGACGCTGATTATCATAATTCATTCAGGGTGTCATTTTTACGACAGCGAAAAACAGCGCGTTTCGGAAAATATATGTGATCTCGGTAGACTCGAACTTTCCTTCTGTCTCACTGAAACCTGATTCAATGTGCTAATTCTTTAACCAATCAAAAACGTTGGTTTGTTTTGGTTCTTTTGTTTAATCATATATCAACATTTGTGGGTTTATTTAATGCCAACATCATCCTTGTAAAGGAACAGTAGGGTGCTATTTAACCAATAGCTGGGGGGGGGTTGATACTTTTCCAAGGTATTTTTCCTAAAGTTTTACGTAATAGTACGACGGTAATTCGATATCGCTGCCTACGATTTTGCAGTCCAACACGTTAGCCACTACGCTACCGGACCTCTCCATGCACATAGATAGCACATACCTTCAATTGACACTCATAAAACAATAGAATAGATGACCTTCCAATTGGTTTGTGTTATGTTTGTTGTTATTTTGCATACACACACACATGTATGTGTGTATGTCATTCCGTTTAGCCTGTTTTGTTAAAAGAAAACTAATGACAACATTATTTTTAACACTATCTTTAATTGTTTTTCTTCTTTGTACTATTATGTTTTGTTCAAATAAACGTGTCCAAAATGTCATATTGTTTAACTGTGACCCTCGTACATTTTATGAAAGTAAATCAAAAGCTAGATAGTGTTGGAATTTTTTCTGTATATAGTTATTTACTAAGCGTAGCTTAGATGCGGCACAAAGCCAGAAGTATGGGGCACCCAGTGAGAATCGAACTCACTACCAATGGTCTGCTAAGCTAGCTTGCTAACCATTAACCTACATATATATAAGGCATGAGGCAAGTAGTTACTTCTACTTATAGACTCGTTGACTACCACGTGACCAGGGAAGGCAACCTATTGTCCAATCACTGGCAGTGCTGCTGCTGTTGTTGTATTTATACTAGCCTGATTCTTAACCTTAGATCATTACTACATGGATCATCTTGGACGACGGAACGTAGTACTATGCCACAGGACTTATTGACTAACCCAAAGGATACTTTACCACCGGATATTTATTGACTTACTTACTTATTTGTTAGTCCCTTTTACATCTGGAACTAAGGATGGAGGCCAGATACTCAACAGATAGATATAACATTTTGCATGTATGATTATTTTTATGTTCACATATATCATTAGTACAATACGTTAGATATGTTAATGAATCAATTAATCCATAAGCTATCTCCTTCATCTTTGCCATCTGATTATTAATATTCCACTAGTATATTCATAGGCCGGGTTAGCTCAGTCGGTAGAGCGTTCGGCTAGAAACCACAAGGTTCCTAGTTCGATACCGGTCCTCGCCAACCCAGCGTTATGAGTAGCACAGGGATCTGTGCGGTAAAGTAAGGAGCTGATGGTAGGTGTGGCGCTCCATCTCAGATGCTAAAACGATCTCCTTGGTCTAGCGCTAATGAAAAGGGGATAGACTCCCTCGCTGATACCGACTTTAGGCCGCCCCGACGACTTTACTTACTTACTTTAGTATATTCATAATATCGACTGAACACTGAATAACTACATAACTCGTCTATACTGCAATACTTTCCCTGTAATCCACTTGTTCTCACCAGTGTGTGTGTGTGTGTGTGTGTGTGTGTTGTAGCACTGTAAAGACTTTTCCTCGGTATTCATTTCTTCCAATCATTTTGAATGGTCACTTTGAACCGTTCCAAGCACTCCAATAAAAAACAGGAACGACTATCACCTTCGTGTTCACACAATTTCTCAGTCTGCTTGTCAGGTTTAGATAATTGTCCAACTTTTCACTTTCAGTCTGTGACACTCTGGTCTACTGAAAAGCAATGTTCTTCTATTCATAACAATAAATTGATCTTCATCAAATTCCAACTTATTGCTTTTTCGGTGTTACTTGTTCTGATACAGTTTCAAGTGGATTGACTCTTATTTGAGGACGATTTCCACCTTCCACAGGTTTCTAAGTTACCCTGTAACTTCCTGTATTTGCTTAGTTTATTTTGCACAGTATTTTGTCATCAACCATTTTTGCCGGTACACGTATACCAATAAAACATATCTACAACTTACATTATACAGTCTTTTTACTTTATTACAATGTTCGGCTGAGATATAAATAAGAAGAATTATTACATTCCTATGGCTGAATTCGCTTTTCAGTGACATCGTTGTTTGCATAATCAAAACCAACCAGCTGAATATTATTAGTTGTAGAAGAAGTTATTCATTTTAAATCACATTGTTGCAAGATGGGTATATTATTGACTTTTGTGAGCTAGGACTACAATGGAAGAGAGGAAGCAGAAATAAATAAATAGAAGATGATAAAGGTTATAAAAAATAGTGATGACCCAAAACAGGCCTGAACGATGATTTGACCGTAGCGTGACCCCGAACGAGAAATGAGTGTCAGCCGGAAGTCGGGTGTTGACCGGAGCCGAAAGTTTCGGTGTTGACCGAACCGGAAGTCACGTGTGGGGACGGGAACAATGAAGAAAGGGATCGCCTCTTTTTGCCTTCGGCCGTCGTAGAGTACGGATCGCCTCTAGTGGCTAAGTGTGAGGTCACAATAATCAAGTAATGTTCTCTCTCTCTTCTCTCTGCCTTTCCTCCTCTCTGGTATGAGCACTAGACGAGCACGATAATAAAGGAGCAGTTGTGACTACATATCTCTCGTGTTATAATTTCTATCAACACCATTTTAGCACTGTGAATTTGGAGGGACGTGGACGAGACTCGCTATTACAATATATACGCCGCCGCCACCTGACAGATATCGTAGTAGCGCTCGGAAAAAAAAGGGACAACGCGACATATATCATTTTGTACCGTGAAAAATACCACAACGTACAACATAAAGATATAACGAGACTTACACATTGACTTGTATGCACAGTTGTGTAACGGGTATCTTCATCGGAAATGAAATCGGCGACACAAGTTCAAATCTTCTTCGCTTTAATGCCCTTGGGAAATTATTAATCTATTTTTCTCCCTCAGCAATTGATGAATAGGATACAGAATTCTTTAGCCTTCGTTGGACAACCAGTCTAGGAGAAAGAAAATTTGGAATTTAAACCAATTTTCCTCGCTTAACTCATTAACCTTTGTCAACATCCTACCAGTGGTGGGGGGATAAATACATACATTTGTTAGAATAACATTATCAGATGCCATTTAAGATGAACATTATACATCCTGTAAAGATGAAAATTCAGTTATTATGTGACAAGTTATTGATTTTTTATAGTAGTTAACTGATTTAATTTTTTTCATATCTACAAATGTTTACTTACCTAAGGTAATTCGAGCAAATATTTACTTGTAAGATTTATATCTTAGAGGTTTGTATTTTCCCAGTACCCCCACTCGTACCGGGTCAGCACAAAGCCCTATTAACGTGGGATACACCACAAACCTAAGTTCATGGATGGTGGGTGAAAAAATTGCGTGATCCCGCATTCCGCCTCAGCACTGGGCAACAAACCCAGCTCTGCCCTTTAAATCGAGGGCAGGTGTTGCCTGGGGGATGGCCCCTGGATCGACGCTTATTATAACTCAATCGGTCCAGTGGCCGAAGCTCACTGGACCCCTGACCCGAAGGCCGGGTGAGAGGTTATATCTTAGAGGTGATCAGTACCTACAATTCTTTACTCTAGAAATAAGTTGCATGTTGGCTAAAATTATTTTTCGCAGAAAAGAATATAAATGACAATAAAAGAATGTAGAACGCCATTTCAATGTCCACCATTCAGCAACACTTTTAAGATTTAAATTATCATAAATTCAGATTTCAGGATTCATTGATATTATGGGATGTCAACCAGTCTAGGATTTCTTATGTCTACAGTGTATAAATATAAGCTGGAGCAAATTCATATGAATATTGGTGGTAGAAACAACCGTTTGCCAACAAGCATCCGTTGTCGACGTCAAATTGCTTATTTATCGAAATATATAGAACAAGGGTATAACTTCGTGTTAGGGAATCGCATTCATATTCACATGTTTTTTGTAGTTGTCTTTTTTTAAGTTTTTTTTCTTTTTTGCACACGTTCCTATCGAATACTATTTAAATAGATTTGAGTTATAAATGGGACCCTAACAGGTACTACCACTCCGAGCCAGAATGGACCTGGTATTAAATTCAATTTAAAGATACTCACCCCCTCCTCAGATTTGGAATCTAGCCATTGTTTAGTGTTATACCCGGGACATCTCGTTTCTTGGAGGGGTGTCTTACAGGGATACATCCAGCGTATTCCATTACCCAGCAATAAGTTGGGATCCATGCTTCAGTTGAAATTATATCTGTGCAATCCAAACAATTTATAAAGATAAAAGTGCAATTTTATAAAGACGTGTGCTTTTTTTTATTGGAAATAATATTTTCCACTCATATCCATTTATTTATAAAAGTACAAAAACGTGGAATATTTGCACACGCGTAATATAAGTAAGAATAAAATGTTAATATATTCTGAATTTTCAGATTTTGTAAACTGTGTTTGGTCTTTAAAAGAATTAAAAATACAAATACTAACAGTAAATCTGAGAAATTACACCCGATAATAAATCATAGCTTTGTAAATACTTTCATGGTTATATATCAGTATTTAAAGTATGTTGCTTCCTGTTACACTATGATGTCATAACTACATCGTATTCACGGTCTCCATGGAAAAAAACTCTAACAATAACACACGAAACAATCCCACAACGCATCTCTTTATGACAAACGTCGATCCGGGATTTCTAAAGTCTCGGAATAATGCCTCGATACATGAGAATTAATATCATTCTTGGATCAATGTAATTCAGGTTAATGAGAATTTAATATGTATTAGCGTGAGTATATTACGAGCACAGCCATTAATCAATAAGAGATTGTATCGTTTCTTATTGGCATGAGAAGATGTTAAGATTAGTAAACGTATCTGATTGAAAAGAACATAATTATATAGTCAGAAGAGAAGCCTAATTTATGATAGTTCAATATTTTGTATGTACCTAAAATAGAAGAAAAAAACATAATAGTAAGAATAAATCCATATAGTTAAATAGGGAGCTTCTAATGGTGTAATGGTTAACAAGCTACATTTAAAACGATTAATATAGACATTGATTCTCTCTGTGTGCCAGCTATGTTTGGTCTAGTGTCACATATACGTATTGGAAGGAGAATATCCAGAGCATAAATTCAGAAATGATAATCGTCACGTAGAATTTTCTGTCAAGTTCACGTACTGTGTCTCTTTCTCTTTTGAAATATCTTCATATAAAAGAAAGATTATATATCGGTCTGTATGTTTGTACAACGACCGAGCGCACGGTCTTTTATAAAGAGAATTGGTGAGACCAGAAATGACAAAGGTCCAATAGAATCCAAACAATATTTTTGTCTGAGACGGATTTTAAAAAATTATTTCTCCTCCTTCAGAAAAAGATAATTAAAAATGATAAAAGGTAAAAATCAAAAATATATAAAAAATGATGTATAAAAGGGTTACATTTTTTTTAAATAATAAAGAATAAAACATAATAAAAAGCAAATTAACGATAAAAGACAAATACAAACAACAACAATAATAATAATAATAATAATAATACTCAGAAAAGTCCTGGAGACCTGAGGAGACTTGCTGTCACTCAGCCTCCAGTGAACCGCCAGCTACAGCAGTTGTGAAAAACAAAATAATAATAATAATATAATATAATAATAATAATAATAGGTAATAATTTTGTTAAGTGTCTCATATATAGTTGGAAATTTATATAGATGTGGTTCAGTATTCAGTAACTACTTATCCGAAACCACTGTATAATGTTCAATTCACTACAAAATTAAGTGATTTGCAAAGAACGAGATTATGTCTAAAATATACTAAGGCTTCAGATATATTGATGTACTAGCATAAGTACACCTGACCGCAATAATATCAGAATGATGCTCTATTACGGAGGTATTACGTTCTATGAAACGTTTTCAATTTACACACTTGTAAGATTTCTACAAGGATTGGGCTTTTTGACATTAGATTTTGAGATTAATTCTCACCTCAGAATTATGAGCACTGGAAAGGATTAAACCAAGTACATATTAAAACACACGTAGAGGCCAATAAAATAAATTTCTAAAAACAAAATTCAATCCATTTCGCGGACCTTCTTTATTATAAAATGTTTACTGCTCTCAACATTATATAAAATCAGTAGATAATTTATCTAACATTAAAATATTCTTAAATCGTGAGTCTAGGGTACCGAATAGTCCATATTTTTTAGCCTCATGATGGCTAAAACGCAACAGATTTTTTTATCCTTGACTGAGTAGATGAATTAAAGTCTAACCTGATAGGTAATTGATCTTATAGAGTTATTCGGTTTCTGCTTTCATTATTATTTGACAATTAACGTCCGTTGTTGAATATTGATTCTTTCTACTTGGTTTCTTCGCTTACATCATTTTACTTTAAGGGTTTTAGCAAATCTTTTTATCTGTTTGAACTTTCATTTCATACTTATCACTTTATCTTTACATATATTGTTTAACAATGCATAAGAACTTTCAGTGCATTCTCAAAGTGAGTTTTCTTTCATATTGGATTTTCCTACCTGAAAATGAAATAAAATCGATTGATAAAACCCAACTTCTTTCAATATGTTTTTATAGTTAAGTAAATTTTAACAAAATCTAACTTGTTTGTTCTTGAGTGTAACGGTAGAGAGATATTGGGAGAAAATGATAGGAATCAAATAAAAAGGACGGGCTTGATATATGAAAGTATGCATATTTCGGTAAATAGATAAATGATAGATATCTAAATCAGTTCTTCATTGATTAATGTGTGCAAATTTAACTGCACACAAACATAAAAATATATATATATATATATATATATATATATATATAATATATATATATATATAGGGTGTTCGGAGATATTTGACAGTTTCATAAGGAAAAAATGTTTGAAAACTACAAAATTTAATGGATTGTAAAGAAATTCAACATGCATGGAAATTACATTACTATCAACAAGTTTCACTCAAAATAACCACCATTAGCGTCGATCACAGTCTCAATCCTACTCCGGAACCTGGAGCAAGCTGATGTTACAGTTTTCTGGGAAGGGTCTCAAAAACTACCTTAATTCTGTCGATTAACTGGCTTTTGTAGTACTGGCACAGCTATTGGTGTCTTTCTCAACAGGGCCCCATAATAATCCATGGGTTAAGATCTGGGGAGTTCGGAGGCCAAACATTGGAACTGGTGTTGCTGACAACCATTTTTTCACTTTTTCCCAGAGGTGTGGTAGGGGTCCGAATCCTG
>CM042140.1:22941233-23006233 GCA_023376005.1 Doryteuthis pealeii | reverse complement strand
TTCTTGAATTGTTTACTGATAATTAATATGATCTTGACTTGAAACCATACAACGGTGCGCAAATTAGTTGTATATAGATAGAAATACTTTATATCACATAATCCTATACATAAGAAAATTCACCAGTAATAACTACTTGAAAAATGTAAATATGAACGTAAAATGAATGCAACTCTAGACATAGAATAACCCTAGACGGTTTGACATGCCGTAATATATGTTTTGTCTGGTAAAGCATCTCAGAATATAATATCTAATTATTAAATAGGTGGAATATTGCATTTAAGGATTAAAAATTGTATTAATATTTATCAACTGATAACCGGTTCAACACTACTGATAATAGTAGCATTATATATATATATATATATATATATATATATATATATATATATATATATATATATATATATATTATTATTATTATTATTATTAAAATAACTCATAACACCGATTTTCACATCATCAATCGTCAAGTGACGTAGCATATACATTCGTAAAATGCAAATTATTTTCATTATTTACGTCTTCGGTCGTCAGGCGAGTAGAAAAGCCTCAACTAGTGATCAAGGGCGTAAAACATGAACTGGTTGTATAGCCTACCTTATATTTATAATTATTAATATATTGCTCTGCAGTTTTGTGTATAGATCACTAGAGTTTTTGCGGTTTCGGAACGCTTATAGCGCTGAATTCTAGCCATATATATGGCGTGTGTGTGTGTGTGTGTGTGTGTGTGTGTGTGTACGAGAGAGAGTGAGAAAGTGTATGCGTGGTCCAAATTGAACCTACCTATGATATTTACTGAATATAGAATAGTACAACATATCCTGCTGATATGAACTAGACGAAGACTGCGCGGCGCTCGTTGACGAAATGGGAACTTCATATCTGACTTAAAAGGACACTCTTGAATATCCTAGAATGTACTTACATTTGAATATATAAATAAATGAAAACTAAATAGTTGTAAAAAAAAACGTATTGCAATATTCTCGAGTTTAACTGTATTAAGAATTTGAAAGATAATTTAAATATTAAATGTTCAAAGACAAAATAACTATAAATCTGCAGCAAATGGAAAATAAGTATCCATTTACAAATAGGTTTTGAAATCATTATTTTTTTTTTTAAATAATATTGCATGATATCTCAAATTAAAATACACAGGAATTTTTCTTTTGAGATTTAATCATATTTAATATGATCCATTTTATTAAAGCCTGTTGTTTCTTGATATTCGAATGGTTTTGTTGCGGGGGGGCAGTTTAAGAAAAAGTGCATTTGAGTATATTTCATTTTTTATTATTATTATTATTTTGGGATCTTTTATTAATAGATTTGTTGCCTGGATGTCGGGCGTCACATCAGTTTGTCATAATGTAGATAATTATATTACATTTATTACACAATGTTTAGATTTGTAAAAGGAAAATAATTATTTTCATGAACGTACGTATGATATTTTTTTTTCTTGCGTGTTGCCTCGTGCTCATCATCGTAAGACAGGAATTCCATAATGCATAAATTCAAAATTAAATTAGGAAAAACAACCAACAGAGAATTACAGGCGTTGTCCCCAGAATTAAGGACTTGCATCTTGATAATGTCTCAACAAATAATTGAAATTACTACTTCAAAACCATTTCGACAAAACTTACATACATTTAAACCGTCTCTAATTTCACTTTTAGGGAAACGAAAAATATCAAGCAAAAAAAAATAGTTAAAAGAATTCCTTGCCTATGGCGTTTAATAAAATGTGTATATCAGGAAGGATTTCTACCTAAGTATACATCAGATAAGTGTGTACGTATGTATATATGGTTTATTGGTCGATCATATATATAACACAGAAAAACATATTGCGATGTTAATGTTATATTGCTTTACAATCGAGGGAATTTCGTAGTTATAAGTTGTTATACGTTTATAAGTTGTTATAAGTTATTATAGTTTAATATAGACTATTCCATACATGAAGAACTATTGAATCATTTAAAGATTGATTTATATATATATATATATATATATATATATATAATATATATATATATATATATATATATATATATATATATATGAAATAAGAGAGAGAGAGAGAGTGTGTATGTGTGTGTGTGTGTGTGTGTGTGTGTGTGTGTGTGTGAGTTATGTTCACGAAGTTAGTTTTCTTAATTTTCATTTGTTTCACAAAATCTTCAGAGGGTAGTGTGATAAAAGTTGACAGTCAACCGTCAACAGAGTGTGAGGAGTATTTACGTCATAGATGTTACTTCGCGAGACATTAACTTGAACGAAATAACGTGATTAGGTGTTAGTACACGTGACATTCAAATGAGAAAAATAACAAATATATTTCATCTCTGTCACTCAAAAATAGAGGAATTCCAATAATATGTCAGAGCCAGGTGGTATATACCACTTTATTAAGATTAATCTCATAATCTATACTCCTCAATCTAAACCGCATAGCACCCCTAATTAATATCACTTTTTATGCATACGTTCATGTTTTATATGCTAGGAAATATAGTGCTTGGTCATAATCTTATTATAATGGAGATTGTGTGTTTGCCTGTCTGTAACCGAAACTATATCGCTAATCAAGTCACAATTCCCTTAGTTATTGACATCACATTCCCAATGATTTTATTTTTATTTAAACCACAATTATTAATAAAATTGTTTCACATTATTAATACTGTTAACCATATCTACATACTAACAACATGCAATTATATTTATATATACAACAAAATAGTGGTTTACAATGTGAATGGGATGGCTAATTTGCATATTGATATTAAAAATGTGATTTTAATAAATATGTGCTTAGTATTATTGATTTCTAACTGTTTGGTTTTATTTTAATGAGTATAAGCAAAAAATCTCTTCAATGAAATCTTAAAAGAAGAAATGTCATTTTATTCTTTACTTCCTTTTTAACTAAATACTTAAATTAGAAAAAAAACAATGAATGACGAGAGTGATGGAAGATTAAGTTTCAGTTGTTCTATTTTTCGATTATACTCCCTCTGTTTTAAATCTTTTTATCTGCATTTTTATTTAGTTTCATTAGCCTTTCTAATTTAATACAATATTTTATTGCATTAAAACTTAAATACTTGCACCCGGAGGGTGCATATATTTGCTAGTACAATTAAATAACTTATAAAAAATCATCGCAATTAAAATTCGTTAAAGTTTTTGTCCTGGTAAGGTGATTATGGCTATTTTTGTTGTAAGCATCTATTACATTATCATAGGCTGATATCAGCTGGTGCTATTTCATCTACTATTGCTTATATATGTGTACTTATATGTATATAATTGTATTGTTTCATTTCGTGTATTAACAATGGCACGTATCTACGAACACATTTTGATATCTAAATACCTGATATAAATTTCATCATCATCATCATGTCGCGCAATTTGCACGGATATCCATGACAATCTCTCGCCAACCTTCCCTATCATTCATCGACTCTGGGAGCTCCTCGCGCAGCAGCCAGCATCCCTACATAGTTGGTCAATGTAGTCCTGACTGGGCGGCCCACATTAGCGTGCCCATGTGCTGACTTCCACAGTAGTACGTCGCTAACGAGCTCGTCCTTGCTTCTCCAGCAGTGTCCTGCATGTCTAGCCCGTCTTACTCGTATGGTTCGTGAGATAAATTTACTGTTCTCTATTAACGTAAGAATTGTGCTCTCTGGTGTGTGATATATAATAATAAATGTTAAATCTTTTGGAATTATTTTCCTTTTCGGTAGTTTGTATCTGTGAAGTCTATTATTCGATTTCAAAAAAGTTTTTCTGGTGCGTATTTCCACTGGCATAATTGACACTATTTACATTTTCTCCCTTGTGAAGATATTGAAAAAATATATACATCTGAAAATAAATATCCTTGAGGGCGGAATACCTTTATTTAAAAAAATGTTAATTTCTTCTGTTTTTGTTTTTTTTCGTTGAGACAGGATGGCATGAATGCAAAAAAAAGTCAACATATTTTAACTTCTCTACTAATAAGTGTCATAACCCTACATGTGAAATAAACGATGAAACATTTCAGGGTTGACATTGTTGTTGTTGGCATCCTTCCGTCTACGAGAGACGATGGAGTAGTGTCAAGGCTTTTGTTAACTTGAACTACATGGCCTGGGCGGGTTCGTATGGAGGATGAGCTGTTGCCCGTGCAGCAAATCCCCCCTCTCCACACTGCCGCTGTGATCCAAAGGAAACGTAAGGGACCAATGCAGTTTGGCAACGGTAGTGTCGCAGTAATGATTGAGTAATGCCTCATATTTATCATACCAATGGAACTGTACATTACCCTGTTGTGAACCAATAGCAACACACCTACACATACGTATATATTATGATTGTCGATTCGATTTTTTAGTTTTCATGCGAGTGATATTAATAGATTAACATTTTAGTATTCTATTTCATCTTATTAGTTTGGATGGTCTCAATTGTTCTCAAAATATCAATTAATATAGAATAAGGTTAAGGCACTCTGAGACTGTTGTAATTAACCCGATAATTATGAATACATTCGTCCTTTTTAGTTCCTAAATGTGTTTCCCTCTATTTCTCTCATTAAATATCAACCGACTGCATATCGTAAATTTACAAAGTGTTTAAAAAAATGATCATATTCAGTCGACATTACCTTTCAGGCGCACCTGAGGCATTGGGCAATAAACCCAGCTCTTATTTCTTTTAAGCAAGGAAACGGGTGTTGCTTTGGATGGATGGATGGATGCCGCCCTGGAAGTAAGATGTTAGTTATTTGATGTGCCTCCCAGATCAAAAAGCCGAGAAGAGAAACATTTTGAGAGAGAGAGGGGAGAGAGAGGGGGGAGAGAGAGAGAGAGAGAGAGCATTTCCCAAGGGAACGTATGCAAAATGAACACAAACTAAGCAAGAAGTTGAACTCGCTTGGCAGATTCCATTATCTATTATACGAATCATCAGGCAAAATCTCATTTTTTTTCTCAGCTACTTGTCCGCCCTGTCGGCTGGGGCGTTAGAATGCACCGACTGCACCTCTGCAGAGGGGTAAGACTCCCCCAATGGGGCCACCTGTTTGCCGTGGGTGGCGACCTGTGATGCTTAAGGATAGATCCAAGGTGGATGAGCAGTTCATGACATGCAATACTCCACTTTGGCCCTATATTGGGCTAGACGGGTGGTCGGAGAGGCCCCCTCCGATCAATCGGCTGGTCACGTCAAGCCCTAGCACCTATATAATTTTCCCAACCCTATTGCCCTTATTGCAAGCCCCACCTCTTTTTATCATATGGATGCTAGAAGGCGGTGGCTGCGGGTCTACATGTCCTGGGAATGACGTTAAACTCTATCTGATGGTGAGGTTCCAGTTTTGGAGGTTTGGGGAATGTGAAGCACCCCTTCATCACCATTGCTCCCTGGTCCCCTCTGACCCGGAGTGGTAGTACCTGTTAGGGTCCCATCTATGGGTTAAATAGAAAAATGTATTTATAAAAAAATTGTATTATCCATTAAGAATTAAATGACCCACTGAGGTTGATATGCCGTAAAACAAAACAAAACAAAACAAAACAAATCAGTTACTTGTAACAAAGATATGGCGGAGAGATGAGATTGGTATTCTGCCGGCTTTTATTTTTTAACTTTCATTTTTTTGTGCTAAATCTTGAATTAAAATTTTACCTTCTCTTAATCCACTTGATCTGTGGTGTTTAGAGAGTCTGTTCTGCTATAATATTTGCATAGTTGGCGGGAGAAAAGGACAGAAAATGATTCGTGCCTTTCCCAAGGGTTTTTGTGCAAAGTGAATCGCAAACAGGCTCAGTGAAGTGAAACGCAAACTTGGCTCACTGATTCCAACTTCCTCGATGAAAATAATGATAGCAGCCACGCCTCTATACTTTTCAATATCATTAAAACCTCAGTTGTGTTGTTAATAGAAGAAGATGAGCAGAAACCTAAATATTGCCTATTAGTCTAGACAAACATATCTGGAAAACATACAGATAGTTTATTAATATTTGTGATGAATTTTAGTTGTTTGATTCATGAGAACAATTGACTAGACATAAGAAACGACGCAAAATCTAATAGAAAATTCGTTACACAGAACAATGTATTGCAGGAAATGTTTTTATAAAGTCCCTAGTAATAGAATTAATATTTTCCTTTTCTTGAATTATTGAAGTCAGTAAGTCTACTGTTGGTTTAAATAACAGCAGCTAACTAAGTACAAATTAAGCAGTGTCCAAGACAGTTGGTATATATAGAAATCAAGAATGACCCATTCATGAATTTGGGTGATTTGGGTCATTCCATTCCTTGAGTTCTGATTGGCTGCTTGAATACTTGATTTGAATGACATTGTGAAGTCTTATATATATCCTGTCATTCTGCAGTAGACTTTGTGACATTCGGGTTTGTATTTAAGTTACAATCGTTTGTTTCCTTGTCTTCCCAGTTCGACGGTAATTGGAACTTTAATTATTCTTCATCTCCCCCCTCCCCCCATTGCGCGGGCGTAGTGGCCTTTGAGGGGGAATTAGTTCCTTTCGACCCAGTCGATTACAGGGGAGTAATCTTGATAATGCACGGGGTATTTCAAAACGAAAAATTAATCCAAATTGAATGGAATATATCAAAAATTAGCAAAAATGAGTTTCTTTTTATACGCCTCAAATAACACTAGCGCATGAAATAAATGTCGGTTTAGTTACCTAGTGGTCGGGCGTTCAGTTTCTGTAAGATGAAAATAAATATATATCTCCTCACACAGTGTGCGAAATTGCAAAAGTCTACTCACGTGGGTTGAGTAAAGCTTTCAACTCTAAATTCACAAAAAAGAACGTTGACTCTGACATATGTATAAGGCCCGGTGGTACAAGGGCGGGAAAATTGTGCCATTAACAGACAAGATGAAGAACTAATCCGATTACATTAATGTATGAAAATGATAATTCCTTAATCTCGGAAAATTGAACAAAAAATAGCATACACCAACTAATATTCGGTCATATGCAACTAAGAATACATTTCCTTTTTTAAGAAATAGAATCAAAGATATCAAATTAACACTCAGGAATCCACACACAAACACATTATATATATATATATATATATATATATATATATATATATATATATATATATATATATATTATATGTATCGTTGATACCGACAATAGGCCACTGCGCTAAGTTTATATATATATATATATATATATATATATATATATATATATATATATATATATATATAACTTGGCGCAGTGGCCTATTTTTGGTATCAACTGAATAGTTGAAGAATCTATTCAGTTTTATCTAGGAGTAGACAAGAAAATATTTTTGCATCTGAGGTGGAGCGTCTCACCTACAATCAGCTCCCTTTTCTCATAACGACCGGTTTAGCTCAGCCGGTAGAGCGTCTGCCTAGGAACCCAAGGTGTTGTGTTCGATACCGGTCCTCTACAACTCAGCACACACACACACACACATATATATATATATATATATATATATATGGGGGGAGATTATGTGCTTAATTAAAGTCATACCTAATTTTGTTAATTAATTAATTATAACTAAATGAATTAGGCGTGCATATCGGTTTAAATGTAAAGCGTAAACAAATCGAGAAATACATTTAAACCGATATGCACGCCTAATTCATTTAGTTATAGTTAATTAATTAACAAAATTAGGTTGACTTTAATTAAGCACATAATCTCCCACAAATTGTCGGCCTTCGCCATTCTCAAACACACTATTTGACTACTTCATATATATATATATATATATAATAAAAGCGCTTAATGCTGACTGTATAGAGGAAACTTAATATACTCTCCATCGTTAACAGAAAAAAATTGCAATATTGTAAGTTTCTTTTCAGTTTGTTTTCTTTTTTTGGTGAGATGTCAATCTTCTTAATTTTTTTAATACCAAATCAATCCTTGTTGAGGAACTGTAGTTGTACTAATAATCCACAACTGTTGCAATGAGGGTGTCTATACTTTTGCCAAAGGTATTATTCCGAAAATGGACGTAATTTCGCGAGTGGAGATTGAATTTACTTTCTGGGATGTCGCAGTCGAGCACGTTAACAATAACGCAACGGCGACAGCCAAGCTTGATTGTTATATATATATATATATATATATATATATATATATATATATATATATCATAATATATTAATATTTTGAAGGCCAATACAATGCGTATGAAAAATAAAAACAAAAAGATGTTATTTTTGTCTTATCGATTTCGAAGCATGAACTTCATCATCAGAGTTTATTTTCAGAAATGGACATGCTTATGTTTATATATATATATATATATATATGCCGGTTTAGCCTCAGTCGGTAGAGCGTTCGGCTAGGAATCCCAAGGTTCCGGGTTCGCTACCGGCCCTCGCCAACTCAGCGTATGAGTAGCACATGGATCTGTGCGGTAAAGTAAGGAGCTGATGGTAGGTGTGGCGCTCCACCTCAAACGCTAAAATAATCTCCTAGGTCCAGCGCTATTGAAAAGGGGATAGACTCCCTCGGCTGATACCGACATTAGGCCGCCCCGACAACTTTACTATATATATATATTAGGATGGCGTAGACACAGTGTCAATTGCTCTTGGGGACAGTTAGTGATCATAAGACCAACGTAGATACTTTTTTTTTTACTTCAACACATATTAAACAAAGAAGGCGTTATATAACGAAAAGTAATTTACTGATAGCAGTTTGTATTCCTATACTTGTGTATAAATATTGTCTCAACGTAAATTAGTCTGGCAACATATCAATCTGAGCGAAATTGCAGTCTAAAAAGAATTGTGCTCTGTCAGTGTTTCTGCTTTAATAATCAGTACTGGAAAGTTAATTTTTAACTAGTCTTGGTCACTGGCCACACCTTTGGGAAATACGGAAAAATTTCTGAATATAAGTCAGTTACCTATAATTTTACGAAACTACACTTAGTTCGGTAGAAGGTCAATATGGAGTGAAATGTTTGTGTCATGTCAATTACACAAGCTAGTAAAGACTGGTTGACTTAAAAAACAGCATTTTAGAATTATAGCATTTGATTAAGATTGAATACTAACTACTTAAGGTGGGATTAAGGATCAACGATTTCATTTATCAAATAGTTAAAAAAAATTCTTAGAATATTCTGATCTTGCAAATGCCTAGCGGAAAGATTGCATTTTAGTATATGAATATCATAAAATATTTCAAATCAATTAAAAACAGAAAAGCACACATACATGTGTGCATTAATACTAGTGTAGAAACGGTTGAATGACTAAGAATGTTTGGAGGAAAAGACGACACATTTAGGGGAATCAAGTGAATGTTAATATTCAAATATTTGCGTGGAACTAATTGATCTTATAAAAAAAAGATGCCGATTTTTGCAATAAAAAATAGCAAAATTAGTTTAGAATTATTGTCTGTCACATGGATTTTTTTTTCATTTCCCTTGTTGTTTGGCTTCAAATTCTTAAAAAACAAAGAAATTTATCATTCAAAATTAATTGAAGTTACAGGAAATAATTTAAACAGAGGTGGACTACTCATTAATTTCCTTAATCATCATTTTAATCTACAATGTTTCTCATATCGTAAAATTATCTTTCAGTAAAGAATAACGGAAGAGTCGTAGGTGATCAAACAGATAACGGTACGAAAAATAGCATCGGTTAACCGTGTTCAAAATCTAGTTGAAACAAATCATATTCAATTTATACTGTTACCTTTCTTCTGCAGCTATTGATAAATATTAGGGAAGTCTGGGCTACCCAGCCATGGTTGGCAATTAATCTATTACAAAAGCAAATCTGATAACAAAATGAAGTGGAGCCTCATGAACTACATACTTTTAAGGTATAAAAAAGAGAATAGAGGACAGAATAATTTTAATGGAAACATTTTTTTCAATTTTTTTGTTGAAGGAAAATTTAATCTAAATAAAAGTCCCCCAGCCCGTGGCACGCAGGCCACATGTGGCTCTCAAAATTCAAAATTGTATCTTTGCTTTTTGATGTTCACTGGGAAGATGTACCATTACAACTGAATGTGACACAAGGTCAATTTTAAGCAATATACATATGGTTTGAATTCAGTGTTCCTTCTCCTATACTGCTTCATGTGAAATTATTGACTTCTATTCACTACATATATATATATATATATATATATATATATATATTATATATATATATGAAAGCACGTAAATAAACATTGTGTTTATTTGATATGGCTTTTAGCCGACAATTTTTGGAGGATATGTGCTCAATTGAAGCCATACCTAATTTTTGAAAATTAATTAGTTAATAATTAATGAATTTAGGCGGGCATATATGTTCAAATGTAAGGCTAAACAGAGAGAGAAAATTTCAATCCCTGAATGTACATTTCGACCTATTAGGTCTCATCAGCAAGGTTATATACATGGGAGACTGCTCCGTGCGTGACTCGAAACCTCGAAAAGAATATATATATATATATATATATATATATATATATATATATATATATATATAATCCGACAGAAGGATCTTCCAATGTCGGAACGTAAATGGAAAAGCAATAAAGATCCTAATCAACATTTAATTTTACTATAAAAAAAGAACAATATTTCTTATTTACATCACTTTGTTAAAAATATTATACCGACAAATTCTTGCCTCCCCGCTTCCGAGCCGTAAATTCTGTAGAGCTCACCTTGCAATTAGCTCTATAATTGCTGCGATTTATAGACGAATAAAATTATTTCATTTCGTCAGTTGTCGGTAGCCTACGCTTAAAGACTTGAAGCTTCAGGTCTATCCAGGGTAACCTCATAGGGATTGATCTGCCACAAGATATTGCCACGAAGTTTGATGAGACATTCTCTAAAAATATACTTCCCACTGCTTAGCGTAACGGTTATCGTGATATTGATTGAATCGACGACCAGAGTTCAAATCTTTTCGAGGCTCTTTAAGTATCCCATGTACCCTTGGGACAGACTTGGCCATTTAGCCGTAGTTAGGTAAAAAATGTTTGAAGGAAAACTCTGAATTTAAACCAGTTGTGCTCAACTAAACATTGATCTCCTGTCCCATACTTCTCAGTGCGTATAAATCTGTAACTCTAAAAGGAGAAAATGCTTTCGTAACATAAACTTGATAACTTTCGTTATTAAGCCACGTGCGCATCTGATATCTATGTTGAGATCTAGATATAAAGCAAAATGATATCTAATTTTAAACTATGCGAAGATATAATTTATTTTTTGCAGGTGGCAAGTGATGATATCTGAAAATAATATTTCCTCCTTTCATACTATCGCTACTAATTTTGATAGTAAATTTCAATTAATTGATTCCGTATATTTTTGAAATACGTGTGTTATAGGCGTTCATTTTTTTCTGTTTTTCTCCATTGAATAGACTTTTTTTTTTCAGAATGTCAAAGCAATAACCTAAAGCTCTAGTCATTATATATATATATATATATATATATATATATATATATATATATATATATATATCCTCTTCTTTAAACTAGATTTTTTTGGTTTTTTTTATATATCCATAAGTTGATTTATCTTTCTTCAAAGTTATGTTTTTTTTATCTAAATCCAATATATCTAAATTAATATGAGTAATAATAATAATATATATATATATATATATATGTGTGTGTGTGTGTGTGTGTGTGTGTGTGTGTGTGTGTGTGAAGATAGGGAGGTTGGGAAAATGGACAAAAAGGAATAACTCAAAACAACTAGATGTGAAGATATATTTCGTTCCGCGCTAAGCAGTACTTCTTCAGTCAGTTTTATCAAAGCCCTGTACATACAATTGTATTTATAGAAGTGAAAGGGAGTGGGTGGTGGGAGTTTGATGAGTAAATGGAAGGGGAAGGTTTGTGGGGATTTGGTTGGTCATACTATTCCCCACTCTTCATACAATGAATCAAAATTTCCTCATAACCAACCAAGAATTTTAACCCTTCTTCCTGCCCCACCCCTCTCCCAACAAGCACCCAGCCACCTCCTCATCTTATCACCCCGAACAAACCCAATCTTTTTATCTTTCTCTCCTCTACTTTCCATGATAGATGTCCTCTGACCAACCAAATCCTCACAAACCTTCCCCTTCCACCCTGATTTACTCACCAAACTCTCCCCCCACCCACTCACTTTCTTTTCTATAAGTACAATTGTATGTACTGTGCTTTGATAAAACTGACTGAAGAAGTACCGCTTAACGCGGAAGGAAATATATCTCCACATCGAGTTGTTTTAAGTTAATCCTTTTTGTCCATTTTTCCTAAATCTTTACCATATATATATATATATATATATATATATATATATATATATATATATATAGAGAGAGAGAGAGTTTATTTGTCTCCCCACAAGGCCAAAATATCACTTAAGATCTGTTTAATGGGAGGGCCCTCGCAGAAAGAAAAACCTTCCGCGTGTGGGTGCAAATAATTAGTTCCTTCGGCATTCCACTTCAGGTGTGCCTCAGGAACCGGGTAATAAATCTAGCCAATAAACCTTTTAGGCGTCGGAACATGTGCTTCCTGGTTGAAAGGACCCTGAATCTAAGCTGGTTATTTCCTCCAACATATATATATATATATATATATATATATATATATATATATATATATATATATATATATATGTAGTAATAGTCAGAAACTTGAAAAAACACAGGTTTATAAAAAGAGCGGTAAGTTTATTAGCCGACGCTGCAGTGTTTCGATCTGTTAAGTAGGCTTCAGGGCTTTTGTTTATATAAGGAAGAGTAAAAAAAAGAATTTTATCACAGAATAATCTTCTTTTTTTTTTTCTTTTTTTTTTTTTTTGAACAGATTGATAAACAATGACTATCACAGTCTTCCTCATTATTCTGTGATAAAATTTTTTTACTCTTCCTTATATCAACAAAAGCCCTGAAGAAGATCTATTTAACAGATCGAAACACTGCAGCGTCAGATAATAAACTTACCACTCTTTTTCTAAACCTGTGTTTTTTTTTCAAATTTCTCACTATACTACATACCGTCGGATTCACTTCCATTTCTCTTCACACACACACACACACACACACACACATATATGTATATATATATATATATATATATGTGTGTGTGTGTGTGTGTGTGTGTGTGGTGTGTGTGTGTTGTTAGACTTCATAACTAATCACATTGGGTATATATACATACCGAAGTATGTTCTGTTTTTTTAAAACACTCGAATGAAAGGTACGTTGAAGTCAATACTATTAGGGAACCATTAATATATATAGAGAGAGAGAGACAGAGAGAAAGACAGGCAGAGACAGACAGAGAGAGAGGGGGTGAAGATAATCGCACTGGTGCTTTCATTTTATTGCTTGCTATAAGTTCGGTTTAGTAAATATTGATAATTATCTACCGGCTTCCAAAATTGGTATTTTTAACACCACTTTAGTGGTTGGACTAACACTGTCTTACTTAACATGGAAAGGATATTAATGGTGAGGAAATTTTGGGCATTGGTAAATAGTATTCCTTCACCGGGAATGATAGGCGCTATTTATTTTATTAATTTCGTCAGAAATCAAATCTTGCATTTCAATAGCGTCACATTGGTGTATTCACTTGCTAGACACAGTGTTTCTAGGAAGCGGAGTTAACATCTATTGGATGAATTCATCGCCAGGCACTAATATCAAATCTAACAATGACGGCAATGATAATTAATTTGTGGCAGCAGACAAAGAAGAATTGTATTTCCGTTGATTCGGATCGAGTGCAAATGACATCCTTAATAATGGCAAGATAAAGATGTCTTTTGATCAATAAACAGGTGTAAAATGAATTGGATAGACATACATATAAATATATAGTAGGATATAAATATAAAAAAAAAGAAACGGTAGTATATAGATTACATTTTCTGTAAAAGATACACTAAGTAAGTATTCAACGAAGCAGATACTTCAATAACTTTTAAACTACTTATATGTTAGTATTATTAGCGTTATTTGGACTATTGTCCCCGTCTTCATTGTTATTTGTACAACGTTTCGGCCGATATGGCTCCCGAATACGACAAGAAAGTTCCCGAGTTCGAAAAGAAGGTTCCCGAGTTCGAGAAGGTTCCCGAGTCCGACAAGAAATACCTGAAGAAGGCCGGAGGGTATATCGCCGAAACGTTGTACAAATAACAATGAAGATGGGGGCAATAGTCCGAATAACGCTAATAATACTAATCTTCAAGCCTCATCTCAAACTTTCAGAGAAATATTTATATGTTTATATAATAGGTTGAAGCAAAAATGTATAGCGTCATGTTTCGAGAAATTTAGAAATATCTTTTATTCATTTTGCTAGTTCAATCGGTCAAATTAGTACATCATTATAATTGTAATTATACCTTACAAAAATTAGAAATTATAGAAATTGATTATTATCCACTAATACGGTCAAATATCAAATGTTAGTGAACAATTATTTAAGAGAATTAAGCATCTTCACATAGAATGAAATATGCTGGCCCATTCCACGTTTTAGTGATAAACTTATCTCCGCAACTTCTTTGTTAGTAAACTCTCGGAGAGAGAGAGATGGGGGAAAGAGACAGATACATAGAGAGATGGTGGACAAATAGCTATATAGACAGATGGGGAAAGAGTTAGATATATAGAAATATGGACGCGATATATAGATATGGGGAGAAAGAGATAGATAGATATAGAGAGGTGTTAGGGAGAAATCGATATGCAGAGGTAGTGGGGAAAGGGATAGATATAGATATATATGGAGAAGGTAGATATTTCAAAATGATAATTAGTCAAACTATCTGTACATGACTTTGCATTTATCTTTATACTTACCATACATCTATTGCATTTAATCTGTATACCATTGATGTAATACTTACTTATACATTATTGCATTTAATCTGTATATCATTGATGTATCATCATATGTATACATTGCATTTAATCTGATACCATTGATGTAATACATTACTTATCATTGCATTTAATCTGTATACCATTGATGTAATACATTACTTATCATACATCTATTGCATTTAATCTGTATACCATTGATGTAATACATTACTTATCATACATCTATTGCATTTAATCTGTATACCATTGATGTAATACATTACTTATCATACATCTATCATTTATCATGCATCATACATTGATGGATGTAATACATTACTTATCATACATCTATTGCATTTAATCTGTATACCATTGATGTAATACATTATTATCATACATCTATTGCATTTAATCTGTATACCATTGATGTAATGCATTTAATACATTACTATCATCATCTATTGCATACATTACTTATCATACATCTATTGCATTTAATCTGTATACATTGATGTAATACATGCATGGATGTAATACATTACTTATCATACATTATTTAATCTGTATACATTGATGTAATACATTACTTATGTTTTATAATAGTCATATCAACGTTATATTTTTGCAGGAACAAAAGGAGAAAAGGGTGACAAAGGCAACACGGGACCAAAAGGAAACCCAGGTGAAAATGGACGGCATGGTGTAAGAGGTGCTGCAGGACCTCCTGGACCATCTGGAAACAAAGGTAAGTAGATTATATGTATAGTTATTACAACTGAGGAAGCGACACAGGTAAACAATGGGCCCAAAATACATCAATAAATATACTTAGATATACTGTAATATCTGCTGCGTATTTGCTATCCAAAATGAATAGGATACAACTAATTGATACAAATGCATGTCTGAAAAACACTTTTGAGGAACAGGCGTAAATATATCTACAATATTTATAATACAAGGAAACGTATTTATGTCGGCGCTTAAGTATAGTGTGCGCAATAAGCTATTTTTTTTTATTCCTTCTGAAGGGAAATCTATTATTTGAGCAATTTACTTATTTGTAGGGAAACAGTAAAAAAAATATGTTCTTTGTCTGATGAAATAAAATCTTGTGAATTGGCTTCCTCTTTTCACAATTTCAAGTTTCTCATAAGCAACGTTGAATACAATGTCTGGAGGCTGATATAACCTAAAAATCTACATCTAATTGAAAAAGCTTCTCATTAAACGTCTATATAGTATACAATGATAGTTATTTTTACAGCTTATATTACACATAACAACAGTTGGGAGAATTTTCTAACAAATATATCCAAGCCACAATTCATTTTAAGGATTACATTTATAAAAACAGAAAATGCTTGTGACAGAAGACGTATGAAATTTACCACCAATAACATTTTACTTCGCTATATCTAGGTAAGTCTACGTCTATTTATCTGTACCCACTAATTTTATCACTACCCAATCAACCCCCCCCCCCTCTAAGTGCTAACTAGAGTTTGCACTAAACACCGGCTTTCTGACGATATGAAGGATCTAAGCAGTAAACAATTTTAAATGTTTTGGTTTGGTTTCTTTATTTAATGTCATATAAACCTTTGTGGGTTATGTAATGTCAAAGGAGTCATTATAGACAAACAGTAGTGATACAATTTAACCCAAAGCTGGGGCATTATAATGGCCTAAATTTATCATACAAAATTTCAGTACATAGTTTGTGTATTGTACATTCTAACAAAAAAGTCAGAAATAACTAAATCATTCCCAACGGAATATTGCCTATTGACTGGGGCTTTATAATACACCACTGCACCTCTACAGAGGGGTAATTAGGCCACCTGTTGGCCGTGATTTGTTAACTGCGATGCTTAATGATGGAATCCATGTGGCTGAGCAGTCCATGACATGCAACTCCACTTTGGCCTTATGGCAAACCCCTATCCTTTTTATCATGTGCTAGAAGGCGATGACTGAGGATCTTAGTGTCAGGGTATGACGTTTAACTGTATCTGATGATGAAGCTCTGAGAAATGTGGAATACCCCTTTATCACCATTACTCCCAGGTCTACCCTAATCCAGAGTGGTAGTAGCTGTTAGGGTCCCATCTATGGGTTCACAACAAAAATGTAGGGTTTTTTTTTAATTTAATTTTTTAAAAATGAGTACCCATCAACAATGAATAAAACAAAATATATTAAATATATAAAAGCTTTAAAATGCCGTAAAATCCAACCAACCAACGAAATAATGCCTTTATTTATATAATTACATGTATTTTGAAATCAAATTTGTATATTTATATAAAATCATAGTTGATGGAACTCTTAGATGAATGTAGCACACAGATATGGGAAACCATATATTCAGAAAAGACTTGAATTGTTTTAATCATTGGATACATTTTTAATTAGCATACGACATTAGGCTGGCGGAAATTTTTCTTTTTGTTTCTTTGCGCTTTATTTTCATGTAATGAATTAAGTGTTGCTATGGTGTAATCTCAGTTGGTCTTCGGATCTTAATAAATCTCGTTCAGAGCACTTGTGACTAAGTACAATTCAAACTTTTAATTATGTTGCGATCAATTTCAACAATTAAGCAAGTAATTTATATATAAAAACAGAAACGAAAAATATTTAAGTTCGACTAATATAAAAGTTCAACTTATAAAATTTTCTTCAGTTTTTAATTACATTTCGTAATCATTTAAACTAAAGTACTTTAACAGTGGTATGGTTATTTGTATCAGTTGTGTAATTAATGTAACAATTATATGGACATCGAATATTTTAGTAACAGTTCAGCACATATATATAATACAAATATTATACGTGTGTATGTGTATAGATTTAAACATATGATTGCTAATAAATAAATATGTGTCTGATCAAGGGATTGCAAACATGTATATCAATAAAACTGCAATACCATTATGATGAACTTATCTTTAAATAAAGTGTAGAAAGCCAGAATGTTCAGCTATTAAACAAAAAAATGATTGCCGTCTTATCTGATATTAGTTTACTTACTGCTGAATAAGAACAAGTTGAACATCCTCTAAGACACACACACACACACACACACACACACATATATATATATATATATATATATATGTACTTAGATATATGCATATATATGCATATATACATTTAAAAGCTTAGATATATACTGTGATAGATACATATATTACTATGTAACATATCACTATGATAGATATTTAAGTCATATTACTATGATAGATAAATTTAAGCTTAGATATATGCATATATACATATATATGCATATATACTTATATATGCATCCTCTAAGACATATATATATATATATATATATATATATATATATATTAAATATTATTATTTAGCATTTAATTTATTAATTATTATTTTATATTATATATTATATATATATTAAATAAAGTGTAGAAAGCCAAAATGTTCAGCTATTAAACAAAAAAATTATTGCCGTCTTATCTGATATTAGTTTACTTACTGCTAAATAAGAACAAGTAGAACATCCTCTAAGATATATATATATATATATATATATATATATATATATATATATATATATATATATATCGGGTGTAAGCGTGTGTGTAATGTTATTGTCGTAGGAAATAAACACGGTGAGACAAGTTCAAATCCTGAACGAGGCTCTATTTGCATTTCCCATATCGCCATTACCCCTGGAGAAGGTATGAATCAAACTATTCCCCCTAAAGCAAATCGTAGTTCAAACTGAGGTCTTTTAACTTGGTTAAACAACCAGTCTAGGAGAATGAAAACTGAATTCAAACCTTTTGAAACTCTACTTAAAAATTGACCATATATCACATCCAAAAAATGTTTATTCTTTTTATCTTACATATGCAACACGTGTTTCAGATCTTCTGGTATCTTCTTCAGGCTTTGATTGATAATATGAAACATATTATCAAACAAAGCCGGAAGAAGATACCAGAAGATCTGAAACACGTGTTGCATATGTAAGATAAAAATAATTTTTAAAAATTTTCTGAAAGCATAAAACATTTTGCGGACTTTCTTTTTTTATAAAATATTGAATTTTCTCCCGTTGGAACCAGAACAACATTATATATATATATATATATATATATATATATATATATATATATATCATAATGGACAAGTGTGCTATTTTTTTTTTTTTTTTACTTATTTTTTAAATAAATAAAGTACTTAATACTGGGTGGTAGAGTAGGATAAAACCTAAGATTAACGTGGCTTATATATTGCCCTTCAGCTGCCCTGTTAGTATCAGTTTAATTCATGCAGGAATAGGAGAAATGTGAGAAGCCTTTTCTCCTGTATACTCAAGAGAGGGAGCAATACAAGATTTTATGAAAAATTGTGCACAACTTATGTGTAATAATATTTGGAGCTTTACAAAATCAGAAAAAAAACACGCTTTGATAATTTTTTTAAGAAAATAAAGAGATTTCATGAAACTTGTAGTAATGGGATAGACAGAAATGGAAAGGTGAACTACGTTTATGTATACAAAAATATTCCCATTGTTTCTTTTAGATATTGGTCTTGTAAGAAAGTTTACCAAAATTTGATGCAGTTAAAAATATCCCATTCATTCATGAAAATGAAAGTTTTATTCAAACATGTTTACTATTTACTACTAATCCTCGGTCTTTTTTTTTTTTTTTTTGATAGTATAATATTAGTTTAAAATAGCAGATGTTGTTAAGTGTCCTACTGGGAATTCTATTCGTTCAGAATGTTCCGCGAGAAGCATTAAATGTTTAAATCTAGTTCGGTAAAATTTTATCGCTCAACTGAAACTGTTTTTTCCACACGAAGGGTCTGGCATTGTCACGCAGCTACAATATATTTTTTTTTAGATGTAGCCATTTCTCAGTATTTGCATCAGCCATATTCTGCAGCTGCATCCAGTAAAAATCCCGCTAATCTCCCGGATAAAGAATGCATCTGACATTCCTTCACCAAAAAGCATAACTTTTTAGCGATGTAACTCTCTCTCTCTCGTTGGCCTAGTTATAACGGTAACATTTCGTCTGTGCAGTTTAGTTCGTGTGCTATGTTGCTGGACGGTTACTCTTTTCATACTCTCTGATTAATATGCAAACAGGATTCATCTATTTAAATAGAGTTGGCTACCAAAATACCTATGTATTTGGGAGATTCCAAAATATACATCGGGTGTTCCTATATATTCTACCCCAACAAAGAATTTTTTTTTAATCTATTAAAGTAATATGCTACCGGATTTATTATCCGATGTACCCTCTGTTTTGTGACATTTTTTTAAAAAGTTCAGAAATATCTACGTTTCTTCTTTCAATATTGCCTAAAATGATCACGTGACGTGAAATTGGTGGTACTTAGTGACCAAACTACTTAGTGACCAAACTACAAATGAATACAGCTAAGTTTAATTTGATTTGGTTAGTTAGTTGGATTTTACGGCATGTCAACCCTTAGTTCTCTGAATGTTTGAGATGAGGCTTGATGATTACTATTATCTGCGTTATTCGGACTATTGTCCTCATCTTCATTGTTATTCTGGTGTTTGTTGTCGAAACTCGGGAACCTTCTTATCAAACACGCAAGACTTCATCCATTAATCGGGAGCCTTCATAAAACTTTAAACTGAACCATTTATTCAATCCACCGGAGTAGATGGTTCTCATTCTATTAACCATGACCGGGTACAAGTGTTAAGCTATTTTAAGTATTCTATGTTATTATCGCCCAAGGTCAGGATTGAACCTGCAATCTACAGAGGATTGTCACTTAGAAATGTATAAGCTCAACCCTTATATCCGTTGTGCCATGAAAACTCCAGGGTTTGAAAAGAAGGTTCCCGAGTTTAAAAAGGTTACCAAGTTTGACAAGAAACACCTGAAGTAGGCTGCAACGTTTTGCATATAACAATAAAGATGAGGACAACAGTCCGAAAACTCCAAATAATACAAATTATCAAGCCTCATCTAAAAAGAATTCAGACAAACAGTACTAATTTAATAATGTATAAAAAAAATAATGTATAAAAAAAGCGTCCGCTTTTATATGATTATTATTCGGCAATTCTGTGTCGATTACTTGAACCTAACCAGAAAAAGTAATGCATAGTTTTAGGACAGGAAATGTGAACCACAATAGCAGATTTTTCAAAATATGAGACAATATTATGTTAGATTTGGGATGCAGGAAAATTATTGATGTATATATTAGTTCCCATTGGTTCAACACACTGTTGAATTTAGAGGTTTTATTTTAGACTGGTTTCCTACCCCAAGACTATAGAGTAGACGAATATGTTACTCAAAGTTGAACGGTGGTTTGTTATGCTAAGTATTTCAACATATCCTCTAAAACCGAATAGATAGATGAAATCATAAATATCCGGACTTCATCGTAGACATTCTCATGGTCTTTTTAAACTTTGTAGCGTTATGTCGAATTTTCCTTTGGGGTGTCTCATAGATTTATTGTTACATAATCTATGCGGTTGCATAAGATTATTGTCAATCCCCTGTATTTCTAAAGGGATGGCCCTTTTCATATCACGGGCGGGACTTTCCATGGAATAGTACAGAAAGCCCACGAAATACGTGAAGTCATGTGGGACCTTGTTGGGTCCTCAGTTTCAGTCTAGACGTCAGGCAGAGAAGATGTCCTGCCTTAACAGGAACTCACACTGCATACGCGCGCTATGTTAGTCAGATGTTTAGTTACATGAAATGTTAGTTATGTAAATAAAAGTTTAAGAAAAATAACACGGTTTTGTAGTTGGTGAATGTCTTGGTAACAAGACTGATCTAGAAGAAGAAATGAGTTAAGTGCGACCGACCACCAAGAGAAGTCCAGACGCTAGAAGAGATGTTAGAAGAAGACGTAAGATAGAAAAGACGTCAGAAGAAGAATAGAAATAAGTAAAAGAAGGGTATACAACATTATAAGATTCATTTGGAAATTCTCATCACTTCTCCAAATAATATGTATGTATTTATCCAACGCCTTCCATACGAGTAGGATGCTACACATGTGGGTCAATTTTTAAGCGAAGTCATCATTCTTCTATACTGATCGCCTTACAAAGACTAAATAACCCAGTCTGTACTACGATTTACCCATATCTGGATGAAAAATAGATAAATTCATGCCTTTCTTAATTAATGCGAAGTGAAATGCAAAAAAAAATCGACCAAGATTTGAACTCGAGTCTTCTAATCCATTTCCTAAGATAATTACCGTTATGCAAAGCGTGTCTCCAAATCCTCGATGACAGTGTGTTTACAAACTCAAAATTCTCAACAGCTTTTGTTTCAAGTGTATCCACTGAAACTACCTTATATTCAGAGAAACTAATGCTCGATTTCTTCGAGTAAAAATACAAAGAAACGATTGACCACTGTCCAGAATTATCCGGTCCAGAATTCTGTGAACCATTCAAAAGCTGTTGTTTGGCTGATAGTTCTTTTTCTGAACGCCTCATTGATTTTGCGCATTGATTCGGTTAAACTGAGATCGGATTTCTTATCTTAAAGTAAACACATTTTCAAATGCTTAGGTGATTCAGTTTTCCTCTTATTTTAAAGGATTTGAAACAAGGGAATATGAATATTTTGAATGCCAAGAGAGTCAATCTCTCTTTGTCTCTCTCTCTCTCTCTCTCTCTCTATATATATATATATATATATATATTATATATATATATATAGTTTGCTATATTAATAAATGAGGAGTGCTCAAAATAATGGATAGAGCATATATACCTAAGTTAGGTTAGTGAAGACAGTCAACAGCTCTTGGTAACTGTCAGTTTGAAAATCGCATTGTCGAGAAATTATCAATTAACAAAAACTGTTGAATTTATGTCTTCGCTACCCAAAATTATATATATATATATATATGTGTGTGTGAAGAAAGGAAGTGAATCCGACGGTATTTAGTATATTGAGAAAAAAAATGAAAAAACAGGTTTAAATGGGTTAAGTGGTGAGTTTATTGGCCGACACTGCAGTGTTTTGATCTATTAATTAGATCATCTTCAGGGCATTTGTTGGTATATGGAAGGTAATAAGAAATTTTTTATCACAGAATAACGAGAAAAGCGAGTGGTAGTCCATTTTTTTAGGTGTGTTTGCGTGGGTGTGTATAAATCTTTTGCGATAAACCACACACCTAAAAAAAATGCACAATGCTTTCTTTTCGATACACACACTTACACAGTCCCATACTCACACCGTAAAAGAGAATATTTGACGTCATATTTCAAACCGTCTCCTTTTTTCAAACCTCAAAAATATTTTTAAACAGACTGAATAACAAGGACTACCGCTCGCTTTTCTCGTTATTCTGTGATAAAAAATTCTTATTACCTTCCATATACCAACAAATGCCCTGAAGATGATCTAATCAATAGATCAAAACACTGCAGCGTCGGCCAATAAACTCACCACTTAACCCATTTAAACCTGTGTTTTTTCATATTTTTTCTCAATATATATATATATATATATATATATATATATATATATATATATATATATATATATATATGAATAAAAGAATCGCGAACACGTTAGGCATTTTGGAAGTTTCTAACAAAAATCATTGTAAATTTTACAAGTATCTGAAAACTACAAAAGTGCAGATAATGAAAATTCAGAAGCTTAGCACTTTTAAATTTTTCATACACACACATACATGCATACACACCTCACCCTCATATATGGAGTGAAAATCTTGGCTTTTTCACATCTTCCTTATATATTATTATATATTATATATATTCCTTATATATTATATATATTACAAAATTTACCTATATATATATATATATATATATATATATATATATATATATATACCCAAATCCTCCGCCACGGACAGGATGTGACACAAGGTCAATCTTTTAAGCCGAGTAAGATTGGTTAGTTTAGAGAAGGGATAGATCCATGCTGTTCTCAAGGGGATTAGCGCGAAGTGGAACACAAACATTCAGGTCTCCGAATACATTTTCTACGACAAAAAATAACGTTACACATAGACTCCCTCCTATGTATCCCAGCTCCTAGCCAAATTATCCCAGTTGTAGGCATGGAAGTGTATCCCAGAAAAAAAGCTATATTTTAAGAACCACACACGCCAAATAGTTTAACTTAGCAAATAAAGCAATTCCCAGTCCAACTTGCAGCTGAATGATAGTTTTGTATTCCAGTTGAAATCACTTTTAAGCAACCAAATTCTCGATTTAACTGGGATTACTATGAAATGCCATTACAATCTTTCTTTCCAAACAAAAACAGCAATATTATATTTGACTAATGGCTTCAGGCGTTGTTTAAACATTTTAAAAATGCATGCATAAACATGTATCGTTAAAATTCGATATATTTTTCTAAATGACACAAATTTATTTTATGTGCAGTTTTTGAAAACATTGTTGTGTTATTTGACAAAAGTTTGGAATCTGTTTTATGGCTTTGGAAAATAATGATCTACTTGTGATTTTAAATCGTATCTTATATATATATATATATATATATATATATATATATATATATATATATATATCATGTCACGCTGACACCAAATTCCAATGACCCTCTCGCCACCCGTCCATATCAGTCATCACTCTTGGCAAGTCCTCCTCCCGACATCCAGTATTCGTACAGAGCTGATAAATGTACGTCTTTGATGGTCGGCCTACTATGGTGTATTTATGCGTTGTTATCCACAGGAGACCGTCACTAATAATTTCACTGAGTTTTTTGTCACTAATAAGGTCGTCTTTCTTGTCCAGGGTGTATTGGTCATCTTGGATAGTTTGTGTGATAGGAGGTAAGTGGCCGTCTAGTTGCTTTTTTATGTGGTGGTATTCCCAAGATTTATCCGGGACACTACGCAACATTCTTGTTCTTTTACGAAGCGTTTCGTTAAAGTCCAAGTGGTACAGCCATACATTAGCACTGTCATAGCTACAGTCTGAACGAATGATCGCTTTATCTCATCAGAGAGATCAGATTTTCATATAATTGATAATCTGTCAATAGCTGTTCATAAATTTCCTATGCATATATTGACAACGCTTTCTCTGGATGAGATATTACTACCTAGGTATGTGAACTGATCTACTTATTTAGGAGTGTTATTATCCAGTGTAGAGATGTGTACATCTTGTTTAAAACACATGTACTCAGTTTTATCTGAGTTCACATAGAGAACATTGTATTTTGCTGCCTTCTCTAGGATATACAGCAATAATTCAACTAGTACAGATGTATTTGTGAGAAGTACTAGATAATCTGCATAGTTCAAGCCTTTTTCCTTCATTAGATCTAATGACGTTCGTAGTACGTAGCTAAGGCATAGTATATATTTAGTATATATTATTGCATTTACGTATAAAATAAACACCCCTATAAAAAGGAAAGTACTGATATACCTTTTTGGGGGGTGGAAAGCGTATCTTCTATAAAGTTGCCTACACGCAAAGGCAACTTCAGCGCGACTAAACGTAGTTTAAAAAATGTTATAATTCAGTAAACAAGTAAATCTCGTATCGTTGAAATATAATCCGTATTGTAAATCCGTTTTAACCTCTATCGCACAAAAATAGTACATACAAAATGGCCCTCGATACAGAATGACGAGAGAGTGGGAGCAGAAAAAAATCCAGGAAGAAGGAAACAAAAAATGATTTCACCTGAGAACGGTAAGTGAAAATGTCACAAACGCACCTGCCTGGTTATCTGCACGTAAACAGACAACTGCACGCCACAGAATATGCCGAATGCATTCAAGAGATTACAAATTTAAACACACGCACAAATCCAAAATACTCACGCAAAAAAAATTACAGTTTTCTTTTTCTTTTTTTTTTTAACTAAAAGTGGATGGACCAAAACTTTGTATTATCAATATAGAATGTTCTAGGAGTAAAACATGATAGAATATCCCCGTGATCATAATTTAAGCGATCATTTAAAAATAAAATAGAATACTAGATAGCATCATATACTGTGTTATTAATGTAACGGGTCTGTTGAAATAAATTTAAATGATATAAACGATGTAAAAATACTAAAACCCAACACTTAATACAAAACAGAAAAGTAAATTAATTATTTAATGTTTAATGGAAAAGTATCTAAAAGCATTTAAATGATTTCGTGTCCCATTATTTTAGTGTATTCTTTTTTTTCTTTCTTTTTTTTGTTACATTTACCTACTTAGTTTTAAAAGGGGTTGTCTGCTTAGTGTTAAGCAAAAATCTCAAAGATAAAAATAACATTATCAGCAAAGTATAAGAAAAAATAATCCAAATTTTTAGGAAAACGCTCATTTTAAAGGCTACCTGTTTATGATTAATGAAAAGTTATTGTCTCACTTTCATCATATTGTCAGCGGAATAGTATCGATTACATACTTTAACAGAATTTCAACCAATCACGAATCACATATTAGTGAGTGAGCTCTTTATATTACAGTATGAAAAATTACATTCGAATAAAATATGTATGAGATTATAATTAGAATATTCAACTACATTTATATTCTTAGATAAATGCATGTATGTATGAATGAACGAATATATATTCATGTGTGTGTGTGTATAGTATATCTATACATGCTTATATACAAAGTAGGCGTGCATGTATGAGTATTCATATTCATGTTAAGGTCTTATCATACACCATACGCACGCAGACACACTCACACCATACATACATATGTATACGTGCACGAGCATAAAATGAACATAGAATTAATGCATTTTGTAGAAGAGATATGCTTCCGCTTATTCCAATTAAAATGTGAATATATATATATTAGTGTGCTATATTCATAAGTAAATACTTCTCAATATCATTATTAGTGCATGTATATCTAAGTTGGGGTAGCGTCGACATGAAGTCAACTGCACTTGGTAACTGACTGTTTCTCGCCTATGTGATTTTCAAAACATTAAATATATTTATATATAACACTTGTAAAATCGCTGGAAAATATGCTGAGTTAAGTTCGCAAAAAATTCAATGGCTATCTACATTTAGATTCATGTTAAATCTTACAATAAATGTTTAATGCAAATATATATATTTATGCGTATTCTACCCTATCTGATATGCTTATATTATTATATGTAAAAACAAAAATAGTTTCTTTTACTCATGTCTAAACAAAGACATGAAGTGGGACTACTTATATACGTGGGATTGACAATAAGTCAATAATACTGAAAAAATGTTTATATTTTACCGAACAATGTTGTTGATTTTTTTTAAATCTAACCTTCTTTATGGCCAATTTAATAAATTCAGTGGTTGATGTTAAACTATTCAATACGAAGTGAACATTTCAAATAAGAATTGAGAAAATAATTTAGTTTTAACCTGCGGGATTATTGGTGCACATTTAAAAAGCAGCTGTACAATCACGTACCGCCTATGATACAAACCATCCAAGAGGGAAAAGACATGCTGGAAATTGTTAGATAAATAAAGAGTATATCATAAGCGATGTTCTCATGTGGATACTTAAACATAGACACAATTGAGTAGGTCGATCAGCAAAAACTTAGTTCTGTGCGGATACTGGATGCTGTGAAAAGGGCCTGCCTGGAGGAGTGATCGTTAGGGACGTATAACGAGAGTGATTCATTGAAATCCATGATTTCAGAACAACATTATATATTATATAATGTGTGTGTTTGTGTTTGTGTTTATGTGCAAAAGCTGATGTAATATAATTGTGTAATGTATGACCGCATAGAAATTAATGTTAGATGTATGCCTTTTTTTGATAAGCAATGCGAAAACCTTGGCTGCTTTTCTGTAATGACGCGCATGCGCAAAATTATATATATATATATATATAACTTCTTGAAATGTTTCTTTTGATTAGCTATTATTGCAAAATTAAATGATATTGCTATAATTTTATTACGCTGATAGAAAATAAAAGCGGCATCAGAATATTGGCCAATTTAAAAAATTCAACAAAGAGGGGGGGTGTAAAAAAAGAAAAAAAAGAAAAAAAAACTTACAACAACCGTTCTTCCTGGTAGTAAGACCAAACTCGAGTAATAAAATGAATGTAATATAAATAAGGAGAGCTCTATTGCCATTGGCTGGAGGTCAGGTGACCAGTACAATAAAACTATGGTCATCAAGAGGCGAGGTCATGTGCCGAGAGGGAAGGGTCGGGATTTGATCAACCCCGATTGGTCCCCTGGGCGAGAAATCCCGTTGTTGAAAGACCAGAAATTTCCAATGATCCCAAGGATATAACAACGCTGATGACTTCCCCCTCAATCATCTTATAGATGTATTTTACAAAGCCAAAAACCTCGAAATGACTTGTAAAACTTAGCTTAAACGATGGACATAATCACAAAATTTCGAACTTTTTTGTTGTTGTTTTTTTTTGTTGTTGTTTTTTTTCCCACTTATTAGAGTTTGATATCGATCAGCGTTCCCAACTACGTTGTCAGAGCACTTTCATACGCAGGTGTAACTCCCCACCCCCCGCCAATCATTATCTGATGAACCTAGTGCAGATCGAAACGTCATGATAAATATATAAACACTCCACCAAATTGGTTTTAACGCCTTATTTTTCTTCCAAAATTTACTTTAGTAATGTTTTAATTCTCTTCTATACGAGTATATGTGAAATGGATCGTACGTTGACTCACGAGTTTAACTCCTTCTGATCGTAACTCAAATCAAGTTTCCCCATTGACTTAAACTGGAATGCCATTAATCCGTTTCACATCCTCCAAATAAAACACCCTAATCTTTTGTTACGTACTCTTAAATTAGCACTGAATTGTATAAAGACACAGTAAAATAGAATGTAATGAATTATGTGCTGTAAAATGTTTAATGTCTATTTTTCTCAAATGAAACTAATAAATTTGAAAACTTAAATGTTTTTAGTGAACTTATTAACATATATGAAGCTCGCTCGTACTTCAAATTTTAACTCTCAACACAAAGGAACAAATTGACCAGTTGACAGCTTGGATGTTGAGGCATTCGTGAATCAATATGCCACTATACATTAGCGTAACAGTGTGAGTTGTTTTGGCTGTCATAATATTTCTGATTTAGTTGAAGCAAATATGCTTATACATAAGTAAAAATGGAGATTTATCAGTGCAGAATCAGATATTTGTGATTATAATATTTATGTACGGGCTTACAAATATAATACAGATCAGAAATGTTTATTGAAAAGAGAAGTTAATAAAAATGTTTCAGCCAAATGTAATAGGTTGAATGTGAAATTTCCCAGTATATATATATATATATATATATATATATATATATATATATATATATATATATATATATATATATATTGTATTTTGTGTATTTTGGCAGCATTTTATCTTTTATACAAGTTTTGTTGAACTATACAGACAATTCCTGTCGGACAAGTTTTTCGTTGATCCGTTCCAATTTTCGAGCCATCTTTCTGGTGTCGGGGTGTAACTGGTATAACAGTCCACCAAATGTTTCAAAACGAGCGTTTTCGGCAATACAAATTGCCATCCTCAAGTAGGAAACGATGGTATGGTTTCGTGTCTCGTTTTTAACGAGAACGAGTAGTAGCAAGGAATTAGAAGTGGGAGGTAATAACCATTGGTAGTGGGAGGTTGTAGGAAAGGTAGTTTATATATATGTATATATATAATATATATATATATATATATATATACATATATATATAAAGTGATAAGACAAATAGCAATATCTATTTTGTGCTATTTATTTTTCTTATTGTTCTCACCTACTTTTGAACTTAGGTCATCACCAGGAAAGCTTTTTTTGTGTGAAAAATGTTTTAGAAAGCTCGAACCTTCAAAAGGTTTGCTACTAATGAATATAGCGACGAAGTGGCATATCATTCATTCTCTCTCTCTCTCTCTCTCTCTCTCTCTCTCTCTCTCTCTCTCTCTCTCTCTCTCTCTCTCTCATATATATATATATATATATATATATATATATATATATATATAGTTTGGATGAAAATACAACGAAAATTAAAAATTAGATTGACGTGTTTCCTTCGTTGTCAATTAGCGTCATCAAAACGTGAATCATTTTATTAGAAAAAAAAACATCTACATTTAAAGGAAAGAAAAAAGATTAATGCTAAACGACTGATTGCATGCTTATAAAATCTACCTAAAGTTATGAAAAGGAGATTTAATCTGATTATGTTTATTTTGAGGTTTATACCTTTTACTATTCTACATTTTATAAATATCCATTTGCTGAGAAATGTGACAATAAGGTAATCTTGATTGGAAAGGATTCGTAAATTAAGTCTCTTTCTATGCACCCTAACAAATTATATTCTTTACTTAGGGTGACATTTTTCATAGCAGAATTCATGTTCTAAAATAGTGTGGTTTCTACCATACCATTAAATGTTTTATTAAATGTTAGGTCTACCAATTTTATCTTTTCTGTTCTTTGAATTTCGTCAACATATTTTTAAAGGTATTCTTTGGTTTGTTATCTTATGACATATCAACCTTCGTGGGTTACTTAATTCGAAAGCCACCCTTGTAAGAGAACAGTGGTTATACTATTTAACCCACAGCTCGGTGGGTCCATACCTCTTCCAAGAATATTAGTACGAAAGTGAGCGTAATAGAGCGACTGGAGATCAAATTTGCTTACTACGATGTCACAGTCCAGTAGAGTGTATTGTTTACCACACAATCGCAAGGTTCCTGGTTCGATACCGGCCATTCGCCAACTCAGCGCATGCGTAGCACAGTGATCTGTGCAGTGGAGTGAGGAGCTGATGGTAGGTGTAGCGCCCCTCTAAAAACAATCTCCTTGCTCTAGCGCTAGTGGAAAGGGGATAGACTCCCTCGCTATCTGGCTGATACCGACATTAGGCCACCCCGAAGACTTATATATATATATATATATATATATATATATATAGTAAAATGGTATAGTCAGAAGTTCTACCCGATTTTCACCGTGAGAATTGTCAGGACTATCTGCGTGGAATCAATTAAAACAATTTTTTTTTAAATGCGCTATCATAGTTCATAACTTTGCTCATTAATGTGTATGCTAGTTTTATATGAAGAGATATGTATTGGGCATTTCCCATTTAAAGAACACTTCGTTTCATTATTATTACAATTGCATGGGAGAATTTCGTTTTAATTGTTTTAAGTCAATTTTTAATGATTATTTTCCTGATTTTTCCGGCAATATTAGGCATTATACTTTAACTTAATTTCCCTGTGTTTTATTAGATAATTTGTGTTTTCGGGGAGAAATTATTTTTTAATAATTCTAGAAAAGTTATGTCCCAATTTATGTTGAACGGGGGTGCGAACCAAAAGATATTTTTCGACCTGTTCTTTTTTTCTATTCATTCTCACATCAGGGTTGTGTTGGTTGTTGTAGGTTTTGTATCTAATATTTTTAAGTGCGTGTTCGTACTCATCTTAGGATTTGAACTTGTCTCGCCGTGTCCAGTTCCAACGACTGTAACCTTGAAATCACGCAACTTATTTACCCTCTTTCTTTCTCTCTCTCTCTCTCTCTCTCTCTCTATCTCTCACACACACACACACACACACACATATATATATATATATATATATAATATACAAACATGCAATTTACACGTGTAATCGTATATATATATATATATATAAACATTTATGCATATTTACACACATACATATATATACACAAATATTTATGCATATTCACACAAGTGTATATATATATATCTACCAAACCCCTCCGCACGAGCAGGATGTGACACAAGGTCAATTTCTTAGGCGGTGTTTAACATGTTTGAATTCAGAGTTTTCCTTCTCCTAGACTGGTTACCTAACCAAGGTTAAAGAGCCCAGTCTGCCCTAATATTTACCCATAGCTGGAGGAAGAGTAGGATTTATACCTTTCCCAAAGGTATTAGCGCAAAATGAAATGCAATTACCACATTCAGGATTTGAACTCGGAGCGATGAGTCCATTTCCCATGACTTTAACCATTACACCACGCGCTTCCTATACAAGGGTATATGTGTGTGTGTGTGTGTGTGTGTGTGTGTGTGTGTGTGTGTGTGTGTGTTACAACGCACACCATTTATGTGTTATCTGTTAAAAGATAATTAAAGGCCTTCATCTACAAAACAATATAACAATTAAATTCAGGATTAAATATCATTACTTGTTCAACTCCTAATTTTAAGTTTGAAAAACGAATGAGTAAGCTTCTTTGTAATTTAGGGCAGTTGACGTAATAATCGTACAAGCAAAGGTTTTTAAATGTATCCCTAATACGTTTGCTAATCACGTTGAGAAAATATATAAAAACAAAATGGCATCGAGGAATTCACACATTCATTTTAGAAATTCAAACATTCAAATGTACAATTACACTTATAGAGAAAAGGAACAACAAAACAACAGTTGCGATTAAAGCAATACATAATGAATTAACGTTTTCCCGTATTTCTTAATAATCTTTACGCAATATACGTTCTAAAATGTATTCCGTTCGTGCAAATCAAAGATCGTTTAGTTAGCGTCGTGAGCTGCTTTGTTTGCTTGTTCCGATGTTTATGTTTTCCAGATTATCTTCTTTTAATTTGTTGTTAATCATCTGAATGAATTAAAACAGCCATAAGAGAGAAAAAACAATGTGCCATATATATATATATATATATATATATATATATATGTGTGTGTGTGTGTGTGTGTGTGTGTGTGTGTGTGTATGAGCCCCCCTCCTACTAATTCCTACTGCTACTGTTTATTTAAAAAGAGACAATTGAAACATCTCACCAGTTCCACACCTGATGATGACACGAAGTTGTGCAGAAAGCGCTCGTGGTAAAACCTTCGGTGGATTTATACACTAATTGTCACTATAACAGAATTGTCCGTTGAGTTTAACACACACACACACACACACACACACACACACATATATATATATATATATATATATATATATATATATTGACAAAATGTTTTTATCATTCAAGATTATGTCTGAATCTTCTTTGCTATTATTAGACAACGTTTTTACAACATAAATAATACGAGAGATACATTACATTCGAAAATATCAATATAGTAGGCATTTTTTCCTTCTTAAAAAAACATTTTTACCAAGTCCGTACCGCACAATTTACCGATTTGTATAAAATAAACCTGGACGGGTTGACGTGTCGTTAGAATCAATTAGTCCATCATGAATCTTCTTTTCTTCAATAACTGGAATATTTTTTTCCAGTGTAATCAATACCTGTGTCTCATGATGTTCAATATCATGAGACACACGTATTGATTACACTGAAAAAAATATTCCAGTTACTTTCATCTTTTCTACACAAGTTCGTAGGGGAAAAGTTCCATGAGTTAAAATCAAATACATGTTTTAAGTTGATTGACATCTATTGATGAAATTGCGTATTTTGTTTTGTAATCACGTGGAAATCATTTGGTTATCGTTAGATCTACACTATGTAACAATGAACCAATTAAGTGCTTGAATATATTTCGTCAAATACCGACCTAAATAATTAATTTACACTATAACATGATTATACAGTAAGTAAAAAGTAAAGTCGACGGGGCGGCCTAAAGTCGGTATCAACCAGTCAGCGAGGGAGCCTATCCCCTTTTCAATAGCGCTAGACCAAGGAGATTGTTTTAGCATCTGAGGTAGAGCACCACACCTACCACCAGCTTCTTACTTTACCGCACATATCCCTGTGTTACTCATACGCTGAGTTGGCGAGGACCGGTATCGAACCATAGTTATTTCATACATAAGTAGTTTTAAAGTCGTCGGGGCGGCCTAAAGTCGGTATCAGCCAATCAGCGAGGGAGTCTATCCCCTTTTCACTTGCGCTAGACCAAGGAGATTATTTTAGCGTCTGAGGCGGAACGCCACATCTAAAGTCAGCTCCTTACTTTACCGCACAGATCTCTCTGCTACTCATACGCTGAGTTGGCGAGGACCGGTATCGAACTAGGAACCTTGTGGTTTCTAGCCGAACGCTCTACCGACTGAGCTAACCCGGCCCATAATCAATATTAACTAAAGCAAAATAGAAGATGTAACAAAATAGTAAATCATTGTTTCTCTAGAATATTCCAGCAAATTTATTCAGGATGAATATTTTAAATTCAGGTAGTGTTGCATAGGCATATTGCTTGAAATGTTGGTTTCATACCATTTGAATTCGGCGATGTTTTAAAAAAATCAATGGTTTCCTTTTTGTTCCGACAGACATAGAGATAGGTATTATTATACATGTTCTTTTGTGCAAATATATTAAATACAGTTAGGTAATGATTGCTATATATTTAAGCATACATGGTTTCCTTGATAGATAGGTAAAAAAAGAAAACGAGAATCTTTGTGTATAGCATTAAGTTAGCATCCGTACTAGTGATTGTTTATAAAACCGACGCCGAAATAATATATATATATATATATATATTATATATATATATATATATATATATATATATATATATATATATAAAAAATGGAAGTGAATACGAAAATTATGTTGAAAGATAAAAGGAAAGAAAATGTTGTATGGATAAGAAATTATAAATAATAATAAATTATAATTCATAATATTGTATATATAATAATAAATCATAAATAATTTTTATACATACAAAATTTTATTTCCTTTTATCATTCAACATTATATATATATATATATACATATATGTGTGTGTGTGTGTGTGTGTGTGTGTGTGAATGTGGGTGTGTGTGTGTGTGAATTTCATCATTGAATAAAATAATATGAGGTTTTTGTGGATAAGTACATTTAAGATTGTAATATTTAGACGAGGTCAAACACTGAAAGGAAAAGATTGCCATTTTTTTAAAAAACTTTTCCGACTATAAATCCAAAAAGAGCTTGTGTGCGTGCATTATCTAGCAGAAAGATAATGATACGGATGATCAGACGTACAAAGTATTTACTGGAAGCCATATATTCTACTTTAATATTAATTCATGTGTACCAAGTTAATTTAAAATTTAGTTAAAATGTTATTCTTATTCAAAATTTAACCTTAAATCTGAAGAAATGTAGAAAATTTTTCAGTGAATTATTACCATAACGGACTTTTTACAGATATCTTCATTAAGGCGAATTTTCTATTAAATTGATTTTTGGATCTTTTGTAACTAAAATCAAGTTATATAATACATGTTACTTGAGTATTGCCCTTGTCTATTTCTTGTAAAATTCTTCAGATTGTAATGTGGTCAAATGATCGTGAAAATGTGAAAATATCAGTTGCTATATGTCGTCGTAAATTCTGTGTTAAAATATTTACCTATGCTCCATCCTAGATATTGAGTACTGTCAGGTAATTCAACCTATATATATATATACATTATAAAATGGATACAATAGAAACCTACCGAGTTTCACCATAAGGATCTTCAGGGTTAAATCCATGGAATTAATCGATGTACCGATTGATTGCAATCGTTTCACACGTGTGTAAAATACAATGAACACACACGTGTGGTCGACTGCAGTTAATCGGTACCTCGCTTAATTCAGTGGATTTAACCCTGAAGATCCTTATGGTGAAACTCGAGTAGGTTTCTGTTGTATCCATTTTATAATAAATTTGCTCTACTTCGTATTGAGCACTTTGTATTTGTTATATCGCTGACTTAACCCCTGAATTTTGCACCTCCCATATTCACTGGTAAGCCACTTCTTATCTTTATATATATATATATATATATATATATATATATATATATATATATATATATATATATATATGGGACATAAATCTATTCTATGACACGTATTTATTTGCTGAATTTGTATCTGTATGTTGCTCGTTTTAAGTAAATATCTACTACAAATGTATGCAAATTCAAATTCGAATAAATATTTATCTCTACGTATTATTTCCCTTATCCACTGATTCTCTATTACATATTGTATAAATTATATATATATATATATATATATATATATATATATATATATATATATATATATATATTGTAAACATAACTCTTGTCAACATATTTTTATACGGTGCTCAATATCAAAGTTAGAGCTACTCATTCTTTGTAAAAACCATTACACCCCGATTAAAACGTATTAAGAGGATTTTATACAATACAAGTCTTTACTGACAGTTATATGGGATTATTTTCAAAATTTGAATTAATTTTCTATTTGTATTCTATATTAGAATGCGTGCGCGTTTGTGTATATTTTCAGAACCACGAGAAAAAAACCGAATCATGACATATTTACCTTTTCAAAAACTAATGAATGTGCACACGCCTACACAATATATATATATATATATATATATATATATATATATATATATATATATATATAAGGAAGTATATAATGTATTGTTGAGTACATATGTCCATATCTCAAGGTAAAGGTATATAAAAAGTTGTGAATGGGCGAGTCTAACAGTGTATGATATTCTTTCATAAACTTATTTATTTTAAGTAATGAGGCTTAGAGGTGATTCCTGGTTTTGGATTGTAGCTAATCAGTATTCGATTCACGGGAAACTTGACAATGATATATTGATTATTTATTGATGTGTTTGTTAGGGTTACTCATACTTTCGAGACACAGTTATCTGTATAGATCCGTGAATAGTTTATGTCTCTAGGTGTCCAGCTATTAAAAGCAATACTTACCATTTGTTTGTATGGTTATGTCGCTATTGTTTGTTTTTATTGTAGATTAAACTTTGACGAAACATAGATCTAGGTTTATTGTCACCCTTTTATTGGCTCAAGAAAAAGCTCGGATCATTGGGTTTTTTAATTAGTCACACGCTCCAAGTATATTTATCAATGAGAAGAGAAGATATTGGAAAAGTACTTTTTTTTCAACAGAAAATGACCAGGTTACTTAAACCTGGTCATTTGCATAGAAATATTTGAAATGAACTCAGCATATAAAATATTAGATAAACATGGTATGGCCTGTATGTTACAATGTAAAGAACTGAAAGAAAGTGTAGAAAAGTTCTATATACTCACAATTAAAGGATATATATATATATATATATATATATATGTGTGTGTGTGTGTGTGTGTGTGTGAACAACATTTATATTTCCCAGAAATAAACTAACTTTGAACAAAGAAGATTAAAATAAGTATTTCATTAAACCATCGTTGCTCTAAGAATATTTACTATCCGAATATTTGCGTTATCCTATTAAAATTGCAACAAGTATCTTTGAAATAATTCGAGATGGCACAAAATATCTATATTTACAGATCTGCATTAGACCGCAATTGAAATATAATAAAATTGGTTTCTTAATCATCGCCAATATATATGAATAAAATGTATTAAATATAACACTTTGCATTCAATAATTTATTCTAAATGTATACTGAATTCGACAGGTAATCGAGAACCGTTTATAATATATTTTTAAATATCAGTGGGAAAATCAGCATATTTTTAAAATAGCTTTACACGTGTTCAGCGTTAAAAAAAATCAATAAAACCACCCATGATTTCGAAGACGGCATCGAAAGCAATTTTATATCCAGATAAAATGATTCTTGTATATGTTGGACATTACGTTCCAAATGCTGACCTTCAAAGAGTCCATGGTATTGTTATTTCACTGATGAGTCTTCCCCTCTTTAACCCTTTAGGTGTAGTATTTAAGGAGATTAAAACTAGGAGACATAGGAGTTAAACAGTAGTGAGTGAAATGATCTTGAAATATAATCGGCCAGTCACTTGCTAAACATGTTTTCAAATGTGCACTCAGTATACGTACTTCGATAAACCTAATAAATTAAAATGATAAATGTTTATTTTATGCAACAAATATGTTTCATCACAGTAGCCTCCCTTTTTCATCAGTTCAGTTGTAAACAGATTTATCATTACATAATGAGTTTCAGATCAATTTACAGCTACTAACAACCTACCATAATTCACATATATTTATGCACATACATAAACTTTTGCGGTTGTAAACACAGAGTTTCCGTACATATAAATTCAAAGATCAATGAAATTACTCACGTAGAGCAAACACAAAATTTAGGTATCATAAACAGGACAGTAACCCACGGTTCATAATTGTACTTTATCGTCAGCTGAACTAGTATTTCTGATTTTGTTAGATTCAACTGAAAAACTCGTCTGGGTTTTTTCCTGTTTTGTCATTATCGTATTCTAAACTCGAAAGTATTGTGATATTGCTCGCCATTTTTGTACAACGAGCACTGTAGAAGTTTTACGGCTTAAAAAACTTTTAGTCTTATATATACGGATTGGATATATATATATATATATATATATATATATATATATATATATATATATATATATATATATATCATACATGAGTTTCAGATCAAAAAAATTTTTAGCCTTATATATACGGATTGAATATATATATATATTATATATATATATATATATATATATATATATATATATATATTACTTTAAAATGTCCAGCATTTGTGAATCTCAAAAGTAAACAAACTAATACACTAGGTATTTTGCCCCCACCCTATCCAGGTGACACTGGGTAGCCGCTTCTAGTTAAAATAAGATATATAAGCAGAATACACATAAACGTCATTTTCATATAACTGGCCGCTTCGTCTTTGAAGCAGGCTATCTCTGCACTCTAACTAGCATTACTACTGTTCAAGAGTAGTGATCCGATCTCACAATTTATGCCTCTATCTCTTGAAATAAAATCAATATTGCTCTTTTTGTTTCTATAGCTAACCATGTGTCACCACTTCGAGTGTAGTAGTATAATATAGAATCAGTACTTTGATCTTCAGTATTCTTGTTTGGATTTCAGTAGAGTATCTGTTGCTCTCTCTCTCTCTCGCGGGTGTGATCTGCACTTCCGGTGGTACACGGTGCCGCGTACTTCCAGAGAAATGACAATACTAAAAAAGCGGCACACTGTGGCATAACAAAGGAATATCACAGTAGTCTGACGCATTCTTGACACGGTTGTGGGAATTCAGTCCATTTTAAACACACTAAATTTTAAATTGTCTTTTAATATAAATGGTTAGAATCAATATGTAGCTCTCGGTCATCTCAGATATGTACGAGTAGGCATTTACCACACGCCTTATACCCAAAAATTCTCAACAGTAGTATATGCTCCTTTGGGAGCATGTTCCTGTCGGAACACGAGAGAAATTGAGTCGAGACAGGTTTCTGTGATTCTGATCCAGGGACACCAATTAATGAATGTAAGCAGGTAATCAAGGTGTCTAATTTGCTTTTGTGGGTATGCAATAATTACAAGAATCAGAATCAGGTACTCGAACTGGGACTCAAGTAACATGTCCCCTCGGCCATGTTGGAGAAAATAAAAAATGGCGAGCCTACTGCCTAAGATTCATAGACCACGTTAATACCTCACAGTTGAATTATTAGCTGAGAGTCAGAGTATTCTGATACATTCTTGACATAGTTCCATGGATTATATACTATCTTTCCTGGCTCTAACATAGGTGTTTTCGACACCACGTAAAACCTGGCCGTATGCATCATTTGCCTTTGTCAAAAGTATTTACTTCCGATGACAGTTTTTATAACCACATCTTATACTTTAGACATCAGACATGGTGTTGACGTTTAGCTAAAATTTGTATAATTCACTGGATTTCTGTGTTTAATCTATACCAAATAATTCCAATGCTATAGTTTTCTTTTTACGATATTCTGCAATTATATTGTACGCGGTGCGATAGAATTTATCTACTTTTTTTATAATATATTATTCTAACAATTTGAATCTTACCTACGAACATTATAAATATGCCTTTAAGATATACAAATACGTTTATTTCTTGCATACGCATTAAAATATCTAATCATGACTAAATATATCTTAGTTCAATATTTTGAAATCAATGAAAACTCTAGAAAAATATATTTTATATATATAAAAAAAAGTACATAATTTAAATCGAAACGTTTTAGATTCCTTTATAAATGTTTTTCAAAAACGTTATGAATATATAACTAAAAGGATTAACTGAAAATAATGATGAATAACATTTAAAAGTAAATTAATACATTTTTCATTTTAATGAGTAAATTAAATTGATCTTATAAGAGAAAAATTTATAAATTATAATATCTACATGTAAAATAAGATTTAAATTTTAATCTTCAATTCTTAATATATTTTCTCTTTTTAAAACTATTTTATGAGCCATTCGAAGAGACACCCATTACAGTTCAAATTAATTATATATTAAGAATAAAAATTACGTAAATTGTAGATGTGTGCAAAAGTTCCCAGCGTTTAGTTTTTTTAATTTAATCTAATTTTTTGTTTTGTTTTTTATTTTGTGTTTTTATATTTGTTTTTTGATTAGATACAGAATTAACACCTGGGAACTTGTACACATCGCTCAATACATTTGTTTAAATTATATTTACTTATTCACTTATTGCAATAATATCAAACTGATTTCAGAATTCTAACAAAAATTATCCCAGCCCTTTTCTAAAAAAAAATCCCATGGAATTATCTTTTAGCAGATGGATAAAAAAAAACATTTAGGCTAACTTTAAGGAATCTGTCTGTTTATGTTTTTTTCACAGGGGACCCGGGTCACATCGGGCCACCAGGCCCAGTTGGTCCCAAGGGAGATCAGGGAATTATGGGAAGACCTGGAATCCCAGGAAAACCAGGCAAAGACGGTCACCCCGGACCAGCAGGTAATAGAAATATCTAAGAACTTTTCTCATTTGTCAAACCATTTCCTTCCCCGCCTCTGATTTCTTTTCTCTTATCCTTCCTACCTTAAAAGTTAAACATTTTGGCCTCTGTTGTCTATTCATCCGTCTGTTTCATGAATGCCTCTTTTGATTTAAATGGAGTCACTTAAAATATATAACTTATAGAAGACTAGATGTAGTAGCACCTCCGGTGCTAGCACTTCTAATAATGAACTTCCGTTTTAGTAATGGAAAATATTGTGACATTTTAGTTTATATGAAAAGATTCTCCTGAGTGCTACAGTTTTGTCTTTATATATTTCTGGTTGATTACATCTCTTATTCTATTGCTTTCAGATGTATTCCCCTTTTCTTAGTTGATTTATGTTGCCATTCATTCTTTTACTTAGCCCATCATAAAGTGCTTTCTTCTATTTTATCTCTTAGAACCATTTCTCTTCTTCAAATCACTAGTAAACATTATTGCTTTCATTTCTTAGATATGACTATATGTTTTCATTATACCTTTTTTTCCTTTTTACTTTCTTTAGTTTTAGTCTTTTATCATCCGATTATTTTTCTTTCCCACAATTCGTGTCCAAAATATCCTCCACTTTCGCCTTACACACACACACACACACACACACACACATATATATATATATATATATATATATATATATTATATATATATATATATATATTTGGGAGAATATGTGCTTTTTTTTTTTTTTTTTTTTAGTCAGACCTAATTTTTGAAAGTTAATTCATTTATGTTTAATTAGGCGGGATTTAAACTACTTAAATGTGAGACTAAACAAATCGAGAAAAATCAATCTCTGAAATCTCTAGGTCAAAATATATATTCAGAGATTGATTTTTCTCGATTTGTTTAGTCTCACATTTAAGTAGTTTAAATCCCGCCTAATTAAACATAAATGAATTAACTTTCAAAAATTAGGTCTGACTAAAATTAAAAAAAAAAAAAAAAAATTAAAAATATATATATATATATATATATATATATATATATAAGTGTGAGATTATATATTTCTTAGACTTTCTTTTCCATCCACACACTTGTACACTATTAACCTTTTCCTACTCTTTGTAATACCCTCTTCTATATCCATATTCTCCCAGTTTTATCCTTCCCGTGTGTCTTTGGACTTAATTTAATGTTCATTCATTTATTATCGTCTTTTTTCGTTATTATGTATATTTCGATTTCTACTTTACACTCACTATTAATCCATCCTATATATATATATATATATATATATATATATATATATATATATATATATATATATATTATAATATATATGCCTGAGTCTATTCCCTTAATTTTAATTTGGAATGTGCAAGTATATTTATATTCAAATATTCATTTCACTTCCTCATATATTCATGTTGATGTCCTAATGTGTGATATTTGCGAATATATTGAACCAAGAAATTAAGCGAATGAATAAAGTCTGGCAGTTGTTTCAGTTATTTTAAAAACATGCCACTGACCTTCCCAGCCTCATTCTATTAGCTTCATACAGAGGCCATACAAAACAACTCCCACACCTGAGATTTTGCATCTCATCGGCCACTTTAATCAGTTTACATATTATGAAGACCCTCCTATATTCTAGAATCTAATTCACCTTATTTTCTAATATATAATTCGCTTGTTTGTTTCACGTTTTTTAACATAACTAAATACCTTTTAATCATATGCTTGCATTCTCTTTCATTTCTCTCTCCCCCTCTCGCTATTTCTATGCCTGCCTGTCTCCTCCCTTCCTCTATCTCTCTCTCTCTCTCTCTTTCTCCCTTATGTGTTATTCCTAATTTGCACATTCAGTGCCAAGATACATTAATTGACGTATAATTCTTTGAATTTCCGGCCTTGTCTTCATTTTGTTCTCTACACACTGCTGTGAATATTTCCATTCCAGTGATGCTACATTTTCTTTGGGGAATCTAAAATGGAAACTTTGGAACTGAATGTGTTAAGACTCGGAATATTTGAGGTTTTCATTACTACGTTCATATACTTTCAACAATTCTTTCACCGTCTCATGTTCACTTGTGTGTGCGTATGTATTGTAAATACATTTCCTCACTCCTTCCCAGTTACACTACATGGTTTCATATCGTTTAATTATCCATCCATTCTCATTTTTTCTTTGTGTGTTTGTCCGTAATTTAGCCCCTTTCTTTAGAAAAATATAAAACAAACCGTCCCCTAAACGCACAGCTTATAACATTAGACACTTTAATATCTGAATGACAGTAGATATTAACACACGTATCCCTGACAATAAAAACACTAAAACATTTGAATAGAATTCTTTTTTAATTCTCAATAGTAACAAATAGTAACTTATCTATGGGATTTTCTCACGTGCTTACTTCATTTATTTCTGCCCATGTATAATATAATCTTATTGTATCTTTACGTGTCTCGGCTTTTAGATGGTAGGTAAAATCAAGTGCGACACATTATATCTAAATTTTGATAAGAAAACATAGCAGTTCCTGCCTGCCAAGTATAAATTGATGCGGGTTTGAATCTCGTTAGACGAAGTATCTATTTATTTGGAATTTTCAATATAAATGTAATTTCTGGTGCAATAGGAGTTGCGATTATTTCATCACAATTAATAAAACCGTTACAATTCCAGGTCTATTTACAAAGAAATTATTTAAATTAAAAGAAAATGTAAATATTTGTAAATCTTATAAATATGTAAAGTATTATCAAACCTAAACACTTTAGTATTATTTTTATTATTCGGACTATTGTCGTCATCTTCATTGTTATCTGTATAACGTTTTGGCCGATGTGCCTCCGGCCTTCTTCAGGTATTTCTTCTCGGAAGACACATCGGCCGTTGTACGGATAACAATGAAGATGAGGACAATAGTCCAAATAATACTAATTATCAAAAATTCAGAGAAATACTAAACACTTAAATCAAAATCCATTTAGCTCAGTCGGTAGAGCGTTCGGCTAGAAACCACAAGGTTCCTAGTTCGATACCGGTCCTCGCCAACTCAGCGTATGAGTAGCACAGGGAGCTGTGCAGTAAAGTAAGGAGCTGATAGTAGGTGTAGCGCTCCACCTCAGACGCCAAAACAATCTCCTTGGTCTAGCGCTATTAAAAAGGGGATAGACTCCCTCGCTGACTGGCTGATACCGACTTTAGGCCGCCCCGACGACTTTACTTACTTACTTATATTACGTAGTAAATATATTACTTCAACAACGTATTTACGGCATTTTTGAAGTTACACAACTTATATTAATATTGATTATAGTGTCTTTCACACCTTTGTAGAGTTTTCAATTTCGATTGCAATTTCAGGGTGAAGTTGAGAACCCATCATTAGGTTCTCTTTGATCAGTACAACGTTAGAATCATTTTAGTTTAACTTTATGTTACTAAGTTCACAAACCCCCACAAGACAACAGCGTATTAATGTTATATTTACAAATTACTGTCGAATTCCCAAGTGTCCAACTGTTATGATCTCATGAATATTGTTAGGATGAACTCATTAAATCAATTTGTATAAAGACAAAGAGGCAAGCGAGTTATTACACATTTAATCCTTTAAAAGTTAAAGTTCGCCAAACAAAATATTTTCTTTTGGTTTTCGTGCAACGAATACATTTATTTTGTAAAATAAATGACTAGCTTTAAGGAGAACAATGGTAGCGTGTTATAAATGGAGATTGAGTTCAATCTTTTGGATCAAATGTATTTGTTTGATTATTAAAAAGATTAAGCATTTCGATCGTTTATGGTTGGATAATGGTTTCCACATTGATATATTAATGGTTATTCATAATTTAAAAAAAAACATGTATTTTAGTTTTTTATTTTAATGTAAATCAAAATGACAACTTATCTACAGCAATGACAAAAGTAAAGACAATTTCTCTTTCACAACACTATACTAAGTATAATTCAATTATTTTTATCAATATCTGATGTCTGGGAAATACCATTTCAAGATTTCTTTTCATTTTTTTTAACAAAATATCAACCTTAATAAAAACTATACTAAAATTTTATCAATAGAATTTTTGTTTACCTGTTGATAATTGTGAGAGTTAAAATGCAAAGATATCATTTAATTATTTTATAACTATTATATTAACTTGTATTAGCTCCTTACACTAATGGTATTACTGTTATAAATATAGACACTTTTACATGGTATAATGGTTAGCAAAATAGGCTAGTAGACTATATTGTCCCAAATTAAGCTTAGTAAATTACTATAAATATAGCCAGTGTATAGCTGAGAGCGATTACTTAACTCTTAACATCCTGTTCAGAATTTTCTAAGCCCAGAGCCCAATTCATATAACCATTTATAAAAAATAAAAAAACATCGTAGGTAATGTAAGACATTAACGCAATTAGGTAAGTTTGATCTTTAATTTTACATTTAAATCCGCATAAGTAAATTACGTATATTTTTAGACTATTTTCCATGTGTAATAAGCAATTGTGTAATAAATGGTAGGCTAGTCAAAAGATTAACATATACATTTTCATCTAAAAATGTATTTTTTTTTTTTATGGTTAATGGTTAGCATTGCTCAAAGTGTACATAATATTTACGATGGATATGCGAAGCAGAGATGTTGTAAATATTTCATAAGGGGTCTGTCTTAAATCTCAGCATCTTAAAGCTTGAGCCATAACAATGACCACTGTCGCTGTTGGAAATTAAGCAATTTGTTTATCTGCAAACTTTTGAATTACTTAGATACTTGACGTACCATGATTAATCCCTGGTTCCAATTTTTCAGATGACCTGTTACTTGATGAGGCCTTTTTCCTCTCAGATTAGTTTGTGATAAGTTATGTGTTAACAGATACAAGAAATAGTATATTGTATGTCCTAATACGATATATGTTTTCATGCCTATCCGTAAACTCGAAATTATAACAAACTACCAAACCGAAGGCTTAATTAGGTTTGACCATTCTATGTTTTGTACTTTTAACATTGAGGTTTAAACATTTTGACACTAATCGAAATATATGGTATATTGGATATAGGTGATCAATGCGATATCATTAAAAATGATTACGAGTGAAAAATACATGTGTATTTTTTTATTTCGGTAAGTTTATCCAAAAGTACTACTGTGTATTGAATATCGAAATTTGCCACCGGAATCTAAAAATTATTCAATTGAACCTTTGAAAATTATATATACACATATAAGGTAAAAAAAACATCTTATATGAGTATATTTTTTCTTCCATAGAAATCTGATTTTAAAAAAATATATGATTATTTAAGTTAATGAACCTGTCTAAACGGTGTTAAAAAGTAAAGATGATCGTCTCGTTTATTTTGTTGAGTTTTCTAAATTTGAATAATAAACGTGACACTTGTATGGAAGAGAATTTCCAATTGGACAAATATTAGCGAACAGGTGATAAGCATGTCGTTACGAATGAGAAGGGCCAACATGCGCTGCGTATATACAACAGTGATTGAAATAGTCTAAGTTGTGCCTAAAATAGTTTGTTTTTCTCACCGGTGTCAGATGTCTGTGTTCAAGATCAGGTAAGAAAGCGAGGATTTCGAATACTGAATCTCAAGGCAGGCATAACTTTCTCGTATTTGGTATAATAATTTTGTCACAATTTCCCGTTCTTGGGTCTTGAACAGTATTACAAGAATTATATTTTAGGATTTTCAAAATATATATGATATACATAGCGGTTTTCATAAATATTGTTGAATTATGAGTTATGATTGTAAGGGCTGTCATTTGTAAGTAATATTGACTTTTTTTCAATTATATATTTTTCGTTTGTTTGTTTTTTCACTATATCTGGGATCATACGATGATTTTCTTTTATGAAAAACTCTCACTGAACGCAGTAAATAGATAACTGATAATGAATATTGTAGACTTATCTCTAAATGACTACAGAAATTGTCCAATATAAAATGATGTATGATATCAGACTCGTAGGTCTCGTTCGTTACGTTCGTTTACAAAGTGGATTACACTTTATACATATCATTTCCTTACTTCCTCGGTTCTGTTAAACAAGATTGGCTGGATTTCTTGAAACACGTAGTCAATAATATTTTTAGCAAAGTGTACTCAAGCTGATACATCAACGAACAACCTTACTGAAAAATAAATTCAATCATTTCCAATAAATTCAAACATTTGGACCCGATAAATGTAGACAAATGAATCAATAGTTGAGAAATGGCACATGAAAGCATCCAGATAAATGCATAAGAGTACTTATATTTCCTCTCACGCAATTCCCGGGAGAGTGACTTTACGTTATTAGTTCTTAGACATCTCTAACAAAACTAGATAATTTTAAAGTAATAATTACAGGGAGTATTATTTGCTTGTTCACTCTTTAAATATGCTATAAAATTTGATAATTATTGTAATATGAAAACTGCATAAACATAGGAAATAATAATTATACAAAGTTCATAAGAAATAATTATATGTAAATTTGTTTTCGAGAAAAGACAAAAGCATATTATTTCAATAGTTTTTTTTTTTTCATCGTGTAAAATCTTTAAGCCAGACTTTAAGTGATAAAGTTGGATGTAGTTTATGTGATGCGTTAAGAGAACTATCGATACTGATGTTGTATTTGCAAAGATAGAAATAAAAAGTGGATGAAACGTTATTTCTCGTCAAAATAGTTCACTTTGCATTCGAATTAATTATTCCAAGAAGTGTGTCAATGATTGAAACACTTTTGAAACTCCTTTTTTTTATATGGTGTGAAGCAGCGCGGTTGTATTTCTTTGAATGTCCTCCAGGTTCTCAAATCTTACCATTCAGATGAATTTTCAGTTTAGAAAACAGGAAAGAGTCACACGGAGCTAGGTCTGGTGAGTATGGATACTGTTGCACTGGCACAATCCTCAGTTTCGACAAAACATTTGTTCATAAAGTATTCAGAATTTATTATGTAATTTGCTCAGCTGTGCAAACGCCTTCATCTAATTTTAACATTTCAGTTTCGATACTTTTTTATTACAATAGCTACTACAATTGTGTATACTGATTAAACTAATTTCAACTTTATAATACTGTGCTAAAGGGTCTAGATAAATCACTCATTTATAAATATCTATTAGGTTTTATTGTTTGAATATATAAAATATACATTTATGATTATAGTTATTACAGTTCATAGCATGTTTAAATAAACTATCATGTAATAATTATAAACGAATCCCGACATTATTAACTTTTATTCTATGGATATTATTCATTGAAATATCTATTGGTTATATAATGGTTACCAGACTCCTTTACTACAGAATATAGCCGGATAACTCATACTTGCGACCTAGTGTCCCATCTTACGCGGGTGAACATGTTAGGTAAATACTTATACTAACTATACCTTTATAACTATATATGTATATATATATATATATATATATATATTAAAGTTTATATCATCGTTAGATAAACTATGGTAGAATAATTGCAGACAAATCGTGACATTATTTGCTTTTATTGACAGTTTAATATACATTGAAATAGGTAAAGCATTCGCAGTTAGAGCCTAATTTATTCACATAAAAATCATTGAATAATATTTTTGAGTTGAATAATAAATCTTCACGTATTTGTACAATATTTTAATCTCTATTAGATTCATAATCAAGTATATAGTTTATCTACTATCAGTTTACATAGAACTCATTATGTAGCTAAGCATTAAGATAAATTACAAATAATATGGCATAAAAAACACTTCAGATTACAAATATCATACATTTTTGACAAGTCTTACTGCCATTTTAAGAATGTCAGTAAACATTGCCAAATTGAAAAATAGAATAAACTCCCGATGAGATACAGACTCAAAATTTCAGCCCTTGTTTTGAGATTTTTTTTAAGGGACAACTACAAAAGTGAGTCGAATCTAGTAAATCAAATTTAGCCATTCAGTATTTTTCCCAAACGCCAATTACACCAACATCTTTGTTTGCATACTCCTCAAATCAAGATTATATTTTATTAGTATTTTTGATACCTTTTATCGCAACACCCACTTACAAATCCGGAAAGAAATAAGCATCCGGAACGGAAATAGATAAGACCCCGGTGAGATTCAAACTTGCATCCCTTCTCTAGGGCAGCTATCTCTCCAATAAATCTTTCCCATCAAATGCGCTATAAAAACTAATCGATTACTTACGATTGAAGAATGATGATCTTCAGTTGTTTTTTTTTTTTTGTTTGTTTTTTTTTTAAGCAAAAAGAAAGAATACAAAGAAAACAATTACAAAGAAAAAATAGTAGAAAATAAATTCGGAAACCTTCATATGAGAAGTAACAACAATATTACATGCGATTTCTTATGAACGAATTAATTGAAAATTACTAAGCTAATCTCTTTTTGGCACAATGTCATAAATACAGGGCAACCAGTGAGAATCTACCTCATTGAAAAATTACTGATAGACTAGTTCGCTAATCATTACACCACGAGGGGTGCGCTTTGTTAAACTAGGCGTAGCTTGGATTTGGCACAAGGCCACGAACAGGGGAAGACCTAATGAAGACCAAAATCAATACTCAGTAGTAACCGATCTGTAAGAATAGCTTGCTAATTTCTAAATAATAACGAATCTCCCAATGCCCGATAAGAAGTGTGTTCTACTCATAAACATTTATTATCTCTAAGTGGGAATGTTCCAGTATTTGTTACCCCTGCAGATGTAGTCAGTTTTGAGAAATTAACATTTTCTATTCTATATATTTGTGGTTAATAATGCTGAGCTCATTTCGAAGATGGTTGACGCGTAGAATTTCAATTTATAAGGCGCGTGCGTTTCTGCAAAGACAAAGTTTTCTGGCAGGCAGGAAATTACCGCTCAAGTATATTAACAGAAACCTTTGTTTTTCTCTCTCCCTTGTCACAATATTTAGCTGTTTATAATTTCTTGGCTGACCAATTAGATATAACAATCCCTGTATTTTCATATCTATGTTTTAACATACAGATCTAATTTCAAAAGAAACATTTCAATTAAGTATTGTGAAGTGGTTAGTTCTACGAAGTTAAACACTTACTCTGTTAATGGCCGAGGTAATGGTTGAAATCTTGTCAATTGAAAAAAATATATCCAGAATTGTTTTTATCTGTCTGAGTAATTGCTGATACTATCACTTTTCACGTTCTATGAATATTTTTATTTCGTAAGCGAACGTGACATACTTGTAGATTCCTTTGGAATGTTGGATAACAGAAATACATTTAATTTTTAAATGACTGCATTTTTGAATTCTGATTTTTTTTTTTTCACTTGTTAAATTTTGAGGACCTCATATAAACCTACATTTATCTTCTTGAATTCCCCTGAATAAGGGACACCTAAACATGATAGGGCTTTATTTTTCCGTTTGGCCTAATCAGCAAAACATTTTGTTCAAAATATCTAACAAAAGTTATTTGTAAAATACATTTTAAAAACTAACAACCAAAAATGACGTATCCATAATATACGTTTTTAATAATATCAAATATTATTATTATCATCAGCATAGCCTGATGTTCAGTGGAAATGTTCAATGATTTTAAAAAGGTTTATTTAAGGGGCCGGGTTAGCTCAGTCAGAAGAGCGTTCAGCTAGAAACCACAAGGTTCCTAGTTCGAAACCGGCCCTCGCCAGATCAGCGTATGAGTAGCACAGGGATCTATGCGGTAAAGTAAGGAGCTGATAGTAGGTGTGGCGCTCCGTCTCAGATGCTAAAACAATCTCCTTGGTCTAGCGCTAGTGAAAAGGGGATAGACTCCCTCGCTGATTGGCTGATACCGACATTAGGCCGCCCCGACGACTTAAAAAAAACTTAATTGATACAGAAATATTCTAGTCTAATGCATTTAATGTTTAACTGGTAAATATCATTTCTTAGTGGGAAGAATTTTGTCCCTTCTGCAATAAAACGGACGTACAAAAATAACATTCAGCAGGAATAGAAGCGTTAGTGTTTGCTTTTATTTAAACTTAACTCAAACACATTGGTTTGAGAGTGGGCTGTAAAGTCCATATGAAGACGTCATATCTGCTGATGGTGACTTTATTACCAATGGGATCCAAACACTACAACATCGATGGAAGAAGTGTGTGAACCGCAAGGGGGACTACGTTGAAAAGAAAACCCTCATTTACTCACATTCCATGAGAGTATCTTGGTGACACTTTGAATATTTTAGTCGATCCTCGTATGATGTGGATAATTATATTGTACAAAAGATAATCCATGAAGCTTTCTGGGTTTCATCTTAACAGGGTCTCCATTTTCCAATTAAGTATTTTCGATATAGCTAATTCGTTTATTATCCGTTAAAGATAACTAGAACTTACATACCACGTATAAACAGTTCCTTAGATATATCACAGCTTCATTTAAACCAGTATTTTCATTTACATTTGTCCATGTTTTATTCATATATTTTTGTTCATCCATTCCAAATATTCACTGACATATTCTTAAACAAAACTTTATAATGACTTCTATCCAGGTATAAACACATCAATCGTTTCAAAATCCGAGATGAAAAACATTCATTTTTTTTTTCTCCATTCCTAAAATTCATCTTCTCTAAATAAATCATCCGTGTTCCATTTTCCTGTTCATTTCGTCTTTTCTGATTAGTTTATCCCGTGTCAAATTTTAACCCTCTCTACAACATTTTACTTTCTTTCGCTTCTTTACTTTTTACCACCTGCCTCTCTCTCTTTCTCTATCTATCTATCTCTATCTCTATCTCTCTCCAAATTAGATTTTTAATCTGTCCTCATTACATTTCCACACCACTGGTTAATTTTTCTCTTGAATAACGGCATGCTTCGTATTTATTAAGAATCTTACGACAATTATCCTCTTGTCTCTCTTCCATGGTACTTTTATTTCTGAAGACTTCCGCAATTACCTCATAAAAAAGAAAATGGCAAGAAATCTTTTACGTATAGTTATAACGACATACATCTGCATCAATCCAGCACGCACGCACACACTATTTACTCACCCAAGAGCATATTTACACATTGAGTCACCTGCTCCTTAAATCCGGGACAGGTGGTTATTTAACTGTACCCCCACCCCTAAGATTCAATAATTCAAATTTATACAGCTCAGATTAATCCAAGCTTAGTTTTATATCTATATGTGTTCTATATATGTGTACGTGTGTGCGTATGTTTTAAATGTGTTAAGTATTTAATAATTCATTATTTCTATAGATATATTTACTTTCATTCATTAGTTTAACAGACACACATAATGCTCTTTTCACAGTTACTAAATAATGAATCTTACTTAGTAGAAAACTTTTCTAAATTTCATGACATAAATAAACAATATACCAAATACTTCATTCTTGCCAACTTTTATAAGAAATAAATTCCTGTCGTAATTGGTCTTTGTAACCCGTTGAGTTATCCTTTGATGGCTTACAATCGAGCAGAGCTGCAAGATCAATTTTCGAAAACAAGATTAAAATGCCCATACATTGGAATAGAGACTTTCTCGATCATTTTCCTGACGAATCTTGATTATATGTGAATTAACAAGGCAAAACAATGTTATTACTAGCGAGGATAATAGTCTGAAATGCGAATAAATGCGAACCATTGCCTCATTCATACTAGAACCAGTCCTTGGCATGTTTCCCTATTTCGGCCCAAACTCCAAATTTACTAAAATATGTACATTTATTTTTCTTCTAATTAACACGATATTTGAGTCGTGCCGACTTGATGAGCATGTCGCCTGCCTGCCAGACTAACTAACAACTTTGTCCTTGCATGACTGCTGATTATTTCAGGTGATCCCGGACAGAAAGGTGAAAAGGGCAAAGAAGGCGCCCGCGGCCTGATTGGCTTTCCAGGCTTCAAGGGAGAACGAGGTAGTTAGTACGCCGTTGTGTTGTGTCTTGCTAGTGATGTGTTTGTGTTGGAGGTTAGTCGAGCAGATTCGCGAGGAGCGAGTGGACTGTGAATTCAAGGCCAGTGGGCCAAGTAGTTGTTCGAAAAATTATCAGTTGTTTGCCTTTTAAAAAAACGTGATATTGATTTTGCAGTTTCATCAGGTGTTTATTGAATGATTAATTTTCATGATCCCCGACTTTGAATAAATGGACACTTTTTTTAACAAAAACAAATGACAGCAGTAGACATTTATAGTTTTCAGTTACTGGTTCGTACAAAATTGAATATTGATAATAAATATATGTGACTACGTTTGGACGTACAGTATGTATGTATTTACTATCAAGATCAGGGTTCGATACTAGTTTTTAACTAGTATCTTAACTACTGGTTTTCAGTGCAGACCCCACCCCCATTTGCAAGATAGTCCTAATAGAATTATCATATCCCATTTTGTCACTAATTTGACTTCGTACCATGCTAAGGAATATGAAAAAGAAACATAATTTGACAAACTTCATACTTGTACTAACATAGATTCCTTTGATAGGTTTCCTTGTTAATAGTTATGTGATAGTATAAACTATATTTTGAATACTTACAACTACTTTGGTGGGTTATTTTATAGTTCTATCTGCTGCTAATTCAGTCTAATGGGGGGGGGAGTATTTGATCATCTTATTTGTCTGAATGTTCGAAGTTCCATGAAGTTCCCGAGTTGACAAGAAACACCTAAAAAAAGCCCTGAGGGTACATCGGCCGAAACGTTGTGTATATAACAATAAAGATGAGGACAACAGTCCGAAATATCCAAATGATATAAATTTGATAATCTTGTTAACTTTCTTAAATATACTCTATCCATTTATTACAATATCGGATATTGCAATTTTTAATTAATGTTTGTTTTTTAACCGATTTATTGGGACTAGTGGTATTTCCTAAGCTTTGCTTAGTTTAAAAATCAGCAAATAATTTGTAAATTTGTAAAAATCAGCAAATAATAAGTCATTGCTGTTACGAAATGGTCACCCATCTAATACAGAGTAGACTCATAGTTGATTAATTCTGGGGATTTATCAGGAAAAGCTTTCAGCTTGAGATTTAGGCAAATATTCAAGTATTCTTTATATAGTTTCGAAAGTTATTGATGTGTTTTAGTTTTTCTGCCTTTTTCACGTGAAGCAAAGTATACTCCGTATTCGCCGATTTGCATTAGAATGAGTGTGACACAAACTCTTTGCGCGTATGTTTCTTAAAACAAAAGGAATATGTACTTTAGTCACAGCTTTTCTAACTAATAAAATATTCAGTTGATACAAATATGAATATATAATAGAATTAGTATTTACAACTAAAAAAGCACATAAAAGATTGTGAATATTTCAGATTAATATTGTTGTTTCTGTAGAGGCGGCACTTGAGGAATGTCCCAGGTTTCCATTTATAGGATCAAGCAATCATATTAGCTGTAATAGACTGATAAGTAAATCTCAATTTATAGATAAATTAAAAGGTTTATATTATTTGTCATTTTATTCTGGAAAAACTATAAAAACGTACAATCATTTAAACAGATTTCTAAGGGAGGTAAGAATTATATGAGTTCCAAATCGATGGAAGTAATGCATATGTCAAACCTGGTGCAAAAAGTACTATGAATGATAGAAAGTCTTACATTATATTTTAAAAGCTTGTTACGAGAGATTTCTCTTTGAACAATGCTTCACAGTCAGATGAACAAGGTGAAGTTGATAGTGATCACATAGTTAAGTAAATCACTATAGACATAATATAAATCAACCATGAAATATCATTTGCACAAGCTTACTTATGTTGATAAACCTGATGTGCGACTTTCATATAAAAAGAAGGAATTTGTGATAGTCGATGAAAAGTGGATATTTTGAAATAACCATTTACTGAAGATTGCTTAAGCAAAATAAACAATCCCTGACTTTACGGAAATATGATCCTCATCGTAAGACAATAATGCCGTGAATATTATGAGATTAAAAGTTGATACTCCGTTATGATATTCTTCCAGAGAAGTCTGCGATTAATTCGAACATGTTCTGCATCTTATTAGACCAAATACATATTTGAATAAATGTAGTTGAAAGATATGACTTAGTATTTGATTTTCAGTCTTTCCATTCATTTTCCTTTAATCATTTAAATTGTCTTAGAGTTCAAATTATTCTAGGTACTATCATCATTGAAATATATCCTCTATAGCAAGTGTATATGTATAACTTGCTACTTAGGAAATATTTAAATGGAGAAAATATGTAAAGTATTATTAGGCGATTACACTAAAATATGATGGATTCAGGAAAGAAAAGATTATATATGCTTACAGCAAGCACAGTCAAGCATTTTCTTTTCATATCTCAAATTACTGAATCCCTTCAAAATGAACGCAGTATATGCAGTTGTTCTTTGTTTTTGTTTTTGTTTTCTTTAATTGGGATCTATAAGTTTTGTTTTTGTTTTTGTTTTGTTTCTTTTCAATTATTTATTTTCGAGAAAAATACAAGATTGATTTTGTTTCAAGCATAAATTTCTTTGGTAATTAAATACATGTACGTTTATATTTACATTTTTTGTGTAGTTTCTTATTTGTACACATAATTATCTTAAGCATTCCTATCTAATGAATATAATCTTCAAACATATCTATTTTATCCATATATGGGACACTATCAGGTACTACCACCCCGGTGGAAGTGACCATGGGAGTAATGGCAATGAAGTGGTATTCCACATTCCCCACATCTTTAGAATGCAGTTTAGAGACCTACCTAAGCTATCCCTATTGGGGTGGATTCTTACATCTCTGGGGGTGGGCTACTGTCAGTCTATTCTAAGACCCAACGAGCGGACGTAGAGAAATACTAGAAAACATTAACTTCATTAACTCACTTGCAAGAATAGCTGAAAATTTGAAGTTTTATAGGAAATGATCCAGTATATGAACAGAAAATACAGAACAGATATACCACACCCGTTTGCATATATGCTTTATCAGCGAATCAAATGTTTACGGGTATTGTTGAGTGACGAGTGTTGTGGAATGACGGCTACCAGCATCGAATAACCTATATTCAAAATAAATCATGGTTAGATATTTTCTCTTCGAAATAAATTATTTTGGGAGAGGAAGAAATCCTCTTTTTCTCTAGTCACAAAATATATTGTAATGGTTAGGCAACAACTCGTAACAGTGAATGAAGACCATAACTATACATTTTTCTCATTAAGAGACTGAAATATAATGTTAGATAAATATAGGTAATGTGTGATTACTATTTTATAATGAAAGTTTGCGATCTAGTAATAAACAGGAATAAATAAAATACACACAACGAATGAGAAGCTCGTGTGTAATGGTTATAGACGTAGGAGATGAACTCTTGTTACAAAGTTCAAATCCTGGACAAGGCTGTTTGCATTTCACATAGAGTTCACCACAGTTATGGACAAATAGTAGGGCAGGCTGGGTTCCTTAACCTTGGCGGTAACCTGTATAAGAGAAGGATAACTCTGAATTCAAAGGGTTTTATACTCTTAAGAATTAACCTTTTGTAGTATCCTCGAGGCGGAGGGTAAATACATTATTGCAAAAGAATGATAAATGGATTTAATGGTTTATTTATATCATTAAATTGGACCAGGCCTTCCTGAAAATAGTAGATGTGACTAAGTAAAATTCGAACACACTATCAATTAGTATTGCTGAACTGCAGTAACTCATTGCTTATGAATATATATTTTGCTTCTATCCATTTTTCGTAAACTTCCCGGGACGTACACAGAATCTTGAATATATATATTCACTCTTTCTCAATTTCTCTTATATATGTGCGTCTGCTACAATGATAGTGAGAGAAATTTCGTGTGTGGCGCTATAAATCTGCATATGTTGTTATGATGTAATAGATGCACATATAAATATATAATATATATATATATATATATATATATATATATATATAGATAGATAGATAGATAGATAGATAGATAGATTTATATTGGCAGATATATATAAAATCGCTTGTATGCATATTTGTTTCTGTTGTGTCTGTATGTGGATATCCATAAACCTTAACAAGAAAATTAATTGTAAAAGGAATTTGTCAGAAAGAAATGATTCAAATATAGCAAAATAATCCCTGGAGAAAGATGAAAGGTCATTTTGAAAAGGTCATCTATACGGCATTAACAATAGACCTAATAATTACGAAGTAAAAAAAAAACGAAACTATTTGTAGATAATCCGGTTATTATTTTCTATTTAAAGTTCAAAACGTTCTCATGTCGATTCATATAATGTATTCTGATATTAAACGCAGTCATGAAACTCATATGAATATATCTATGTGTGTGTGTGTGTCGCCTTCCTTTCTGATCTGAAGGGATGATAGATAAATGGTTGGTTAGCTGGATTTTAAGGCACGTCGACCCTTGTTGGGTTATTTTATGCCAAAAACATTTGTCTTATTATTATTGTTGGGTATTCAATTTATTTAAACTCATTTGAATTTATTCAAAATATAGATGGGGTTATAACAGGTACTGCCACTCCAGGTCAGAGTAGGGGTAATTCACATTCCCCAGAGATCCAGAATTGGAACCTCATCGCTACAGTTTAACGCCATATCAAGGACAAGACCCCCAGCCACCGTATTCTAGTATATATAAAAAGCGTTTGGGATTTGCCATGATCACTAGGGTCGGGATATTGTATATATATATTTACCAACCCCTCCGCACGAGCAGGATGTGACACAATGTCAATTTCTTAAGCGGAGTTTAACAGGTTTGAATTAAGAGTTTTCCTTCTCCTAGACGGGTTGCCTAACCAAGGTTAAAGAGCCCAGTCTGCCCTACTATTTATCCATAGCTGGAGGGAGAGTAGGATTCATACCTTTTCCAAGGGTATTAACGTTAAGTGAAATGCAATTACCACATCCAGGATTTGAACTCGGGGCGACGAGTCCATTTCCCATGACTTTAACCATTACATCACGCGCTTCCTATTGTATATATGGAATCGCTCTTCTGCGTTGCGTTATAATAAAGAATATGCACGCTATGTCTCTGATGAAAATATCGCTCCCTGGTACTTTTTCTTTACGGTGTAGAATATCTATTCCTGAAAATCCTACGGTGAATTAAAAAAATATTAGACATGAATGTGCAAACGAAAACAGTAATTATTTAAAAACGAAGGAAATTATGAACTTGCTAAATGAAGAAATGTTTAAACATCTAAATGATTTATTCGATTTTAATTTTGAAAGGGGAGTCGTTAGTATACATCGCTGATGAGACTTAATAAAGTCGAAACAGTCTGTACGGTGTTCTGCATAGCGAACCATCCTTTGCCGGGATTCACTTGTCAAGATTATTTTCTATAATTATCGAATTTTATGCGATACATGCATTATAATTGCCTTCAAGGAAAATATAAATAATAATTTATTCAACAATGCTTCTATAAACAAACAAACATCCAAAAATCTTAATCATTTTTTAATTTATTTGATTAGATATTTACTTGTACAGACACTACACTCTGATCCTATCAAACATTAAAGATTGGCGTTCGAAGAAACAAAAAGTACAGTTTATTATAGAAAGATACTAATATAAGTTTTAATATGGGGAACAACCGATATGCACACAAAATCACTTGCTAGAGAAAGTCATTAGCTTATTCGGTTGATTTACGTGTTTGTTTGATTTTTGTTGATTTTTTCTGTTAGATTTTTTTCTCTTGTGTAGTGTTATCACCTTTACTTCTTATTGTTTTTGCGAGGAAACATGAATGCATTTTAATTAAAAATCATGAAAGTCAAAACTATGCAAAATTCAAACCAATTCATAAAGTTTTAACTATTTTAAAAAAATAAAATCAGAAAATTCAAATGAAAGTTTCATCATAATGCAACAAATACAAAACACAAATTAATATTGAAATAAGATTTGTATATTGATATTAACCTTGCAATGTATTAGCATATATTATCACAACTTAGAAATGAGAAATGGCGTTATGGTTATACAAGTTATTTTCGCATCGATTAAGGCATCAATGGAATTTTTCATTATTCTTGAGAAAAGTTAGATTATATATATATATATATATATATATATATATATATATATATATATGTGTGTGTGTGTGTGTGTGTGGTGTTTGTGTGTGTGTGTGTGTGTGTGTGTGTGTGGAATTAAACAAAAGACACATCTCCTGTTTAACAATTTATTTTTGATCTTTTCGAGTTTTCTGTCCAATTTTTAATGTTTGGGTAGAATTCGTGGACTTATCCACGAATTCCACCCAAACATTAAAAATTTGGCCAGAAAACTCGAAAAGATCAAAAATAAATTGTCAAACAGGAGATGTGTCTTTTGTTTAATTCTACATGTATAAATGAAGAAATGCTGCCCAAATACACATATTATATATATATATATATATATATATATATATATATATATATATATATATATATATATATATATATACTAGAAACACACGTTGTGTTTGTAACTATATATCCTAATGTTTCAAATCTTATTCAATTTTCTAACGACCCTCTTCGTCAACTATCTATCGCCTTTCGAGGCATATCTTTTTATAATGTTTATCGGATTCATAACAGGATTTTAACAGAATGTTGAATTCATGTGTATGTCTATTTTCAAATTCTTTAAAAAAGAAACTAGCCGTTTTCATTCCTAGAAGTTATTGCTAGATTTGGCATTATGATTAACTATTTTCGTTTTTCTCTATTCCACGAGACAAACGGTTTGATACAGTTAAATAGTCGATCAACATTTATAGAAATCGCTTTCAAAAGTTTCGTTGTGAATCCTAAGGTTATAATATGACAACATAAATATTTTAATGTACTTTTATAAATTATTTTATTTGTCAATTTTGTTTAATATTTTATGAATTTGATGTTTTATTCAGTGTTCTTAATTCTATTCAGCGTTCTCAAAATATTTGGAGATAATTTCTGGAAACATCCTGACTCCAAGTTTACTTAAATCCCAACATTTTTCGCAGTATTCAGCAAATTACAGTAGTGTGGTAGTTTAAATTAGTTTTTCTCATTTAACTAGTTTATTTTCTATAGTACCTTAAATTTCCCAAAACCAGTAATTACATATAGTATCGGCATTTTCATTTACTGTAATTTTGGCAGGGCATTGGCAAGGTCTATTCTCTCATTATTCTTGAGAATTGCACGGAAGATTATCATTTTAGACATTCGGAATTTAATTTCTTATTGGCACAATATTTAGTGAATCTAAATTTATTAATTTGATCCCGTTTATTTGATCGATTTTACGCCAATGATCCGGTAAGGAACGCTGAACCCTTTAACATTCCGCGTTGCCATGAACCAGGAATGCAATTCTGTATCTGATAAACAAGACCTTAATATTTTTGCCCTTATTGCTATATTGAATTCTCATTGCTAATAAACCGTTGTGGATATATACTGTTTAACATGATTATCAGCTGCTATTTGGTACTGGTATTATGCATTGCGTGTCAGTGAGATTGGCATGAAATCATTCTTGTGTCATCTCCGACTGAGTTATCAGAAGAATATTATTCATTAAAGTCGGATTTTCGCTTTCAGAAATCCAATTATTAGATCTATTCATCCACTTTAATTCGGGCTTATAGCTAAGAACAGAATATGAAATAATAGCGGTGTGTTAGAAATGTGTGTTTAGTTATTAATTGTTGTTTTAATATCCTATACTTTTAGTCAGTTTTCCTGTCGTCAAAATGTTATTTGTACAAGAGTCAGTATCATTTGTATGCCATTGTAGATAGTCATATATCGAACTGTTGTGAGTACAACTATGAAGTGTAAAAGTTAAATCAAATTTATAATTGGATTTTTCGATGTTTTCTGAATAGTTGATATTAAGACGGGAAAGTGATACCATGAGCAGACACATTTATGTGAATTGAATTGTTTTGCTCCCCACTCGTTCGTAACAACTACTTAGTCTCACAATATTAAATTGAATCGTGAAACTAAAATGTGAACTTTTATTGTCTAGAATTTTACATATGTTTCACGTACTCAATACATGTTACTTTTGTTATATATTTTTATATTCAAAGTAATAGAGAGTCAATAATTTATATTCTACTGAGTCCTGTTTTAGGGCTCTGTTTTGTTTTTTTTTGTACTTCTCGTAATTTTGAGCGTGTGATAAGGTACTAGCGTCATCATATAACGCGATAATATTAGTTGTAGCTACAAATACGAACACTTCTGACAATTGTTTGAAAAATATCAAAAAGATTTTGTAATTGAACAATTTGAAGATTATAAAAATCAAAACTAATTGTATTAGATATAATTTATTGCCAAACTCAAAGATATGAATATGTAACCGACCAAAAATAAATATATTTATGCAGTTTGATTACAGAGTTTCAATGCAATAGTGTTCGAAAATGAATAATAATGATATCGGTTCTGGCTACAGAATTTTCTCCTAAAAATGATTAATTTCTGATATATATATGTTTCAAAAGAAAATTAACGTTTTATTATCAAGAATGTACTTATTCATAAATATATATGGGTAATTCCATGTCAAATCATCCAGAAAAAAAGTAAAATTGTCACCCACTCCCTTCAATTTTTCTTAATTTTTTTCCAGGTGTGGACTATGTTAAAGTTAGACAATCCCCAAAATTTGAGCTTCCATTTCCAAAACTTGGCGGAGTTAAGCCGATTTTTAGCTCTCCAAATTTGGTGTGGTTGGCGAAAAATGGCGACTCTTTGTAACCTATTTTTATCTGTAAAATGTGTTCTATAGCTTCCCTACCACAAAAAAAATTGGTTTATAAAAGCATTTTTGCCCAAGGAATCTAAAAATACCACAAAAAAAGTTTTAAAATCAACCAATTTTAAGTTATTGAAGATTTCTAACTTTTTCATAACAAGATCAATATTCCGATGTGGCACAGCATCTATGACAAAAAAAATTATATTATTATTTCACATACATTGAACATTGTTTGTACCAGAAAGTTTGATATTTGCTCAGAACCGAAGCTCCAACATCAGTTAAAATTTTGCAAATCAGAAATCATTAATAACTTAAAATTGGTTAACTTTAAGACTTCTTTCACAGCATTTTTGGATTCCTTGAGCTAAAATGCTCTTAGAAATCAATTTTTAGGAGTAGGAAGCTCTAGAACTCATTTTACAGACAAAAATAGATTACAAAAAGTTGCCATTTTTCGCGACACTCCACCCAAATTTGGAGAATTATGTCGATTTTTAGAATCAACATAACTCCGCCAATTTTTGGAATTGGAAACTCAAATTTTGGGAATTGGCTAACTTTAAGATAGTCCACACCTGTACAAAATTTCAAAAGAACGAAGTGCAAAATTTTAACAAATTTTTGCAAAATATTGTAGCTTCGATTCTGTGCAAATATCAAACTATCTTTTTGGTACAAATACATGTGAAATAATAATTGAAAAAATTGTTGTCGTAGACGGAGTGCCACATCGGAATATTGATCTTGCTATGAAAAAGTCATAGATCATTAATAACTTAAAATTGATTGATTTTAAAACCTTTTAAAAGCATTTTTAGATTCATTGGGCAAAAATGCTTTTATAAACCAATTTTCAGGAGTAGAGAAGCTCTAGAACACATTTTACCAACAAAAATAAGTTACAAAAAGTCGCCATTTTTTGTGACCCCCTTCACATTTAGAGAGCTAAAAATCTATATAACTCCGCCATTTTTTTAGAATTGGAAGCTCAAATTTTGGGTTTTGTCTAACTTTATCATAACCCACACTTGGACAAAATTTTCAAAAAAATTGAAGTGGATGATTTGACATGGAATTACCTATATATACATATATATATATATATGTAAAAATGAAATTGGAAATGAATAGGACAATATGAGGAAGAATGAATAAAGAAAAGAATGAACAATGGATAATAAAAGATGAATTTAATCAATATCACTTACACATGTGTTTCGGTCAGTTCATCTCATACATATATATATATATATATATATATATATGTGTGTGTGTGTGTGTGTGTTGTGTGTGTGTGTGTGTGTATTATTGATATACATATTTTGGCTGTTATATCATGTGCTTTTGGGCTTTTCTTCAAAGAAATTATCAAAATTCATATATATCAAGAAATGCATCAAACAATTTTCAAAATTATTTCAAGCAATAATCTCTTAAATAATATATCGAACTTGTTCTTGAAAATCAAGAATCATAACAGATAAAGAATTTTCAATTGAAATTTAGAATTTGGGGCACTTCGCGTTGTATGTAAGATTCTATTTTACAAAATCTCATCTTAATCATTCCCATTTCCCGGATAAAATTTCTGACAAACTTTTAATTTAAAATATGAGCAATGAAAAACTAATAAAATGATGGATAGTTAAGTACGATCGGCTCAATATACAACAGGAATAATGGATGATTTCCATATGTAGCAAACGTGATAATGTGCGGTTTTTGAAAAATTATTTCCAACAATATATCTTTCGCCTTTGCTTTAACTGACAGCTACATTTACCTTTTGTTAATAATTCAACAAAACACTGGCTAATCTATATTCCTGTTATGTTCTGATTTTATCCTAAACTAGACGCTGTTTGCAGGCTCATGGTGTAATGCTTACCGTTGTAGGAAATGGTCACGATGACAAAAAGTCATATAGCGCTAATATCCTCGGGAAATGAATGAATTCTACCATTTTCCCTTATGGGTAAATAGTAGGGCAGACTGGACTCTTTAACCTTGGTTAGGCAAGTCTAAGAAAAATCTCTGAATTAAAATCTGCTAAACATCGCTTAAGAAATTGCCTTTGTGTTACATGCTGCTCATGCGAAGGGTTTGATTATATATATATATATTATATATATATATATATATATATATATATATATATATATATTATATATGGTTAGGAGGTTGATTTAGAAGGCTATCACAATGCAGGTGTAAAGAAAAAAATAATAATACGGTAACAATGGTGTTGTGTGTTTAATTCTTGAATTTTCGAGATAATATCTCTTTTTCAAAAGATCACTGTAACTGAAGCAGTCTAGTTATGCCATTTCTTTTTATATTACTATATTTGTTGGCATATAAGATATATATATATATTTATATATATACGCTGCTTGGTTAAAAACTTTCATTAAGATATATTCTTGTAAATAAGGGGGAATCTACGATTTATTTTTTCAAATATTTATATATCGGAGAATATTCAGAGGTTCCAAAAAATAAAACAGTTACTTTTTCCCACATGGGAATCCCCAACGAGACTTAAGTACTTTAAAAAATATAGCCTTGTCAACTGATATCTGACCGTCCTAGCGCCGTAGAATTTAATTTCATGGACATAAATAACTTAACCCTTTCATCTCCGCCGAGAAATACTTCTCTTTTTATTCTACCATCTATTAAGATATCCCGACCACTCTAGCTTGTTTACCTATATTTTATACTACTTTAGACACACCCATATACATACATATCGACCACTATTGTAAGACACAAATCCAAACAAACACACACATACATATACGCTACGCCAATACGCATATACATTCATATAGAAACAATTACAGACACATGCATATATATACATATGCACCACGTCTACCTACATACTCATATAGACACGATCATACCTAAATATGTGAATTCAGAAACTGATTAGTTTATAGCATCAGACTCATTCTACGCCTGTTAGTAAATATCACTAAACGACTGAGAATAATAAGTTCTCAGTAAGCAACTAGAATTAAGATGAATACTATATATATTTGCTAACCAAATCAAAGCAGAGAATGCTGACGGAGCCGAGTTATTTCGGAACAAACCTCAACGTAGAATTCGTGCGTTCTCTTCTCAAGATTTGACATTTTGTCACATCCTGTACATGAGCTAGGTAAATATTACTACTTGGTAATTGGCAGCTAAGTGGCGCATCGACCATAACGGCGTTGAGATGCTTTAACTTCGCAGTAAAATTATCTTGAAATCCCCAAATTAAGCTTGAGAGTGAGACTTTGATCCTACACAGAATGCAGAGATAGGACACTGATCCTTAGGAGAAATCAGGTTGCTATTTAATTTGACGGAAAACGTACAGATAGTGAACTGCAACTTACAGACATCGACTTAAAATCCCCCTGATAGTAATGTACCTTCATTTATACCACTTCACTTTCTTGTGCCAAAATATTTGCTAAGCAAG
>CM042140.1:22926233-22936233 GCA_023376005.1 Doryteuthis pealeii | reverse complement strand
TCTTTTAAATTTTCTTTCGATTTATGGCTATAAATGATTTATTAACTCTTTTATATCTTATGAGGCATTCGAAAAGACGGAATATAATAGCAGACACATCTGTTATCTAATCTCTTTCTTAATTTGATATATAACTCTTTATCGCCAGAGTCAAGATGAGAACGAAATTTTATGACAAAAAAAACAAACATATTTAAACTGGGTTTTTTTTTTTTGTTTTTTTTTTTTTTTTCAAATATGTCTGAATATTTATTATTTTTTTTATTAAACTTGATAAAAGTTTGTCATTGAGTTATACGTTGATCATATTAATGTCCCCGCAGATAGGAAAATATAATTAATAGATATCAGAAGAAAATTTACAAAAATAAACCCTTAAAAACTAATAATCATTCCTCGGCTAAGCTTAAAGAATGAAATTTATTAAATTTATATTTTTAAAAAAAACAACAACAAAACCAAGAAATAAAAAAGAAGAAGACATATGCACACAAGAAAATAATGTTAACAACTCTTTTAGAAAATAATTAATGCCAAAGACGCATGCGCAGATATAACATTATATGCAGTGGCTGCATCATAACAGTGTCATTTTCTGTTATCAAAAACACAGATTTTTCTTTTAAATGAATAGGACTGGAATTTAGACGAATGAAACATTTGTATTTGTTCCACGCAGTGCATTTTAATGTAAGCTTAGAAACTGGAATCATTGTTTTTGATTTAGATTCCTGATCAATATTTACGAAAGTGCGGAAAGATTTGGGCCTGATTGATTGGCTTGCATATATATATATATATATATATATATATATATATATATATATATATATATTATATATATATATGCACATATTGTGCTGGGTGACAAATCCACTATAGAATAAACGGCATTTTTAAGTTTAAAGGAATCAAATATGACGGGAATATGGAATAACATATTTGCATCAATGTTTCGAGCCAATCAACCAGGCCAAAATCTTTCCGAGAGATGGTGTAGAAAAAGAAAATCATTTTAGTCATTGGTTTCTCACCAAATGGTTTGAAAAAGACCATTCTAAGCTGAACAATTGAATAATATTCTATTGGAAAACAGAGTTCACTATATATATATATATATATATATATATATATATATATATATTATATATACTCAACGGCATATTTAGAATTCTGAATATACATAGGAAGAAAAGAACAAAAAACTATGAAATAAAGAAAAATAATATATATATATATAATATATATATATATATATTATATATATATATATATACTCAACGGCATATTTAGAATTCCGAATATACATAGGAAGAAAAGAATAAAAACTATGTAATAAAGAAAAATTATATATATATATATATATATATATGTGTGTGTGTGTGTGTGTGTGTGTGTGTGTGTGTGTGTGTGTGTGTGTGTGTGTGTTTTCTGCGTGTGTTCGTGAATGTTTCCACTAATCATTTATTTGCATTATATGTCCCCTTTCCATTCCTAACACGCGTTGATTAAAAAGCCATTCGCTAATATTTCGATGGAAATATGATAGAAAGCTCCGGTAATTTATTATTTATCCAATATGATTTTTTTAAATATCTTGTTGAATATAGAACGACGCCGTTTTCGTACGAACAAAATGCGACTTGTGATCATGCACAGTGAATCACTGATATTTGTACGAATATACAGAAAATGCGTGTAGACAATACGTGGATACGATACACTGTTAAGGCTACATATTGAAAGCCTATATTATAAATCAAGAAAAAAAGGCTAAAATGGCTGTCTTCTGTTTGTGTACAGCGATATAACATGTATTTAACAACTAAATGCAACAGTGCTCCAGTGAAGTAATTAATTTCTATGTTACATCGTGCATGACGTCATCATAATAACTAAGCGTTAAACACTAAATGTTAAAGTATTATGAATGTGATAAAGGTGGATTTAATGAATGTAATTACTAGAAAAACGTGTGCTAGCTATCACTTTCAACAATACTTCTGGTTATTATGTATATGAGGTACACCAACTGCTTACCTGATATTGATAAAAGGGTGTCCCACCGCAGTGTTAGTAAGGTAGTCTCGCAGATCAATTATTGAATAGCGAGTTTTATCCTCTCTGGATGCCACATACTCGCAACCATGTTCTCACCTTATCCGTTGATGTTGATATTGATCAAAAGTATTGTTGAAAGCGATAACAGTTGTTTGAACAGGAATTATATCCACTGGGTACAAACACAACTTTACATAAAGAAAACGATTTAATTCAAAACCAAAACAACCATTTTTTGTCTATTAAGTTCATTCAATTATATAATTGCAATTTGACATCAGTTTTGAATCAATAAAATATTTACAGTGCCCGCTATACAAGAATATAAAGCAGCATCACAATATTTTCAGCTATAAAATAGAAGTATATATATATATATATATATATATATATATATATATATATTATATATATGTGTGTGTGTGTGTGTGTGTGTGTGTGTGTGTGTGTGTGTGTGTGTATGTGTGTGTGTGTGTATGTATATAATGAAATAAATATATAAAGGTTTACATATCTATTTATTAGGTGACAAAGGAACATTCACGACCATATTGGTTTCATGCGATGCAATCATCAGGTGAAGATGTTTCAAATGCAAGAAAAATCGAAAAAATTTCAACAAAAATAGACATGGGATGTGTATGATTGAATAAGATGATGTGCGTATGTATGTGGTGGTAATTTGAATGTATGGGAGTGACCATTTCACACTATATATATATATATATATATATATATATATATATATATATATATATATAGAGAGTTTCATAATTTGCTTGAAGCATTGTGTATGTATTGGTTAGGAGGTTGATTTAGAAGGCCATCACAATGCAGTTTGGAATAAATAAAAAATAATAATACGGTAACAATGGTGGTGTGTGTTGACCTGTATTTTTTTTATTATTTCTTGAATTTTCGAGGTAATACCTCTTTATCAAAAGAATTGAACTGAAGCAGTACAGCTATGGCATTTCTTCCTAAATGAATTTTTTTTGTTTTTTCAAAACAAAAAAAATTCATTTAGGAAGAAATGCCATAGCTGTACTGCTTCAGTTCAATTCTTTTGATAAAGAGGTATTACCTCGAAAATTCAAGAAATAATAAAAAAAATACAGGTCAACACACACCACCATTGTTACCGTATTATTATTTTTTATTTATTCCAAACTGCATTGTGATGGCCTTCTAAATCAACCTCCTAACCAATATATATATATATATATATATATATATATATATATATATATATATATATAAGTGGAGTGGCCTATTGACGGTATAATCCGGACAGTGAGGAAGACTATCACCGTTCCACTAGTGCTAGGCCAGGGAAATGTTTTTCATTGGAGCATTTAGTGAATGCTTCACTTCACTCCACTTTACTGCAAAGATCCAAGCTGTGCTACTCATGCCTTGACAAGGGTCGGAATTGAACCCGGAAAGTCGTGGTTTCTTTGGCGTATGCTCTACCGACTGAGCTTAACCAGGATGAGCATTTTTACACAAGAATATTTATCAGGGAATTAAATTCTAAGCATTTAAATAAATTCTGCTGAAAATCTAATTTTAAAACTCAGAATACATAAAAATTACTACGACATTTTAAAGAGGAATTAAACTTGATTAATTATTCTTGTGAATATGGCGAGACAATTTGGCAATGTGAATTTGGAATGACGAGCAATTAGCAAAATGGCGATTGGTGTGTGATATGTTGCATCAATGAGTTGATGTAAGACTGCTTATTTGAAACAGAGAGAGAGAAATATTGAAGTTAAAAATAAACTTGATAGAACTTCTTAAAATGTCAACAAACTAGATCACATTCCCTATGTCATTTATATATATAAATGAAGAGACACTACCACGGAGAAATCACCTGGTCTTTTAGCCACATTAGCGCATTTGACTGTATCGATGCTATATATATATATATATATATATATATATATATATATATATATATATATATATATGGAGAAAGGTAGACAAACACGGGATGTTATGGAAACGGGATGTTTATTGTCGACGATGCAACGTTTCGGTCTCTTAATTAGACCATCTTCAGGACTTGGATATAGTAATTGCTTCAATGATGGACATTCTCAAAATGCTGAAAACGGAAGGTCGTCAGTAGGGAGAGGGTGGTTGGGGGTGGTTAGTGGAGTTTCTTCTTACTAGATGGGGAGTGTCAGAATGGTGGATGGTGGTACCACAGGTGTTGGTCTAGAAAGTTGGATTGTTGAGGATTGGTTAACTGAATGTGTCTGTGTGTGTGTGTCTGTTTAATTGTTTTTTGTTTATATGTGTTGGGGAACTGGATTTGTCGTTAAGTTATATGTGTGTGGTGTATATATATATACTATCACCGACATCAAGCACCTTTTATGAATACAGAAAACTTGTTTCTTGTTTACAAACTATAGAAGGTAAATACAGATCGAATATATGTACTTTATATATAAATCAAATTAATTGAATAAATTTAATTGATTAAACAAAAATCAATTGATTTGTTGACCTTGTTGCATAGCAGCTGCTCCTGCTAATATTAATCTTTGCCTGGCTGCTGCTTATAGCAACAGTAATTCAAAATTGCTGCAACTACTATTACTTCGGTCTTGAACTTCCTAAAATAGTAAACATTACTCTATCTCTTCTACTAAAAGCATTTTGACTATTTAATGAATATTACATATTCATAAAACACTATAATGCTACTCTCTACTAATTTTTCTCTTTTAGGAAACTCTGTTGTAGCTCCTAATTTTATATTGTCACTTTTAACTCAGTGGATGTGTCAGCTTAATTTTTTATAGTTATGGGGTGAAAAAGAAAATAAATTAAACTGATACATTTTCCAATATTGTAACTCAACAGGAAAATAAAATTGGTTCAAACCACTTAGAAGTTTAGGGTAAGATTTGTTAAAATAATATTTAAATGTAGGTATTTATCTGACCCGTTAGCCATGGATAGGATGTGATACAAAATCGTAAGTATAAAGGATCCAGCAATGATTGACCTCGTTATTCAGTTGTAATGAATTTGCGATACTGGCTTACTATCAATAAGGACGCCCTTATTCTTCGCGCAATCTATTCGCTCCGCGTAGGATGTGACACAAAGTCGCAAGTATGAGAAATCCAGTGAGTATCAAATTCGTTATTCAGTAGTAATGGATCGGTGGGACTGTTTTGCTTACTATTACATCGCAATAAATCACTCTTTTCAAACTCGTTCGTCACGTGTAAGATGTGACACAAGGTCGAAAATATGGTACAATAAAACGAAAATTAAAAAAATAACCGTTACACTACGAGTGGACACCATTATTTACCTAACACGTTCGCCAGCAGTAGGATGTGAGAAAAGTTTGCAGGTGTGAGATATCCAGCGAGAACACACTATTCAATACTAATGGATCTATTAGACTAGCTTGTTGACCCTTACACCACGATGGGACGCCTCTAATATTACAAGATTTATGACAAAAAAGAACATTGATTTTTTATTAAGGATAGATAGATAGATAGATAGATAGATAGATTATGTTTGAATGGTCTGTCACTGTGGCCACCAAAGTGGAGCATCTAATGGAAATTGAGTTTGCCACATCAACTATGGTTTTGTTGATTGGGTAAATTTTACCACTTGGTATATATATATATATATATATATATATATATATATATATATAGGTACAAGTGATAACCTACTCGAGTTTCACCATGAGGATCTTCAGGGTTAAATCCACTGCGTGTTCATTGCGTTAACGAACCGTTTAACACAATGAACACACACGTGTAATCGACTGCAATTAATCGGTAGCTCGATTAATTCAGTGGATTTAACCCTGAAGATCCTCATGGTGAAAATCGAGTAGGTTATCACTTGTACCTATATTATAATAATTTTGCTCTACTTACGTATTGAGCACTTTGTATTTGAATGTAAAAAAAAGAAAATCCTAAAATAAGTAAACATTGTAATATATGAATTCTTAGTGATTTTTTTTTTTTTTTAGATTTGATGGGAGTTTGCTAAATTATTTTTCTCACTTACTCATCTCTTATTCGTTTCTCTCTTACTCACTGGTTTTCTTAAAATTATTTTACCCCGGACTTGGACCAAATACTCCTGCTAGTATATGCAATGTGTGTGTAATCATATTTGGCTAGAGGTCTAGAAGATTTTTTTTTTAGATATAAAGATTTAATGTTGTTTATTTTACACATCTATGATATCTTTGATATTCCACAAGAAATGATAAAAAAATCATTGTTAGTGTGTACTATATATTTTGAGCCCTTTTCAATATTTGTTGTTATTGCGACTCATTTCGTTTATTTTCCCGGTGGAGTCAATATTGTAACTGGCTATTTTGTAGGTGGTATTTTTTTCGTTCTCTGATGAGTCATTTTCTTTAAAATGAAAAAATATATGTATAAAATATTAACGTTCTCTTAATAAATTTTTAGTGTATATATATATAAAGATAAATCTAATGAGTCAGACGAACCTACTATTAGTTTCGCTTAATGCTCTTCAGGGCTAAGATCTGACTCTAATAGTAGGTTCGTCTGACTCATTAGATGTATCTTTATTATTTGCTCTACTTAGGCATTGAGCACTTTTTACTTATTAGCTATTCTCCTAGCGGTTATATGAATCTTATATACATATATATACATATAAATTGTTTTTTCTTTTGGCCAAATACTGTACCAATAGATTATTTTTTGTTGGTACGACTATCTTGGTTTTTTCTTTTTTTTTCAAAAATTTTTTTCTCCCCGGTTGATGTTTGGTAGTATATTTTTACAATCAAACTATTTGCTGGGTTTTTTCTCACCGCAAGGATTTACCAACACGCTTGGTATATTAAATTATATATATATATATATATATATATATATATATATATATATATATTTATTATAATGGAGATTGTGTGTTTTTCTGTCTGTAACCGAAACTATATTCCTACTCAAGTCACAATTCTCTTAGTTATTGACATCACATTCTCCATGATTTTATTTTTATCTAAACCTCAATTATTAATAAAATTTTCTTACATTATTAATACTGTTAACTATGTCTCCATACTGACAACATGCAATTATATTTATATATACAACAAAATAGCGGTTTACAGTGTGAACGGGAAGGCTAATTTGCATATTAATATTAAAAAAATCGAATTTAATAAATATGTGCTTAGTATTATTGATTTCTAACTGTTTCGTTTTATCTTAATGAATATAAGCAAAAATCTCTTCAATGAATCTTAAATGAAATTCATTAACAAGAGAAAATAACTGTCATTTTATTCTTTACTTCCTCTTATAACTAAATAACAATGAAAGACGAGAGTGATGGAAGAGTAAGTTTCAGTTGTTCCATTTTTTATTATACTCCCACTGTTTCAAATCTTTTATTATACTCCCTCTGTTTCAAATCTTTTTATCTGTATTCTTATTTAGTTTCATTAGCCTTTTTAATTTAATACAATATTTTATTACATTAAAACTTAAATACTTGCACCCGGAGGGTGCATATATTTGCTAGTATATATAACAATTTTTCCATATCAATCAATAATATGCAATGTATGTGCAGATAGAAATATTATTTTATTTAGCTTTATTGATTCTTTAAAGGTCAGACTGGGTTATATAGTTTTGGTGAGGCAACCATACTAAAACAAGTAAAACTGTGAATTCAAACAAGATCTACTCTGCTTAATAATTGATCTTGTGTCACATCTTAGCCGTGGTAAAGGAGCTGAATATATATATATATATATATATATATATATATATATATATATATATATATATATATATATATATATATATATATATATATATATATAAAGAGCGTGTAAAAAACTCCAGATTGATTATCCTATTGCAAACGTTTTTTTCTTAATAAAAATACTGAAAACACTTGCTTACACCTTATATATATATATATATATATATATATATATATATATGGTGTGTGTGTGTGTGTGTGTGTGTGTGTGTGTGTGTGTGTGTGTGTTGAACAGTAGACAGAGATTGTGGCTGATATGTCGAGAAAGACATCGAGTGATAGATACATAGAAATGTATTTAAAAAGATAGACAACTAATTTCAAAGAGACGATGTAGATTCATATTCACAACTATACACGTACCCATCAAAGTAAATCTGGTATTACTTATGAATGAGTAGCAATGACAGGTGCTGCTAAACACGCACTAACAGTATTTAAAGTAAAAATGGGGCTACAGACATGTCTCGAGATCTATCTATCTACTTACCACACTTCAACGAAAACTGAAAAACATCGAGAAGAAAAAAGAAAGTAAAGCCACTCTGTGATCTATCTGGTCTGACGGCACATTACTTTACGATACAACCGACATGATTGTCACTTTTTGACAGAAAAGCCATCAACAGGCCACACTGGAATATAGCAAAAAAATATAACTACACATTGTCCATTATATGTTTAGATGTATGTACACTCGTACGTGTTTGACGGTAGACATCCAAAAACATACATTCGTAAATGCGGATGTGTGTGTGTGTGTGTGTGTGTGTGTGTGTGTGTGTGTGTGTGTGTGTGTGTGTGTGTTGTGTGTGTACATAACGGAATATGTGGTAGAAAATATCTAAGTTCAAAAATCCTTTGCCTTCTGAAACAAGTAACTGATGCTATATTTTTTGTCAATAAACACACATACACACACACACACACACACACACACACACACACACACACATATATATATATATATATATATATATATGTGTGTGTGTGTGTTATGGAATTTTTAAGGAGTGACAGAACGAATGGACTTTCTTAGCATGCACGTGCTTTAGCGGTCGCAAAATGTCATACTTTTCACAAGTGAAAAGTGCTGAGTTCAGAGGAATATAACTAGTACAAATAGGCGGAAATGTAAATTTGTACATAGATGGTTAATGCAGCATATACTATAATCAAATAGTAAACCAATTACAGGTTAATATTGCTATATCCACAGATAATTTTTAACAGAACATTCACTACAGGAAAACATACTAAATCGATATTAAAATTACATATTTAAATACAGGATAATTTTTAATCGATTCCAAAGAAAATTTAGAAGAACAAAAACTACGTGAATAAACGCGGTAAACAGAAACCTACAGAAATTGAAATGGCGAATTCAAACACTTATTTGCAATAGCTATCAATTTGATGAATTAATTTGGATCCTTAATGACTCAGAAAACTTCGGCAATGAAAAGAAAATAGATTGTGTACTTGTTAAATACATAGAAATAGCACTTTCTTTAGATTGCCTCCTTTTACAGCTATTGAAAGTTCTAATCATAAGCATATGAAAAAGCAAAAAAATATTCCTTGCTAAACATTTCAGAAATCAATAAAACCTTTGAGTAATGCGTGATACGAATTTAATTACCATTTTGGTATCTCAATCTTCTGAATGATATTTTAGAAGAATATAATAAAATATTCATATTACTAAATGCATTCCATGATTGCAAACAATGAAAATTGTTTTTGTGTGGATGGCCCTTTCATTTCCATTACTCTCTGGTTCACTCTGACGTAAAGTGGTAGCGTCTGTTAGGATCGCATCTATGGATTACATGGATCTGTTTAAAAATATCACGTATGAGTTCGTCCTTACTTCTTCAACAATATATATATATATATATATATATATATATATATATATACAAGAAATTGTGCCAAATTTATGAATATGTTTGTTATGTAGATAAATTTCATAAGATAAGCTTATTTAAGTTATTTCCTTTTAATTAAGCAATTTATACGAATATAATATCGTAAATTTTTAAAAATCAGTGCTTATAAATTTGAATGTTATAACTAATAATTCGATGGATGAATAAAGAAATGACACAAA
>CM042140.1:22888733-22916233 GCA_023376005.1 Doryteuthis pealeii | reverse complement strand
AAATACAATAATTACACCTGTAAAGGAAACTTGAGTACCAACTTTTATTTCACACTTTTGGCATTAAATAACCCACAGGGTTATTACACCATTAAACAAACCAATCTGAACCAAACCAAATCAAATGAAGTTAATGAAAATTATTTATACCAATTTGAAGATATTAAGAACTTGAAACATATAAACTTTTATGAAAATGACTTGTTTTAGCATTAAATGACCTGAAAGGGGTTGATGTGCCATAAAACAAACAAATTAAATCAAACCGAATCAAATAATTTGTTAATGAAAATCATTTCTACCAATTTGAAGTTATTAAGAACTGGATATGTAGAAACTTTTATCAAAATGACTTCATTCGGTATTAAATGAACTGAAAAGGGTTGAATAGATCTAATAATGAACATATGTAAGTGTGACTGTGTATGTGTGCGCGCATGTTAGTAAGTGCACGTGCCTGTTTCTATATTATTTGTTTGATAATATTTTTATGTACGCTCAGCATTGAAATATAGTTATTGCATTCATCATGTACAAATTACATTAGTTTTTCCTAGCTGATCTACCTTTTATTTCTTGTTGTCATGTCATTGATATTGAATTCAAATGGTCCCAATGGTAAGTGAAAATCGTCAAGGGCTTCAGAGAAACGAACTTTTCACAAAGTCTGGATGAGACATGTATTGTGTGAATCGAACAATAGCAACGTCCCCGAAATCTTTTCTAATCAGACAATATTAAGATATAAATTAAGAAAAAACATTCGAGGCTTTTCTGTCATTATTTACATTTTTGTTTCGAATAATCTAGATATTTAAATGAGAAATAAAATCGGTTGATATTAACCCAGGAAACAAAGACTTTAAAATAAATGATTATAACTATGACATTGCAATAAGGCATCTGATCATTGGCAAGTAATTCGGCAAACCATTCGTTACTGTAATGAGTTCGATTCTCACCGGGAGCGCGACTTTTTTTTGTATTTGTGAAGCTAAATGATATAACATGGTTGAGATAATTCAATATCGTCCACTAGTGTCAATCCTTGATGTTCTCGCCTGTGTTAAATGTTGGCATTAAAGGCAGACAGCTATTCCCTATTGGGAACACTGGATATTTCACAGTCGTTCAATTCTCGTTTCCTCCAATGTTGTGTGCTGTTCTAATTTTTAAATGCAATATTTTCTCATTTTCTACCGATGCCAAAGGTCAGTGTTCAAGCTCCGTTAAAAGCCAGTATTTCAAACACCGAGAGGAAGATCGTATCCGTTTGGAAGATTGGAGTAACACAATCTACTTACTATAATTTTTCCCAAATCTCTGCCGAAATAAGCTAATATTTAAAAATATCGATATTATTTCTCAAAGTGGCTAACTTACAACAGAAACATTGGGGTATTTTTCTTTTTTTCAATATAACGTTCTAAGACAGACATACAATTTCTAAACCATATTAATCTAAACAGACAAAAACTTTGGTTTTACTTAGTTGTTCATTTGCTGTATTCTAGAAACTAAAAAAAAAACATGTTAGCTTAGCCAAATATATCAAACTGAAATTAACATAATATAAGCGCCAAGTAAATATCTAGAATTCTTTCGTTAAACAGATTTATAAAACAATGAAAATAAAAGAAACACTCGCAGACACGCAATAGTTAGAAAATATTTTTATTTGTATTATATCCGTATGATACATACAGATATAATTAATGTATTTTTATAAGGTAATTAGGCGGTGAAAATATACAAGGTGGTAAGTTCTAAGAAAGGAAAGGTGTTCAATAATGTATAATTAAAATCGACAACATATGTAAGAAGTGTGAACATTGTACTGTTTTTTGTTTTCTTTTTTCAAAGAACTTTCTACACCATTGTAAATGAATCAATGAATATAATGAAATAAGCAATCCAGTCTTTATTTTCACAAACACATTGTCTATCCTTATATAAATGAGAATATATATATATATATATATATATATATATATATATATATATATATATATATATATATATATAATGAATAGAGTGGAAAAATGAGAAAAGTATTGGCATGAAAAGGTGCTCAATGCTAATAAAGCAGAGCAGATTTATAATCAATGGTAATATTATGGGTTTACACTCATAACTTGAAGTTTCATGGTAATCTAATCATCAGATGAGTTCAATGGTTGAGATCTTAAAAACCAGTCGTGAAATGGTTGATATTTTAAAAACCAGTAAATTTTTAGCGTTTATGTAAACCCATAATATTACCATTGATTATATATATATATATATATATATATATATATATATATATATATATATATATATATATATATATCACGATGTTACCGACGTCCAAAATTATACAAAAGGATTTTTTGCTGCTCTTTTGTTAAAGAAAGTAAACTCATATTTTGTTGTCAAAATTCAAATAAATATATTTTATTTCTAATAAATCCAAATTTTTAACAGTTAAATTCAAATTAATTCATATATTTAAGGTTTTTCTTTTCTTTTGGATGCGTCAAATGATGAAATTATCGTTAAATTTAAACGTGTAATAAAAAGCGGACACGTGTAAGCCTAAACAGAAGACAGTTAAAACACAAACATGTTCAAATTTAATGTAGAAGATTATGTGATTATTTCTTGTTTGTAAATATTTTTCTCGTAAAACTACATTAAATAACTTTGAATATATATTAGATAAAACAAACTAAACATAAACCAATAATACAGGGTATGTATTTATTAAAACTTGTTTTAACAATGTAGATTTTATTGTTGTATACTTAATTTCTGAGTATATATAATACAGCGTTGTTCTTTATCCTATGTATTAATCATTTTGACTATAAATTAAATACTCATTGATAAACTTATGCAATTACTGAGAGTATTGTGACGTACATTCGGTTACAGACAGACACCGAATCTCCATTATATATATATACATATGAGAGAGATGTCACACACACACACACATATATATATATATATATATATATATATATATATATATATATATATATATATATATATAGATAGATAGATAGATAGATAGATAGATAGATAAGTAAAGAAATAACAAAAGACTTAGAGATTTAGCATTCTGAAATAGACTATAATGCTAAATCTTTTGTTATTTTTTACTTATATATTTGCTCTGTGACTCTAACATTAAGAACACACATTGAGCTCTCAAATTGCGACAGGTTTTTTAAATAAAGCTCTTGTGTCGTAAGGAAGATTTCTTCTCTGGACTTTTGGATTATATATATATATATAATATATATATATATATATATATATATATATATATATAGAGAGAGAGAGAGAGAGAGAGAGAGAGAGAGTTACTATATTATATATATAAGTATGTGTGTAAAGGTGACAATTAATTCCGTAACCTAATGATCAAAAACCATTTATTTTAGACAAAAGATATATGATATTAAAAATTATCCACTACCTGAAAATGCATGTAATTAATGGTATATACCAATCGCATAGCTAAGATATTATACACTGAAAATTTCATAAAACTTACGCAAAGTACTTGTCAGGTAGCAGACGTAAAAGTGAACTAAATATCTGTATTCACATAAAAGCTTTATATTCCCTGACACAATATCGGACAATGTGTAGATAGACAGGATCAAAAAAAAACTTTTCATTTTTTTTTTCAAGACCAAAGAAAATCAATCATTTCTGATGAAAACTAAAACTGTCTGCAAAGTTATTACAATAACTTCCTTTTATACACACTGTATCTTCTCTATTTTGTTTCTAATTTCGCTCACCTTGTTCCAATGACTACGTTTTTACACAGCATCAATATATCCATCCAATGACACCTAAAACCTTAATATAAGAATACAACACTAGTATATTTGGTACATTTTTAATTGATTGTCCTAAATATCGTCACTTCTCAATTCCTTATTTAGACTGGTGACATATTCTTTGTTAGTTATTATTCCAGTTTTGATCGATATTTTCTTCAATCTTAAACATAATCATGTCGTGTAGTATAGACAATGAACTTGTCGCGTCCATTCGTCTCCGTTTTCCGGAAACAACATTGCGGAAAAGATAGATTTTAGAGCTAGGCTAAAATATACAAACATTAACACAAACCACAGACATATTAAAGTAGTAGTTAAAACCTTCCATAAAAATAAATATACGAATATATATATATATATATATATATATATATATATATATATAAGATATTCCTAAAAGCGTTTGGGGAGCATTAGGAGAGAAGTGGTTTCCTTATAACTTTTTGAAAAATTATAGAACGTGCTTTTTTAACATATTTTCCGAATATCATTTCGAATTAGGTTTGTAATGTCCATAGAGACACTGGAAATGTTTCCTACCTGGGTATATCAACGAAACGATTAAAGTATTTTGTATTCTTTAGATGGAACATTCTCAATAAGTATTATTAATGTCCAATAGGGACCGGTTTGGCTCAGTGTACAGCATTCGCACAGGAATTGCAAAGTTCCGTGTTCGATACCGGTTCTAGCCAATTCAGCGCATGAGTAGCAAATCTTGGGTAGCCTGATAAGTACGGTAAAGAATCTGAGGGTTGACAGTAGGTGTGGTCCTCCACCTCAGCAAAACAATCTACCTTGTCTAGCGGTAGCAAAAAGTGGATAGACTTCCTCGCTGTTCGGCTGATACCAACAATATTCTACTCCACAGATTTTATTTACTACATGTGCTATTTTCTTTTAGTCTCTTTCAATATTTTTGTATTAACTGCGTTATAATGGCACCATCATCAGTAAATTATGTTGTACCTTTTGAATTAGTGATAAAAAGTACTGAACCGTTATTACAAATATCTTTGGCAGATTGAAGAATATATCGATATAAACAATGAATTAAACCCCAATTAAACCATCATAAAAAAAAGATTGATATTAGAGAATCAAACAATGCTGCTTACATGGTTCTGAATCTAAGTTGCCTTTCAGGTATTTCTTATTGTTTCTCTTAAGCAAAAATTATTTCTATTTTATAGTCTGTCCTTGTTGGTGGTTGTAAACCGGAAACATGATACTGTATTGTGTTTCTCTTAAGCAAAATGCTTTCTATTTTATAGTCTAGTCTTGGTTGGTGGTTGTAACCGGAAACAATGATACTGTATTGTTTCTCTTAAGCAAAATGCTTTTATTTTATAGTCTAGTCTTGTTGGTGGTTGTAAACCGAAAACAATGATACTGTATTGTTTCTCTAAGCAAATGCTTTCTATTTTATAGTCTAGTTTGTTTGGTGGTTGTAACCGGAAACAATGATACTGTATTGTTTTCTCTAAGCAAAATTCTTTCTATTTTATAGTCTAGTCTGTTGGTGGTTGTAAACGGAAACAATGATACTGTATTGTTTCTCTTAAGCAAAATGCTTTCTATTTTATAGTCTAGTTTTTGTTGGTGTTGTAAACCGGAAACAATGATACTGTATTGTTTCTCTTAAGCAAAATGCTTTCTATTTTATAGTCTAGTGTTGGTGGTTGAAAACCGGAAACAATGATACTGTATTGTTTCTCTTAAGCAAAATTCTTTTCTATTTTATAGTCTAGTCTTGTTGGTGGTTGTAAACCGGAAACAATGATACTGTATTGTTTCTCTTAAGCAAATTGCTTTCTATTTTATAGTCTAGTTTTGTTGGTGGTTGTAAACCGGAAAATGATACTGTATTGTTTCTCTTAAGCAAAATGCTTTCTATTTTAGTCTAGTTTTGTTGGTGGTTGTAAACCGGAAACAATGATACTGTATTGTTTCTCTTAAGCAAAAATTCTTTCTATTTATAGTCTAGTCTTGTGGTGGTTGTAAACCGGAAACAATGATACTGTATTGTTTCTCTTAAGCAAAATTCTTTCTATTTTATAGTCTAGTCTTGTTGGTGGTTGTAAACCGGAAACAATGATACTGTATTGTTTCTCTTAAGCAAAATGCTTTCTATTTTATAGTCTAGTCTTGTTGGTGGTTGTAAACCGGAAACAATGATACTGTATTGTTTCTCTTAAGCAAAATGCTTTCTATTTTTATAGTCTAGTCTTGTTGGTGGTTGTAAACCGGAAACAATGATACTGTATTGTTTCTCTTAAGCAAAATTCTTTCTATTTTATAGTCTAGTTTTGTTGGTGGCTGTAACCGGAAACAATGATACTGTATTGTTTCTCTAAGCAAAATGCTTTCTATTTTATAGTCTAGTCTTGTTGGTGGTTGTAAACCGGAAACAATGATACTGTATTGTTTCTCTTAAGCAAAAATGCTTTCTATTTTAAGTCTAGTTTTTGTTGGTGGCTGTAAACCGGAAAACAATGATACTGTATTGTTTCTCTTAAGCAAAATGCTTTCTATTTTATGGTCTAGTCTTGTTGGTGGTTGTAAACCGGAAACAATGATACTGTATTGTTTCTCTTAAGCAAAATGCTTTCTATTTTATAGTCTAGTCTTGTTGGTGGTTGTAAACCGGAACAATGATACTGTATTGTTTCTCTTAAGCAAAATGCTTTCTATTTTTAGTCTAGTTTTGTGGGTGGCTGTAAACCGGAAACAATGATACTGTATTTGTTTCTCTTAAGCAAAATGCTTTCTATTTTATAGTCTAGTCTGTTGGTGGTTGTAAACCGGAAACAATGATACTGTATTGTTTCTCTTAAGCAAAATGCTTTCTATTTTATAGTCTAGTCTTGTTGGTGGTTGTAAACCGGAAAAATGATACTGTATTGTTTCTCTTAGCCAAAATGCTTTCTATTTTATAGTCTAGTTTTGTGGGCTGTAAACCGGAAACATGATACTGTATTGTTCTCTTAAGCAAAATGCTTTCTATTTTATAGTCTAGTTTGTTGGTGGCTGTAAACCGGAAACAATGATACTGTATTGTTTCTCTTAAGCAAAATGCTTTCTATTTTATAGTCTAGTCTTGTTGGTGGTTGTAAACCGGAAACAATGATACTGTATTGTTTTCTTAAGCAAAATGCTTTCTATTTTATAGTCTAGTCTTGTTGGTGGTTGTAAAACCGGAAACAATGATACTGTATTGTTTCTTCTTAAGCAAAATGCTTTCTATTTTATAGTCTAGTTTTGTTGTGGCTGTAAACCGGAAACAATGATACTGTATTGTTTCTCTTAAGCAAAATGCCTTTCTATTTTATAGTCTAGTCTTGTTGGTGGCTGTAAACCGGAAACAATGATACTGTATTGTTTCTCTTAAGCAAAATGCTTTCTATTTTATAGTCTAGTTTTGTTGGTGGCTGTAAACCGGAAACAATGATACTGTATTGTTCTCTTAAGCAAAATGCTTTCTATTTTATAGTCTAGTCTTGTTGGTGGTTGTAAACCGGAAACAATGATACTGTATTGTTTCTCTTAAGCAAAATGCTTTCTATTTTATAGTCTAGTTTTGTTGGTGGCTGTAAACCGGAAAACAATGATACTGTATTGTTTCTCTTAAGCAAAATGCTTTCTTTTTATGGTCTAGTCTTGTTGGTGGTTGTAACCGGAAACAATGATACTGTAGCCTTCCTAAGAAAGATTTTAGGCAGTGTTAATTGCTCTTGAAACAAATAAAAAAGTTCAAGCCTTCATTAAATCAAATCGATGATAAAGTCCCTGAAAATAATTTGAGGAAAAACGGATTTAGTCTACATCAATTCTAAATGTTATCTACGTGTCTATATGTAATCAGGAAAGGGAAATTAATTGTATTGATAAAAAATTTCTTTCGAATATTTGTTCTGTTAATCTTATTTAAACAAAAAGATAAGTTTGCAAATGCTAATACAAGTATATGCACCCGAAACATTCATTTAAAATTTATGGCTACAGGCAATGATTTCCTATATTCTGTTGTAGTAAATATCTAAATTAAATAACCGGAATATATACATATATATATATATATATATATATATTATATATATATATATATATATATTATATATTTCATTTATGTGTACTACTATGTGAAACATAGCGTAAGCAGTTGATCCAATTGGGCTCAATATATTGTGAATATAGAGCATTAATGTCGTAGAAGTTAATTTCCCGACCGCGGTTTCGGTGTTACTCTAACACCTTCATCAGGGGATTGAGTGGATATTTTCAGTTACTTTATATAGCTAGACTGATCTCTTAATCTGAAATTTTCAGGAAAATTAAAGAGATATCAGTCTAGCTATATAAAGTAACCCGAAAATATCCACTCATTCCCCTCATAAAGGAGTAACACCGAAACCGCGGTCGGGAAATAACTTCTTCTACGACTATATATATATATATATATATATATATATATATATATATATATATATATATATATATATATATATATATATATATAATATATTATATATATCATTAGAAAACAACCTCAGTTATAATTTATTGACAGGTTTCAAATATTTTGGATTAAAGAAATTAAGCTTAAGAATAACTCGTGATTTATAACATTTTGTTGATTTGATATAAGCCTGACGGAGTATTTCTTTGAAATCCAATTCATTTAATGAATGAATGAGCTTACGTCTCAATAAAAAAGAAGTATTGGAGGCAATGTACACCATTGTTTTATGCTTTCGTTTTGATTTGGTTTTTTTTTAATGGTCACCGATTTTACTGAACTTGTTATTTTTATATTAAAGGTTATTTACAATCAGCACTGAAATTTCTATAATAAACGCAAGATAATTCATTAACCCTGCAACATAAAAAAGTAACAATAAAAGTGTCTAAATGTGTCGATATTAGATTAATATCGATTAAATTATGAAATTGCTGTGAACAAGTGCTGTCCTGGAAAATTTTAAAATGTCCTGGAAACGTCCTGGAAAATGATTTTCTAAATGAGTGGATCCCTGCTCCTCCAGCTGCTTTTGATAAGAAGAAAAGAAAAAGAAGAAGAAAGTTTGAGAGAGTGGGTGAGAATGCGGAAACAATAACGCTAATCTGTTTTAATCGATTATGAAAAGAAGGAAAGAAAATACAGTCGTAAGGATCAAGGTTTATATAAATTATAACTATTAATAGTTTAGACGATCAAGATACGCATCCTATTAAGAGTGATAGAATTTATTTTTTATTAAAAAATGTCTTTCTTTATAGATTTTAAAATGTATTTTCAGTAACACCCTACTAATATTTTCTGGGCTTATCTTTTGTTTATAGCTTTTTTTACTGTCTCCTTACAGGAGCCTACCCAATTTCCTTGAGTTCATATATTTCGCAACCCTAATGTTAATTTTGTATCTTATCTGAACCTCAGCTTTGGTGTATGGAGTAAACTGAGTAATTGAAAATGAACAAGAAATAAACTAAAACCAAAGAAGAAAATTTTCGTTTGTTTGATGTTTTTTACTTTTGTTCTTCCTTCACTTAGGTTTACCAGGAAGTCAAGGCCCTCCTGGAATCCCAGGTGTCCCTGGCAAAGATGGAAATGATGGAATGCCTGGACCTCGAGGTTGCTTCTTTTACACTATTCATGGTTAATATTGTCTTGTACAATATCCATGGTGTCTTTTCCGCTTGAATTGGCGGTTATTTGACATTGTCCAAAGTATATCCGTAAAGCGATATTTTCACTTTATTGTTGCAAACAATATACAGTGAATAAACATGGAATAAGCTAATATTTGTTCACAGCTTCCTGGGAATCTACTTTATATAACCATATACAATAAATGTGAAGATAAATGTACGTGTAAAGCGCTATTACTGTGTTATATTTTCGTTTATCATATGATATATATGAATATTGAATTTAATTATATTAAATAGCTATATAGAACACACCAATACGCAGATATCTCAATGTCCCAATATGAAACAAAAATCCAACCAGAAAAAATAAAAACAGGTCTTTTGTAGGTGGCTTGTACGAATTTATCTCTGTCATGTGAGTCTTGTCCGCTATCAGAAAACCCACCAAATGCAGGAAATTCCCTTCTAAATTTTCGCTCGTCAAGTGATTACATTTATGTTAGCGTAGACAAAGACTTCAATGACGCTTGGTAAGTGTCAATTTCTCGCCTATACGATCACAAAACTAAGAATCTGAAAATCACATAAGCAAGAAAGAGTCATCATGCGCCAATATCTATATTATGATATACATCTTCGGAAGACTATAATATATATATATATATATATATATATATATATATATATATATATATATATATATGTCTTCCGAAAATGTGTACAGATTTCCTCAACAAACTATACCTAAACTGACGGTGCACATGAGACTTTTCCAAATCATTTATATTTTAAGGGGTGCCCTATATTCTGGCCTTGTGACAAACCGAACTAAGCTTAATGCATTTAACAACTAATTGTTATTTAGATTATAGTTAAATTTTCTAGCTATAGAGGGAATTCATATCTATTATTTAAATTACTATCTGATTATACGGGATAAGGAAAGTCACAACAAAATAATTACTCACGGAAATTAAATACTTAAAATTTCCCCAAAATGCAACCCTTTATCATCATTTTGACATAAGAATATATCCAGTCAAGAATTCCTCCTATAAAAGAATTAATGAGAGTTTAGGAAATCTAAAAAAACGATCATATTAAGAACTGATTTTAAATTAAATGAGTTATATTTTTAAGTTTAAAAATTATCGGAATTCCTAAACCCTTCAATATAAAACGAAAAATGTATCTGTTTATATTCAATGAATTAAAATTCATCTAAAAAATGTTTAAAAGATATATTAGAGTAATATAAAAGTTTTTTTTTCTTTTTCTTGATTTTAAAACATCGATAAATGGAAAGTTAGAGAAACTGAAAACTAAAGAAGTTTAATAGAATAAATAGCAAAATATCAAATATTCATTGTGATTCTCCTAAAACAGTTTGTGAAAAAACAGGTCACACACCACCAATAATTGTGTGAATAACATCCTGTCATTTCTGTAGTTGTTTTATATATTTCTTTAATATAAATCGTCGTAATGCATCTGTTTGTTTTGTGGTAACTAATAAATTTCGTGTTCATTAAGTGCGATATGTCTGTTTAAAACTGTCTGTTATCCTACTGGGTTTTCGTTGCATTATTTAAATGTTTGAAGCAAGTCTTTATATGGTCTTTATATTTAGCTTTCTCAAAGAAACTATTTTTTTTCATACATTTATTGTTGATTTCGGTTTCTGTAAAAATCTGTGTAATTGTTGTTTGTACTTGTGCTTTTTTAGAAATCTAGTCAGCTTCTCATTTTGTATTCATCAATTATAGACGTTAATATTTTCTTCATTTTCATGAAAATTATTTTACAGAGTTACATTTATATTTTAAGATGTACTCATCATAAGTATATCCAACGTATCCCCATTGCGTAGATGTATTATTTTAGTCATTGTCATTTGAGGTAAGATCCCCACCAAAAAATGGGGTGTCATGGATTTGACCACAAAATGCAACTGGCGGAGCTCTAGTAAGTGTAGATTATACCTTTATGGTTCTTACTTCCGCTTAGTTCTGATATTCATATAAGTTAAAGAAAGGAAATTAATCCGACGGTATGAGTACATATAAAAAGATATGAAAAAACACCACAAAATGCTGTTAAAGTGAAAACATTTTATAACTTAGGTGATATTTGAACAATATTTCGATTTTATGAAACAACACTGAGTATAAACAAGCTCTGATGACGATTTTCATAAAAATCGAAATATTGTTCAATATCAGCTAAGTTATAAAATGTTTTCACTTTAACAGCATTTTTGTGGTGCTTTCCATATCTTTTATATATATATATATATATATATATATATATATATATATATATATATATATAATATATATATATATATATTATATATATATATTATATATATAGACTCATCTCATCTGGATTTTTGTCAATCCACTGAAAGATACAGGTATCCTAAAAATTCTACCTAGAGGCGGTAGGAGTAATAAGCTTTGCTCTGATATGTCGTATCGGATATTGGGATTCAGGCTTTCCTTCTGATGGAGCAAGTACTGATAGATGGTGATAAAACCTCAAAAGCTTCGGTTAGATTGAAGTATACTCGATACTAACTATAACGTAACTCATGAGTCCTTATGTGTGTCTTCTTCAGGTGTTATCAAAGAGTGTCATGGTTTCTTTATGTATTAATCCTTAATAAGAGCTAATAAAAACCTGTTAGTAAAATGACAAGTATGTTTAAAGATTTTTATTGCATGTCAACCTTCGTGGATTATTTAATGCCCAAGTCAACCCAGGTAGAACAATGGTAGTGGTACCATTATCCAACAATTGGGGACAAAGTGGTTAACACCTTACCCAAAGGTATTAGTCCGAAGGTGGACGCAATAGCGCCACTGGATTTCCACTGACTTACTATTATGTACTATTCCAGTGCATTAGCCATTACGTCACGGGGACTACCCTCATTCTTCAGGTTAAAAGAAAATTGTGAATGTCGAAACCATGATAGAAGAATCGGTTGTTTCTTTTAACAAATAGAAGAAATTTGGTCTAGATTTTACAATATCTATATCATTTTTATATATTGTATGAAATTTATATTTATAATTGTAATAACTATTGTACGATAAAGGTAGAACTCATGTTGTTTTCAGTTATGCTCTATTTATATATTTAGTTAGTTAGTTATTAATCCTGTCTCATATCAACTGGTTGTGTCATTGACAAAAAGAAAGTATTGCAATTCTTAGATGCTTACGAAATTGCTTCAAACAAGACGTGAATAGAAGTGCATTTGTGTCATATACAGGCATTTCCCTTTGTTTAAACCTCTTCCCCGTAATGTAATTCACCATCTCGAAAAATATAAATCAGGAAAAGATTCGATAAAGCAAAAAGCAGCCGCACGCCTATAATGAATTAAAACAGAAGGACAAAGATTTTAAAAGAAATTATGAACACATGTATTGCGTTTTATTTTGTGAGTATATAAAACAGTGTGCCTGGTATTTAAAAATGGATGTGGTTTTCATTATGAATGCACCGAATTTTGGCTATAAAATCTTTCTAAAAGCCACTGAAGTGATTAACGGATTAAGTTAAAATCCGTTAGTTTTCTTTCTTCGGTCTTTTAGGTCATTTGAAATCAACAATTATGTTTCGGTTCTTCGAGAGATAATCTTTAAAATATTAGAAATAGTTACTTTCTTGATTTGTTTATATTTTAGTTTATCTTTGCATTTTAATCATTATAAAAAAAAACTTCACTTACCATTGTAAATATTTTTTCAGTGTAGTAACTTTTAATTGCAATTGTTCTTTTCATTTTTTATCTTCACATAAATCACTTAAAGTATATGAACATTAAAAAAAATTAAAAGAACATTGAAACTTAAATACTACACGAAAAATATTTTTTACAATGGTAAGTGAAGTTTTTTTTATAATGGATTTTAAATTCAAGATAAAACTAAAATATAAACAAATCAAAAGTTATATGTTCTAATGATTTTAAAAGATTAATCTCTCGGAAGAAACCGAACATTAATTGGTTGATTTTCAAATGACTAAAAGACCGCAAGGAAAGAAAACTAACGGTTTTTAACTAATCCGTTTTAATCATTTCAGTTGCTTAAAGATTTTAAGCCCAATTCGGTGCATTATAATGAAAATCCACATCCTATTTTAATACCAGGCACACTGGTTTTATTTATACTCACAAAAAATATTAAACGCATACATGTGTTTCATTAATTTCTTTTTATAATCTTTGTCTTCTGTTTTAATTTCATTATAGGCGTGCGGCTGCTTTTGCTTTATTGAATTCTTTTCTGATTATATTTTTTCGAGATGGTGAATTACATACGGGGAAGGTTTAAACCAAAAGGGAAATTGCGCGTTGTATATGACACAAAATGCACTTCTAGTTCACGTCTTGTTTTGAGCATTTCGTAGCATCTAAGAAGTTGCAATTAACTTTCTTTTTGTCCATGACACAAACCAGTGATATGAGACAGATTATAACTAAACTAACTAAAATATTATAAATAGAGCATAACTGAAACAACGATTGAGTTCTTACCTTTATCGTACATTAGTATTACAATATAAATATAAATTTCATTACAATACTGTATAAAATGATATAGATATTGTTTAAAATCTAGACCATTTCTTTTCTATTTGTTAAAACAGAAAAACGATCTTCTTATTCATGGTTTCGAACTTTCAACAATTTCTCTTTACCTGAAGAAATGAGGGTAGTCCCCGTGACGTAATGTCTAATGCACTGGAATCAGTACATAATAGTACAGTTCAGTGGGAAATCAGTGGCGGCTATTGCGTCCACCTGTGGACTAATTACTTGGTAGGTGTGAACCACGTTTGCCCCCCCATTGTGGAATTAAATGGATACACTACCATTGTTCTACCTGGGTGACTTGGAGTCATTAAATAACCCACGGAGGTTGAACTGCAATAAAAAGTCTTTACATACTTTGTCATTTTTACTAACAGGTTTTTATTAGCTCTATATTAAGGATTTTAATACATAAAGAAACCATGACACTCTTGAATAACACCTGAAGACAGACACACATAAGACTCATGGTTTACGTTATAGTTAGTATCGAGGATACTTCAACTCTACCGAAAGCTGTTTGAGGTTTATCACTCATCTATCCAGTACTTGCTCCATCAGAAGGAAAGCCTGAATCCCAATATCCGATACGACATACAGAGCAAAAGCTTATTACTCATACCGCCTTCTAGTAGATTTAGGGATACCTGTATCGTTCAGTGATTGACAAAAATCCAGATTGAGATGAGTCTATATATATATAGTATATATATATATATATATATATATTATATATATCTATTATATATATATATATATATATATATATATATATATATATAAAGGATATGGAAAGCACACAAAATGCTGTTAAAGTGAAAACTTTTATAACTTAGCTGAGTATTGAAAAATATTTCGATTTTATGAAATCGATCATCAGGCTTGTTTATTACTCAGTGTGTTTTCATAAAATCGACAATATTGTTCAATATCAACCGTAGAAATCTAAAAATGTTGTCACTTAACAGCATTTGTGTTGTTTTCATATTCTTTTTATATGTACTCATACCGTCGGATTAATTTCCTTGCTTTTAACTTATATGAATGATCAGAACTACGCGGAAGTTAAAACCATAAAGGTATAATCTACACTTTACTAGACTCCCGCCAGTGCAGTTTGTGTCAAATCCATGACACCCATTTTTTGGTGGGATTTTACCTCAAAATGACCAATGACTAAATAATTACATCTAACGCAATGGGGATTACGTTGGATATACGTTTATGATGATAATTCGTGTAAATATAATGTAAACTCTGTAAAAATAATTTCATGAACATGAAGAAATTTAACGTCTATAATGATGAATACAAAATGACGGAAGCTGACTTAGATTCTAAAAAGCACAAGTACAAACAAACATTACACAGATTCTTACAGAAACCGAAATCACAATTAAATGTATGAAAAAAAAAATAGTTTCTTTTGAGAAAGCTAAATATAAAGCCATATAAAGACTTGTTCAAAATTTAAATAATGCAACGGGAAAAACCCAGTATAACAGACAGTTTAAACAGACAATATCGCACTTAATGAACACGGGAAATTATTAGTTACCACAAAACAAACAGATGCCATTTACGACGATTGTATATTAAAGATATATAAAACAAACTACAGGAAATGACAGGATGTATTCACACAATTATTGGTGGTGTGTACCTGTTTTTGCACAAACTTGTTTTAGGAGAATCACAATGAATATTTATATTTGTTGCTATTTTATTCTATCTAAACTTCTTTAGCGTTTCAAGTTTCTTCTAACTTTCCATTATCGATGTTTTAAAATCAAGAAAAAAGAAAAAAAAAACTTTTATATCTCTTAATATATCTTTTAACTGTTTTTAGATGAATTTTAATTCATTGATATAAAAACATATACATTTTTTGTTTTATATGTTTGAGGGTTAGAATTCGGATAATTTGTAAACTAAATATAACTCATTTAATTTAAAATCAGTTCTTAATTATGACTTCCGCTTTTTTTTGATTTCCTAAACTCTCAATTAATTCTATTTATAAGGAGGAATTCTTGACTGGGAATATATTCTTATGTCAAAATGATGTAAAGGGTTGCATTTTTGGGGAAATTTTAAGTTATTTTAATTTCGTGAGTAATTATTTGCTTGTGACTTTCCTTATCCGTAAATCAGTTAGTTAATTTAAATAATAGTTAGATAGATGAATTCCCTCTATAGCCTAGAAAATTTTAACGTATAGATCTAAATAACAAGTAGTGTGTTATAATGCATAAGCTTAGTTTCGGTTTTGTACAAGCCAAGAATTAATAGGGCACCCCTTAAAAATATAAAGTGATTTGGAAAAGTATCAGTGTGCCACCGTCAGTTTAGGTTAGTTGTTTGAGGAAATCTGTACACATTTTCGGAAGACATATATATATATATATATTATATATATATATATATATATAATATAATATAGTATATAATAGTTTCCGAAAGATGTATATCTAATATAGATATTGGCGCATTGGATGACTCTTTCTTTTATGTGGATGTTTCAGATTCTTAGTTTTGTGATCGTATAGGCGAGAAATTGACACTTACCAAGCGTCATTGAAGTCTTTGTCTACGCTAACATAAATGTAATCACGTGACGAGCGAAAAGTTAGAGGGGAATTTCCTGATTGGTGGGTTTCTTGATAGCGGACCAAGACTCACATGCACAGAGTTAATTCTACAAGCCACCTACAAAAGACCTGTTTTTTATTTTTTTCTGGTTGGAGTTTTTGTTTCATATTGGACATTAGATATCTGCGTATTGGTTGTGTTCTAGTATAGCTATTTAAATATAATTAAAGTTCAATTTCACTATATATCATATGATAAACGAAATATACAACAGTTTATAGCGCTAACGTAATTTTATCTTCACATTTATTGTATATGTTATATAGTAGATTCCCAGGAAGCTGTGAACAAATATTAGCCTTATATTGCCATGTTATTTTCACTGTATATTGTTTTTGGCAACAATAAAGTGAAATATATCGCTTAACGGATATTACTTTGGACAATGTCAAATAACGCCAATTCAAGCGGAAAGTAGACACCATGGATATTGTACAAGACAATATTAACCATGAAATAGTGTAAAAAAGAAAGCAAACCTCGAAGGTCAGGCATTCCATTCAATTTCCATCTTGCCAGGGACACCTGGGATTCCAGTGGGGCCTTGGATCCTGGTAAACCTAAGTTGAAGGGAAGAACAAAAGTAAAAAACATCAACAACGAAAAATTCTTCTTTTGGTTTTAGTTTATTTCTTGTTCATTTCATACTCGTTTACTCCATACACACAAAGCTGAGGTTTCAGTAAGATACAAATTAAACCATATAGGTTGCGAATTAATGAACTCAAGGAATGTGAGGTAGGCTCCTGTAAGGAGACAGGTAAAAAAAAGCTATAACAAAAGATAAGCCCAGAAAAGTATTAGTAGGGTTTACTGAAAATACATTTTAAAATCTATAAAGAAAAGACACCCCAACATTTTTTTTAATAAAAAATTAAATTCTATCACCTCTTAATAGGATGCGTATCTTGATCGTCTAAACTATTAATGTTTATATTTATATATAACGTGATCCTTTCGGACTGTATTGTTCTTGTTTCCTTCTTTTCATAACGATAAACAGATTAGCGTTATTGTTTCCGCATTCTCACCCACTCTCTCAAACTTTCTTCTCTCTTTCTTTCTTCTGTTCTTAATCAAAAGCAGGCTGGAGGAGCAGGGATCCCACTCATTTTAGAAAAATCATTTCCATGGACGTTTCCAGACATTTTAAAATATTTCCAGTGACAGCACTTTTCACGCAAGTTTTCATTAATTAATTCGATATTAATCTAATATCGACAATTTAAGACACTTTTATTGTTACTTGTTTTATTGCAGGGTTAGATGAATTATCTTGCGTTTATTATAGAATATTCAGTGACTGATTGTAAATAACCTTTTAATAGTAAAATAACAAGTTCAGTAAAATCGTGTGACCATTTAAAAAAAAACCCAAATCAAAAACGAAAAGCCTTAAAAACAATGGATGTACATTGCCTCCAATACTTCTCTTTTTATTTGAGACGTAAGTCATTCATTTCATTTAAATGAAGTTGGATTTTCAAAGAAACTCCGTCAGGCTTTATATCAAAATCACAAAATGTTATAATCACGATTTATTCTTAAGCTTAATTTTCTTTAATCCAAAATATTTTGAAACCTGTCAATAAATATAACTGATGGTGTTTGTCTAATGATTATATAATATTATATATATATATATATATATATATTTATAATTATATTATAATATATAATATTATTATATATTATATATAGTCGTAGAAGAAGTTATTTCCGACGACGGTTTTCGGTGTTACTCCTTTATGAGGGGGAATGAGTGGATATTTTTCGGTTTACTTTATATAGCTAGATCTGAGTATCTCTTTAATTCGTTCCTGAAATTTCAGAATTAAGAGATCAGTCTAGCTATATAAAGTAACTGAAAATATCCACTCAATCCCCCTGATGGAAGGTGTTAGAGTAACACCGAAACCGGCGGTCGGGGAAATTAACTTCTACGACTATTAATGCTCTATATCACAATATATTGAGCCCAATTGGACCAAACTGCTTACGCTTGTTCACATAGTGAGTACACAAAATGATATATATATATATTATATATATAGTATATATATATATATATATTATATATATATATATATGTATATACCGGTTTATTTAATTTAGATATTTACGTTACAACAGATATTAGGAAGTCATTGCCTGGTAGCAGTAAATTTTAAATGAATGTATTCGGTGCATATACTTGTATTAGGCATTTGCAAACTTATCTTGTTTTTGGTTTAATAAGAGAACAGAACAAATAATTCGAAAGAAAGTGTTTTTATCAATACAATTAAATTTTCCCTTTCCTGATTAATTATAGACACGTAGCATACATTTAGAATTGATGTAGACTTAAATCCGTTTATTCCTCAAATTATTTTAGGGACTTTATCATCGATTTTGATTTAATGAAAGGCTTGACTTTTTGTATTTTGTGTCAAGAGCATAACACTGCCTTAAATCTTTTTTAGGGAAGGCTACAGTATCAGTTGTGTTCCGGTTTACAACCACCAACAAGACTAGACCATAAAAATAGAAAGCATTTTGCTTAGAGAAACAATACAGTATCATTGTTTCCGGTTTACAGCACCACACAAAACTAGGACTAAAAATAGAAAGCATTTTGCTTAAGAGAAAACATTACAGTATCATTGTTTCAGGTTTGACAACACCAACAAGACTTAGACTATAAAAATTGAAATCATTTTTGCTTAAGAGAAACAATACAGTATCATTGTTTTCTTACGGTTTACAAGCCACCAACAAAACTTAGGACTATAAAAGTAGAAAGCATTTTGCTTAGAGAAACAATACCAGTATCATTGTTTCCGGTTTCAACCACCACAAGACTAGACTATAAAATAGAAAGCATTTCTGCTTAAGGAGAAACAATACAGTATCCATTGTTTCCGGTTTTACAGCCACAAACAACAAAAACTAGACTATTAAAAAATAGAAAGCATTTTGCTTAGAGAAACAAATACGTATCATGTGTTCCGGTTTACAACCACCAACAAGACTAGGACGATAAAATAGAAAGCACTTTTGCTTAGAGAAACAATACAGTATCATTGTTTCCGATTTACAACCACCCAACAAGACTAGACTATAACTAGAAAAGCATTTTGATTAAGGAAACAATTTACAGCTATCATGGTTTCCGGGTTTACAGCCACCAACAAAAACTATAGACTATAAAATAGAAAGGCATTTTGCCTTAAGAGAAACAATACGTATCATTGTTTTTCCGGTTTTACAGCCACCAACAAAACTAGGACTATAAAATAGAAAAAAGCATTTTTGCTTTAAGAGAACAATAACAGTATCATTGTTTCCGGTTTACAACCACAACAAGACTAGACTAGTAAAATAGAAAGCATTTTGTTAAGAGAACAATACTAGTATCATTGTTTCCGGTTTACAAACCACCACCAAGACTTAGACTATAAAATAGAAAGCATTTTGCTTAAGAGAACAATACAAGTATCATTTGTTTCCGGTTTTACAGCCACCAAACAAAACTTAGGACTTATAAAATAGAAAGCATTTTTGCTTAAGAGAAACAATACAGTATCATTTTTCGATTTACAACCACCAACAAGACTAGACTATATAAAGAAAGCATTTTTGCTTAAGAGAAAACAAAACAGTTCATTTGTTGTCCGGATTTTACAACCACCAACAAGACTAGACCATAAATAGAAAGCATTGTGCTTAAGAGAAAACATACAGTATCATTGTTTCCGGGTTTACAGCCACACACAAAACTAGACTATAAAATAGACAAACATTTTGTGTAGAGAAACATACGTATCATTGTTTCCGGTTTACAAACCACAACACAGACTACGACTAAATAAATAGGAAAGCATTTTGCGTTAAGAGAACCAATTACAGTATCATTGTTTTCGCGGGGTTTTTTTTTTTTACCAGGCCACCACCCAAAAAAAACTAGGGGAACTTTTAAAAAAATAGGGGGGGGAAAAAGGGAATTTTTGGCTTAAAGAGGGGGAAAAAACCCAAAAAAAAAATACAGTATCATTGTTTTCCGGTTACACCACCAACAAAGACTAGACTATGAAATAGAAAGCATTTTGCTTAAGAGAAACAATACAGTACATTGTTTCCGGTTTACAAACCACAACCAGACTAGACTATAAAATAGAAAGCATTTTGCTTAAGGAAGAAACAATTACAGTATCATTGTTTCCGGTTCAACCAACCAAGACTAGACTATAAAAAGTAGAAGAATTTTGCTTAAGAGAAACAATTACAGTATCATTGTTCCGTTTACAACCCACCAACAAGACTAGACTATAAAATAGAAAGAATTTTTGCTTAAGAGAAACACCAATACAGTATCAGTTTGTTCCGGTTCTACAACCACCAAACAAAACTAGACTTATAAATAGAAAGCATTTTGCTTAAGGAGAAAACAAGTACAGTATCATTTGTTTCCGGTTACAACCACAACCAAAACTGAGACTATTAATAGAAAGCATTTTTGCTTAAGAGAAACTAATACAGTATCATTGTTTCGGATTTACAAACCACAACAAGGACTAGGACTAAAATAAGAAGAATTTTTGCTTAAAGAGAACATACAGTATCATTGTTTCCCGGTTTACAAACCACCAACAAAACTAGACTATGTAAATAGAAAAGCATTTTTGCTTAAGGAGAAACAATACAGTATCATTGTTCCGGCTTTACAACCACCAACCAAAACTAGACTATAAAATAGAAAGCATTGTTGCTTAAGAGGAAACAATACAGTATCATTGTTTCCGCGTTTACAAACCACCAACAAGACTAGACTATAAAATAGAAAGAATTTTGCTTAAGAGAAACATACCAGTATCATTGTATTCGTTTTACAACCACCAACAAAACTTAGACTATAAATAGAAAGCATTGTGCTTAAGAGAAACAATACAGTATCATTGATCCCGGTTTACAAACCACCAACTAAGACTTAGACTAGTAAAATAGAAAGCATTTTGATTAAGAGAAACAATACGTATCATTGGTTTCCGGTTTACAACACCAACAAGACTAGACTATAAAAAGACAAGCATTTTTGCTTAGAGAAACAATACAGTATCATTGTTTTCCGGTTTACAACCACCAACAAGACTAGACTATAAAAAGAAATAATTTGTGCTTAAAGAGAAACAATAAGAAATACCTGAAAGGCACTTAGATTCAGAACCAGTGTAACAGCATTGTTTGATTCTCTAATATCAATCTTTTATGATGGTTAATTGGGTTTAATTATTGTTTATATCGATATATTCTTCATCTGCAAAGATATTTGTAATAACGGTTCGTACTTTTTTATCACTAATTCAAAAGGTACAACTATTTACTGATGATGGTGCATATAACGCAGTTTAATACAAAAATTATGAAAGAGACTAAAAGAAAATAGCACATGTAGTAAATTAAAATTCTGTGAGTAGATATTGTTGGTATTCAGCCGAACAAGCGAGGAAGTCTATGCCACTTTTTGCTACCGCTAGACAAGGTAGATTGTTTTTGCTCGAGGTGGAGGACCACACCTACTGTCAACCCTCAGATCTTACCGTACTTATCAGAGGCTACCCAAGATTCTACTCATGCGCTGGAATTGGCTAGAACCGGTATCGAACACGGAACTTTGCAATTCCTGTGCGAATGCTGTACACTGAGCCAAACCGGTCCCTATTGGACATTAATAATACTTATTGAGAATGTTCCATCTAAAGAATACAAAATACTTTAATCGTTTCGGTTGATATACCCAGGTAGGAAAACATTTCAGTGTCTCTATGGGACATTACAAACCTAATTCGAAATGATATTCGCGAAAATATCTGTTAAAAAAGCACGTTCTATAATTTTTTTCAAAAAGTTATAAGGAAACCACTTCTCTCCTAATGCCCTCCCCAAACGCTTTTCATGTAGGTAATATCTATATATATAATATAATATACTATATATATATATATATATATATAATATATATTATATATATATATATAATATATATACTATATATTCGTATATTTATTTTTATGGAAGTTTTAACTACTACTTTAATAATGTCTGCGGGTTGTGCCATTAATGTTTGTTATATTTTAGCCCTAGCTCTAAAATCTACTTTTCCGCAATGGTTGTTTCCGGCAAAAACGGAAGACGAATACGGACGCGGACAAGTTCATTGTCATATATTACCACACATGATTATGTTTTAGATGAAGAAGAATAATCGATCAGAAACTGTAATAATAACTAACAAAGAATATGTTCACCCAATCTACAATAATGGGAAATTTGAGAAGTGACATATTTAGGACAATCAACTTAAAAATGTACCAACTATACTTAGTGTTGTATTCTTATTATTAAGGTTTTAGTTGTCATTGAGAATGGGATATATGATGCTGTGTAAAAAACGTAAGTCATTGGGGTTGTACCACATGGAACAGGGTGAGCGAAAAAATAGGAAACAAAAAATAGCAACGAAGTACAGTGTGTATAAAAGCGATTTATTGTAACCTAACTTTTTGCAGACAGTTTTTAGTTTTCATCAAAATGATCTGATTTCTTGGCTCTTAAAAAAAAAAATGAATAGTTTTTTTTTTGATCCGTCTATCCTACACATTGATCCGATATCTGTGTCGGGGAATATAAAGCTTTTATGTGAATAAGCATATTTAGTATCCACTTTATGTCTGCTACCTGAACAAGTACTGCGTAAGTTTTTATGAAATTTTCAGTGTATAATATCTTAGCTATGCGATTGGTATATACCATTAATTACATGCATTTCCAGGTAGTGGATAATTTTTAATATCATATATCTTTTGTCTAAATTAAATGCTTTTTGATCATTAGGTTACGGAATTATATTGTCACTTTTACCCACACATATTTATATATATAATATAGTAACTCTCTCTCTCTCTCTCTCCCTCTCTATATATATATATATATATATATATATATATATAATATATATATAATCCAAAAAGTCCCAGAGAAGAAATCTTCCTTACGACACAAGAGTCTTATTTAAAAAACCTGTCGCAGTTGAGAGCTCAATGTGTGTTCTTAATGTTAGAGTCACAGAGCAAATATATAAGTAAAAAATAACAAAAGATTTAGCATTATAGTCTATTTCAGAATGCTAAATCTCTAAGTCTTTTGTTATTTCTTCACTTATCTATCTATCTATCTATCTCTCTCTCTCTCTCTCTCTCTCTCTCTCTCTCTATATATATATATATTATATATATATAGAGACATCTCTCTCATGTATATATATAATGGAGATTCGGTGTCTGTCTGTAACCGAATGTGCGTCACAATACTCTCAGTAATTGCGTAAGTTTATCAATGAGAATTTAATTTATAGTCAAAATGATTAATACATAGGATAAAGAACAAACTCATGTATTATATATACTCAGAAATTAAGTATACAAACAATAAAAGGTCTACATTGTTAACAACCAGTTTAATAAATACATGTCCCCTATATTATTTTGGTTTATGTTTAGTTTGTTTTTATCTAAATTATATATTTAATGTATTTTACGCCAGAAAAAAATATTTACAAACAAAAATAATCACATAATCTTCTACATTAAATTTGAACATGTTTGTGTTTTAACTGTCTTTTTGTTTAGGTTTACACGTGTCCGCTTTTTATTACAACGTTTAAAGTTAATGATAGTTTCATCATTTGACGCATCCAAAGAAAAGATAAAACTTTAAATATTATGAATTAATTTGAATTTAACTATTAAAATTAGGATTTATTTAGAAATAAAATATATTTATTTGATTTTGACAACAAAAGATCTGTTTACTTTCTTTTACGAAAGAGGCGGCAAAAATCCTTTTGTATAATTTTGGACGTCGATAACATCTGATAATATATATATATATATATATATATATATATATATATATATATTATATATATATAATATATATAATCAATGGTAATATTATGGGTTTACATAAACGCTAAAGTTTTACTGGTTTTTAAAATATCAACCATTTCACGACATGTTTTTAGATCTCCAACCATTTGAACTCATCTGATGATTGGATTACCATGTGAAACTTCAAGTTATGAGTGTAAACCCATAAATATTACCATTGATTTATAAATCTGCTCTGCTTTCATTAGCATTGAGCACATTTTCATGCAAATACTTTTCTCATTTTTTCACTCTATTCATTATTATACAATATATATATAATTACATATCAATATATTAATACTAATATATTATATATAATATTATTCTCATTATATAAGGATAGACAATGTATGTTGTGAAAATAAAGACTGATTGCTTATTTCATTATATTCATTGATTCATTTACAATGGTGTAGAAAGTTCTTTGAAAAAAGAAAACAAAAACCCAGTACAGTGTTCACACTTCTTACATATGTTGTCGATTTTAATTATTACATTATTGAACACCTTCCTTTCTTAGAACTTACCCACTTGTATATTTTCACCGCCTAATACCTTATGAAAATACATTTAATTATATCTGTATGTATCATACGGATATAATACAAATAAAAATTTTTCTAACTATTGCGTGTCTGCGAGTGTTTCTTTTATTTTCATTGTTTTATAAATCTGTTTAACGAAAAAATTCTAGATATTTACTTGGCGCTTATATTATGTTAATTTCAGTTCGATATATTTGGCTAAGCTAACATGTTTTTTTTTTTAGTTTCTAGAATACAGCAAATGAACAACTAAGTAAAACCAAAGTTTTTGTCTGTTTAGATTATTATGGTTTAGAAATTGTATGTCTGTCTTAGAACGTTATATTGAAAAGAAAGAAAAATACCCCAATGTTTCTGTTGTAAGTTAGCCAGTTTGAGAAATAATATCGATATTTTTAAATATTAGCTTATTTCGGCAGAGATTTTTAAATATTAGCTTATTTCGGCAGAGATTTGGGAAAAATTATAGTAAGTAGATTGTGTTACTCCAATCTTCCAAACGGATACGATCTTCCTCTCGGTGTTTGAAATACTGGCTTTTAACGGAGCTTGAACACTGACCTTTGGCATCGGTAGAAAATGAGAAAATATTGCATTTAAAAAATTAGAACAGCACACAACATTGAGGAAAACGAGAATTGAACGACTGTGAAATATCCAGTGTTCCCAATATAGGAATAGCTGTCTGCCTTTAATGCCAACATTTAACACAGGCGAGAACATCAAGGATTGACACTAGTGGACGATATTGAATTATCTCAACCATGTTATATCATTTAGCTTCACAAATACAAAAAAAAAGTCGCGCTCCCGGTGAGAATCGAACTCATTACAATAACGAATGGTTTGCCGAATTACTTGCCAATGATCAGATGCCTTATTGCAATGTCATAGTTATAATCATTTATTTTAAAGTCTTTGTTTCCTGGGTTAATATCAACCGATTTTATTTCTCATTTAAATATCTAGATTATTCGAAACAAAAATGTAAATTAATGACAGAAAAGCCTCGAATGTTTTTTCTTAATTTATATCTTAATATTGTCTGATAAGAAAAGATTTCGGGGACGTTGCTATTGTTCGATTCACACAATACATGTCTCATCCAGACTTTGTGAAAAGTTCGTTTCTCTGAAGCCCTTGACGATTTTCACTTACCATTGGGACCATTTGAATTCAATATCAATGACATGACAACAAGAAATAAAAGGTAGATCAGCTAGGAAAAACTAATGTAATTTGTACATGATGAATGCAATAACTATATTTCAATGCTGAGCGTACATAAAAATATTATCAAACAAATAATATAGAAACAGGCACGTGCACTTGCTAACATGCGCGCACACATACACAGTCACGCTTATATATGTTCATTATTAGATCTATTCAACCCTTTTCAGTTCATTTAATACCGAATGAAGTCATTTTGATAAAAGTTTCTACATTTCCAGTTCTTAATAACTTCAAATTGGTAGAAATGATTTTCATTAACTTTATTTGATTTGGTTTGATTTAATTTGTTTGTTTTATGGCACATCAACCCCTTTCAGGTCATTTAATGCTAAAACAAGTCATTTTCATAAAAGTTTATATGTTTCAAGTTCTTAATATCTTCAAATTGGTATAAATAATTTTCATTAACTTCATTTGATTTGGCTCGGTTCAGATTGGTTTGTTTAATGGTGTAATAACCCTGTGGGTTATTTAATGCCAAAAACTGTTAGAGTGTGAGACAAAAGTTGGTACTCAAGTTTCCTTTACAGGTGTATTTTTATAGATGTATTTCGTGATTCATAATTCTTAATGTTTTTTATTTCTCTCAAGAAGGATAAAATGTCATCCATGTTAGTATTCTCCAAAAGATCCTTCATATTATTTGCATTGAAATATTTTTTTTCTGATTGGATGGAAAACTCCACATTCCAGTTGAATGGAAATGCCAAGAAAATTTGTTACAGTCATGGTCTTTCACTTTCACTTCTTCCTAGCTACAATACATCTATTCTCATATTATAATTTTTTATATATCTTAATAATCAATACTGTCAGGTTATATAAATCTGAAGTGATGAAGCTTTGGATTTAAAGTTGTTTCAATCTAATATGTAATTACTAATTTTGGGGTAAAGTTTTTGCAGATTATCCAAACAATGGTATGTTAATACACGATATTATTCAGATATCTTACAACAAAAGGTGTTGTGACTTTGTTCATGGTTTTTTT
>CM042140.1:22866233-22883733 GCA_023376005.1 Doryteuthis pealeii | reverse complement strand
GTGGGGTACTGCTTTCAAGATATGTTCAAGACAGCATACAGCATCCTTATGTAGTTCACATCTAGCTTTTTCTCCAAGCGTTTCAAGTATAGTTTTTCAACCGGTGTGCCACAGCACACTAGTGTACTGTGAAGCTTCCATGGGTGTGCCGTGAGTGTTGAGAACCGTTGATCATCCTCTTATATTTTTATTCCATTACTTTAATATTTTTTGTTTTAATTTGATATTTTGATATTTATTGTTTGCCATGATTAAAAATGTACCTTTAGAAATAAAATTATGTTGTTTTCTTTTACACTTATTCAAGAGTGTATGTTCATTGCTTAGATATAATATTATTCTTAACTTTTTAACAACACAAACGTTCTTTACAATATCTAGAAATTATATTCTAATTTCATTTTATAGATTCTATATGAAGATACTTTTATTTTATGTATTGAGAATGTTAAAGTATGTGACAAATGTTCGTATTAATTTGCTCATACTTTAGACAGAAAACTAAGCTTATGTTTCGTCCAGAAGACGTATATCAAAACCATCTGTTTAGTATTATGTGTATTACCATAAAGGACTCAAATGCTAGGCATTCTGTGTCTTTTATAGCAATATCTAGGAACAAATATAATCAACTCTTATCTTTCAAGTGTTTTGTTTCTCCTCTCTCCCCAAAAATAGGACTTTACGAATAAAATGTCTGCTGAACTTCTAAAAATTTATTTCTTTTAAAATGTAGTCGTCGTTTGTTGAAAGTTTAATATAACACATTATATTTTCAAAATACTTGATAAAAATCCTCCATCATCAATGAAGAATAATTAAAGTCCAATTACCGTCGAACTGGGAAGACAAGGCAGCAAACGGTTGTAACTCAATACAATCCCGAAAGCTACAAAGTCCACTGCAAAATGACAGAGTATATATAAGACTCCACAATGTCATTCAAATCAGGCAGTTGAGCAGCCAATCAGAACTCAAGGAATGGAATCACCCAAATCACCCAGATTCCTGGATGGATCATTCTTGAGTCCTATTTATACCAGCTGTCTTGGACACTGCTTGGGTTGTTCAAACCAACAGTAGGCTAACTGACTTCAATAATCAACAATAAAAGGCTGTAGTATTAATCGTAGTAAGAAGCAAATTGATTTGGATCTCTATCAAATAACTTGCTGAATTGAATCAGTTAGTATACTTTTAAATTAACCAGAAACAACTAAGCATGAGTGAATATGTACATGAAACAGTTAGAATTTATAACACTCAGGAACATCCTATACTTGGATTGGGTGATTCCATTACTTGAGTGCTGATAGGCTGCTGGTCTCAGTGTGGTTATGTTACTTAGATAAATAATCCACCATTCTGTACTATGTTTGCCGTAGTGCAGGAACCGTGTTGGGTTTCGGCTTGCTTGCTGCTTTGTCTGCAAATTCAACAACGGTAATTGGAATCCTACAGATCTCTGTATATATGGTCATATCTTATAAAATGGGGTGAGGCCCGAGTGCCGCATCAAAATGAAAGTATTCCATTCCTCGAGTTCTGATTGGCTGCTTGACTGCTTGATTTGAATGACATTGTGGAGTCTTATATATCCTGTCATTCTGCAGTAGACTTTGTGACTATTCGGGTTTGTATTTAAGTTTACAACCGTTTGTTGCCTTGTCTTCCCAGTTCGACGGTAATTGGAACTTTAATTATTCTTCAGAAAGCTTAGTAAATAACAACGGTAATAATTTAAAACTTACGTTAAATACTTTTTAAAATCTATCTAATTATTTTATTCCAGGTGATAATGAAAGAATGCACATGTAAGTAGTTCCTACACGTTTCTATATTATCTTAAAAACCCAAAAAAAGCAATCGATCTTAACGCCATCATTACTGTTTGGTTTGTTCTTTTATCATACAATTTCTGTTTCTTTTAATCGTAGTTAACAGATCCTTATTCTACGACCGATAATTACGTCGGGAATTAAAAACAACAAAAATCAATGCACATTCCATAGACATTTAAACCTGTGTCTGTTATCCGAAGTCTCTTTGATACTAAGAAGATCGCTTTATCGATTAAACAAAGTAAACTCTTACAACCACCATCATGCATATATATATATATATATATAATATATATAATATATATATATACTTTTTGACTTGAACGATAAAAAAAATGAACAGTCCAATTCTTAAATAGATAAATTTTACAAAATAGAAACCGAAAAAAATCATCTGCACAATGAAAATATATATATATATATATATATATATATATATATATATATATATATATATATATATAGTCATCGGGGCGGCCTATTGTCGGTATCAGCCAGTCAGCGAGGGAGTCTCTCCCCTTTTCACTAGCGCTAGACCAAGGAGATTGTTTTGGCGTCTGAGGTGGAGCGCCACACCTACTATCAGCTCCATACTTTACCGCACAGATCCCTGTGCTACTCATACGCTGAGTTGGCAAGGACCAGTATCGAACTAGGAACCTAGTGGTTTCTAGCCGAACGCTCTACCGACTGAGCTAACCCGGCCCCTTTGTGTGTGTGTGTGTGTGTGTGGTGTGTGTGTGTGTGTGTGTGTGTGTGTGTGTGTGTCAACTCTACACACGTGCAGGATGTGTCACAAGGTCAATTTCTCAAGCGGAGTTTAACAGGTTTGAATTCAGTTTTCCTCTCATATAGTAGTTATGTAGTCAAGGTTAAAGAGTCCAGTCTGCTCTACTATTTACCCATAGCTAGAGGGAGAGTTGTCGGATTCATACTTTTCCCAAGGATATTAGCGCTATTTGATAAATGCAAACAGTCTCAAGCAGGATTTGACGAGTCTATTTTCTACGTCTCTAACCATTACACCACGGGCCTCCCAAAGTTTAATATATATAATATATATATATATATATATATATATATATATATATATATATATATATATGGAGGATATGTGCTTAATTGAAGTCACACCTAATTTTGAGAATTAATTAGTTAATAATTAATGAATTTAGGCGGGCATATATGTTCAAATGTAAGCTAAACAAATCGAGAAAATGTCAATCCCTGAATGTACATTTCGACCTATTAGGTCTCATCAGCAAGGTTATAGACCTAATAGATCGAAATGTACATTCAGGGATTGACATTTTCTCGATTTGTTTAGCCTTACATTTGAACATATATGCCCGCCTAAATTCATTAATTATTAACTAATTAATTCTCAAAATTAGGTGTGACTTCAATTAAGCACATATCCTCCAAAAATTGGCGGCTTAAAGCCATATAAAAAATAAACACATTTGTTTGTTTACTTAACTTCATTATATATATATATATATATATATATACTATATATATATATATATATAATATATATATATAATCATGGCTGGAAGTTTCTGTATTTCCAAAATATACTGTTTACAGAACGGTTGTAGATTAAATATCTCAGAATTACAGGAAGAAGTAACAGAAATAAGATGAAATAAATACTAAAAAAAAATGAATAAAACAGACAAAGCTTCGTGTAAAAATCGAAAGTAATAATTCTCATATGACAGCATCTTTCGTTTTTTGCAGAGTATAACTCTAAGATCCTAACCACTTATTCCGTTTTTTATTGTTTCTGTCTGGTACCTTTTTGTCAATATAATACCGAAAATATGAACAGGGATGCTTGATAGGAACCATGAGAGTAGCAGTTAAATTGATACCAGTCGTTTTCTATAATGTGTCATGTCTCAGAAGATCAAATGAATACCGTAACATATATGGAAATGACAGCACAGTAAAGCTTTTATAGATAGAATATTGTGATCTCTGATGTTTAGAAAATTGTTACACGCTGTTAACATTAAGAAAATCAATAATGAGTCTTAGTAAAACAGTCTAAAGTTGTATATAGTTCATTGGTACTGAGAAATAATCTAAACAAAATGAATTATGTACGATAAATGAATAAAAGTGATATGACCTTTTGCAAATAGAATAGTAGTTTTTTCAAACATTAATGTTCCAACAATTTATTATTGTCTGAACTCGTCCCATTCATATAAATTTGGTATTTGTATACGTCCTAATTCTATGTGTTTTGTGATTTTTTTTAACCCCTGAGCACATTTTTCAAAAATAGTGTCTTTTCAATATTTGAAACTCTTTTAGGTAGACAATACAAACTATAACATAAGCTCAAACAAAGAAACTTCATCATCAGGTTCATCTCTTTTTGCAAGTCAAGTCACAATCAAAGATTTATGTTAAAAGACACTGTTACTTACACTTGAAGTTTAGGCAGCTTCGGCTTCTATTTTGATAGGTTGATTTTAACAGCAAATCAAATATATTAGAACTATTGAATTCTTAGAGGTTAGGAAATCGAGTTTCTTGTAGGTTGATATATATATTTTTATGTAGTTCTTACTTAAGAGTCTTTTTGTACATCGCCCCTATCGAATATGGATATTTTAAAACAGATCCATGTAATCCATAGATGCGATCCTAACTTTTCAAAATATTGAGACAGCTTCATAAATACAAGACGAGTATCATTAATAATATTTGTTACTTGTAATGGTTACAAAATTAAACAACTTCCATTAATTCGTGTCTATGTACACAATTATATATATATATATATATATATATATATATATATATATATATATATAATGTGTGTGTGTGTTTAGTGATGATTATTTGTTCTTTGTGTCATTTCTTTATTCATCCATCGAATTATTAGTTATAACATTCAAATTTATAAGCACTGATTTTTTAAAATTTACGATATTATATTCGTATAAATTGCTTAATTAAAAGGAAATAACTTAAATAAGCTTATCTTATGAAATTTATCTACATAAACAAACATATTCATAAATTTGGCACAATTTCTTGTATATATATATATATAATATATATATATATATATATTGTTGAGAAGTAAGGACGAACTCATACGTGATATTTTTAAACAGATCCATGTAATCCATAGATGCGATCCTAACAGACGCTACCACTTTACGTCAGAGTGAACCAGAGAGTAATGGAAATGAAAGGGCCATCCACACAAAAACATTTTCATTGTTTGCAATCATGGAATGCATTTAGTAATATGAATATTTTATTATATTCTCTAAAATATCATTCAGAAGATTGAGATACCAAAATGGTAATTAAATTCGTATCACGCATTACTCAAAGGTTTTATTGATTTCTGAAATGTTTAGCAAGGAATATTTTTTTGCTTTTTCATATGCTTATGATTAGAACTTTTCAATAGCTGTAAAGGAGGCAATCTAAAGAAAGTGCTATTTCTATGTATTTAACAAGTACCAATCTTATTTCTTTTCATTGCCGAAGTTTTCTGAGTCATTAAGGATCCAAATTAATTCATCAAATTGATAGCTTTGCAAATAAGTGTTTGAATTCGCCATTTCAATTTTCTGTAGGTTTCTGTTTACCGCGTTTATTCACGTAGTTTTTGTTCTTCTAAATTTTCTTTGGAATCGATTAAAAATTATCCTGTATTAAATATGTAATTTTAATATCGATTTAGTATGTTTTCCTGTAGTGAATGTTCTGTTAAAATTATCTGTGGATATAGCAATATTAACCCCTGTAATTGGTTACTATTTGATTATAGTATATGCTGCATTAACCATCTATTGTACAAATTTACATTTCCGCCTATTTGTACTAGTTATATTCCTCTGAACTCAGCACTTTTCACTTGTGAAAGTATGACATTTTGCGACCGCTAAAGCACGTGCATGCTAAAAAAGTCCATTCGTTCTGTCACTCCTTAAAAATTCCATAACACACACACACACATATATATATATATATATATATATAATATATGTGTGTGTGTGTGTGTGTGTGTGTGTATGTGTGTTTATTGACAAAAAATATAGCAATCATTCTTACTGTTCAGAAGGCAAAGGATTTTTGACTTAGATATTTTCTACCACATATTCCGTTATGTACACACACACACACACACACCACACACACACACACACACACAGCCGCATTACGAATGTATGTTTTTGGATGTCTTACGTCAAACACGTACGAGTGTAATACATCTAAACATATAATCAAGGACAATGTGTAGTTATATTTTTTGCTATACTTCCAGTGTGGCCTGTTGATGGCTTTTCTGTCAAAAATGACAATCATGTCGGTTGTATCGCTAAAGTAATGTGCCGTCAGACCAGATAGATCCACAGAGTGGCTTTACTTTCTTTTTATCTTCTCGATGTTTTTCAGTTTTCGTTGAAGTGTTGTAAGTAATAGATAGATCTCGAGACATGTCTGTAGCCATTTGTTACTTTAAATACTTGTTAGTGGCGTGTTTAGCAGCACCTGTCATTGCTACTCATTCATAGTAATACCAGATTTACTTGATGGGTAGTTATAGTTTGTGAAATATGAATCTACATCGTCTCTTGTGAAATTAGTGTCTATCTTGTTTAAACATTCTATGTAATCTTATCACTCGATGTCTTTCTCGACATATCACCACAATCATCTGTCTACTGTTCAACACACACACACACACACACTACACACACACACACACACACACACACATATATATATATATTATATATATATAATATATATATATAAGTGCTAAGCAAGTGTTTTCAGTATTGTTTTATAAGAAAACAAACGTTTGCAAATAGGATAATCATCTGGAGTTTTTTACACGCTTTATATATATATATATATATATATATTGTATATATATATAATATATTATATATTATATATATCCTATATTTATATATATTTCAGCTCCTTTTACCACGGCTAAGATGTGACGACAAGATCAATTATTAAGCAGAGTAGATCTTGTTTGAATTCACAGTTTTTACTTGTTTTAGTATGGTTGCCTCACCAAAACTATATACCCAGTCTGACCTTTAAAGAATCAATAAGCTAAAATAAAATTAATATTGTCTATCTGCAACATACATTGCATATATGATTGATATGGAAAAAATTTTATATATACTAGCAAAATATATGCACCCTCGGGTGCAAAGTATTAAGTTTTAATGTTAATAAAATATTGTATTAAATTTAAAAAGGCTAAATTGAACTAAATAGAATACAGCATTAAAAAAGATTTTGAAAACAGAGGGAGTATAATAAAAACGATTTGAAACATGGAGTATAATAAAAATGGAACAACTGAAACTTTACTCTCCATCACTCTCGTCTTTCATTGTTATTTAGTTAAAAAATTATAAGAGGAAGTAAAGAATAAAATGACAGTTATTTTCTCTTGTAATGAATATTCATTTAAGATCATTGAAGAGATTTTGCTTTATATTCATTAAATGAAACGAAACAGTTTAGAAATCATATATACTAAGCACATTATTTTATTAATCGATTTTTTTAATATTAATATGCAAATTAGCCTTTCCCGTTCACACTGTAAACCGCATATTTTGTTGTAATATATAATTATAATTGGCATGTGTCAAGTATGGAAGACATAGTTAACGTATTAATAATTGTAAGAAAATTTATTACATAATGAGGTTTAGATAGAAAATAAAATCATGGAGATTTGATTGTCAATAACTAAGAGAATTGCTGACTTGAGTAGGAATATAGTTTCGGTTACAGACAAGAAAAAACACCATCTTCCATTATAATAAGATATATATCATATATAATATATATATATATATATATATTTATATATAATTTAATATACCAAGCGTGTTGGTAAATCCTGCGTTGAGGGGGGGGGAAAAAAAAAACCCAGGGCAAAAATTAAAGGTTTTGGGGATTGTAAAAAAATATACTACCAAACATCAACCGGAGAGAAAAAATTTTTGCAAAAAAAGAAAAAACCAAGATTAGTCGTACCAACAAAAAATAATCTATTGGTACGTTATTTTGGCCAAAAAAGAAAAAACAATTTATATGTATATATATGTATATTAAGATTCATATAAACCGCTAGGAGATAGCTAATAAGCTAAAAAGTGCTTCAATGGCACTAAGTAGGCAAATAATAAAGATAACATCTAATGAGTCAGACGAACCTACTATTAGAGTCAGATGCTTAGCCCTGAGCGGCATTAGCGAAACTAATAGTAGGTTCGTCTCTGACTATTTAGATTTATTTCTTTATATATATATACACTAAAAATTTATTAGAGAACGTTAATATTTACATATATTTTTTCATTTTAAAGAAATGGACTCATCAGAGTAACGAAAAAAATACCACCTACAAAATAAGCCAGTTACCAAATTGACTCCCCGGGAAAATAAACGAAATGAGTCGCAATAACAACAAATATTGAAAGCGTTCAAAATATATAGTACACACTAAGCAATGATTTTTTTTATTATTTCTTGTGGAATTTCAAAGATATCTAGATGTGTAAAATAAACAACATTAAATCTTTATTATCTAAAAAAAAATTTCTAGACCTCTAGCCCAAATTATGATTACACAACACATTCAATATACTAGCAGGAGTATTTGGTCCAAAGTCCGGGTAAAAAATTAATTTAGAAAAGCCAGTGAGAGAGAGAAACGAATAAGAGATGAGGTAGTGAGAAAAAAATAATTTAGCAAACTCCCATCAATATCTAAAAAAAAAAAAAATCACAAGTATTCAGTATATTACAATGTTACATTTTAGGATTTTCTTTTTTTACATTCAATACAAAGTGCTACAATACGTAAGTAGAGCAAACAATTATTATAATAAGGTACAAGTGATAACCTACTCGATTTTTCTCCAATACCAATGGGGAGATTCATCAATGCGTCGTAAAATCCACTGCTGTGTTCATTGCGTATAACGAACCGTTTAACACAATGACACACACGTGTAATCGACTGCAATTAATCGGTTAGCTCGATTTAATGTCAGTGGATTTAACCACTTGAAGGATCCTCATGGTGAAAATCGAGCTAGGTTATCACGTACCTATTATTATAAAATTTTGCTCTACTTACGTAATGAGCACTTTGTATTTGAATGTAAAAAAAGAAAATCCTAAAATAATGTAAACATTGTAATATATGAATTCTTAGTGATTTGGTTTTTTTTTTTTAGATTTGATGGGAGTTTTGCTAAATTATTTTCTCACTTATCATCTCTTATTCGTTTCTCTCTTACTCACTGGTTTTCTAAAATTATTTTACCCCGGACTTGGACCAAATATCCTGCTAGTATATGCAATGTGTGTGTAATTCATATTTGGCTGAGTCTAGAGATTTTTTTTTAGATATAAGTTTAATGTTGTTTATTTTACACATCTATGATATCTTTGATATTCCACAAGAAATGATAAAATAAATCATTAGTTAGTGTGTACTATATATTTTGAGCCCTTTTCCAATATTGTTGTTATTGCGACTCATTTTCGTTTATTTTCCCGGTGGATGTCAATATTGTAACTGGGCTATTTTGTAGGTGGTATTTTTTTCGTTCTCTGATGAGTCATTTCTTTAAAATGAAAAAATATAGGTATAAAATATTAACGTTCTCTTAATAAATTTTTAGTGTATATAATATAAAGATAAAATCTAATGAGTCAGGACGAACCTACTATTAGTTTCGCTTAATGCTCTTCAGGGCTAAGATCTGACTCTAATAGTAGTTCGTCTGACTCATTAGATGTATCTTTATTATTTGCTCTACTTAGGCATTGAGCACTTTTTACTTATTAGCTATTCTCCTTAGCGGTTATATGAAATCTTATATACATATATATACATATAAAATTGTTTTTTCTTTTGGCCAAATACGTGTACCAATAGATTATTTTTTGTGGTACGACTATCTTGGTTTTTTCTTTTTTTTTCAAAATTTTTTCTCCCCGGTTGATGTTTGGTAGTATATTTTTACAATCAAACTATTGCTGGGTTTTTCTCACCGCAAGGATTACCAACACGCTTGGATATTAAATATATTATATATATATATATATTATATATAATTATTATTATATATATATATCTTATTATAATGGAGATTGTGGTGTTTTCTGTCTGTAACCGAAACTATATTCCTACTCAAGTCACAATTCTTCTTAGTTATTGACATCACATTCTCCATGATTTTATTTTATCTAAACCTCAATTATTAATTAAAATTTCTTACATTATTAATACTGTTAACTATGTCTCCATACTGACAACATGCAATTATATTTATATATACAACAAAATAGCGGTTTACAGTGTGAACGGGAAGGCTAATTTGCATATTAATATTAAAAAAATCGAATTTAATAAATATGTGCTTAGTATATTGATTTCTAACTGTTTCGTTTTATCTTAATGATATAAGCAAAAAAATCTCTTCAATGAATCTTAAATGAAATTCATTAACAGAGAAAATAACTGTCATTTTATTCTTTACTTCCTCTTATAACTAAATAACAATGAAAGACGAGAGTGATGAAGAGTAAGTTTCAGTTGTTCCATTTTTATTATACTCCCACTGTTTCAAATCTTTTATTATACGCCCTCTGTTTCAAATCTTTTTATCTGTATTCTTATTTAGTTTCATTAGCCTTTTTAATTTAATACAATATTTTATTACATAAAACTTAAATACTTGCAACCCGGAGGTGCATATATTTGCTAGTATATATAACAATTTTCCATATCAATCAATAATATGCAATGTATGTGCAGATAGAAATATTATTTTATTAGCTTATTGATTCTTTAAAGGTCAGACTGGGTTATATAGTTTTGGTGAGGCAACCATACTAAAAACAAGTAAAACTGTGAATTCAAACAAGATCTACTCTGCTAATAATTGATCTTGTGTCACATCTTAGCCGTGAGTAAAGGAGCTGAATATATATATATATATATATTATATATATATATATATATATATATATATATATATATATATATCTATAATATATAAGAGCGTGTAAAAACTCCAGATTGATTTATCCTATTGCAAACGTTTTTCTTAATAAAAATACTGAAAACACTTGCTTACACCTTATATATATATATATATATATATATATATATATATATATGTGTATGTGTGTGTGTGTGTGTGTGTGTGTGTGTGTGTGTGTGTGTGTTGAACAGTAACAGAGATTGTGGCTGATATGTCGAGAAAGACATCGAGTGATAGATACATAGAAATGTATTTAAAAAGATAGACAACTAATTTCAAAGAGACGATGTAGATTCATATTCACAAACTATACACGTACCCATCAAAGTAAATCTGTATTACTTATGAATGAGTAGCAATGACAGGTGCTGCTAAACACGCACTAACAGTTTAAAGTAAAAATGGGGCTACAGACATGTCTCGAGATCTATCTATCTACTACCACACTTCAACGAAACTGAAAAACATCGAGAAGAAAAAAAGAAAGTAAAGCCACTCTGTGATCTATCTGGTCTGACGGCACATTACTTACGATACAACCGACATGATTGTCACTTTTTGACAGAAAAGCCATCAACAGCCACACTGGAATATAGCAAAAAATATAACTACACATTGTCCATTATATGTTTAGATGTATGTACACTCGTACGTGTTTTGACGGTAGACATCAAAAACATACATTTCGTAAATGCGGATGTGTGTGTGTGTGTGTGTGTAGTGTGTGGTGCTGTGTGTGGTGCTACATAACGGAATATGTGGTAGAAAATATCTAAGTTCAAAAATCCTTTGCCTTCTGAAACAAAGTAACTGATGCTATATTTTTTGTCAATAAACACACATACACACACACACACACACACACACACATAATATATTATATATATTGATATATATATATGTGTGTGTGTGATGTTATGGAATTTTTAAGGAGTGACAGAACGAATGGACTTTCTTAGCATGCACGTGCTTTAGCGTCGAAAAATGTCATTACTTTTCACAAGTGAAAAGTGCTGAGTTCAGAGGAATATAACTAGTACAAATAGGCGGAATGTAAATTTGTACATAGATGGTAATGCAGCATTATACTATAATCAAATAGTAAACAATTACAGGTTAATATTGCTATATCCATCAGATAATTTTTTAACAGAACATTCACTACAGGAAAACATACTAAATCGATATTAAAATTACCATATTTAAATACAGGATAATTTTAATCGATTCCAAAGAAAATTTAGAAGAACAAAAACTACGTGAATAAACGCGGTAACAGAAACCTACAGAAATTGAAATGGCGAATTCAAAACACTTATTTGCAATAGCTATCAATTTGATGAATTAATTTGGATTCCTTAATGACTCAGAAAAACTTCGGCAATGAAAAAGAAAATAGATTGTGTACTTGTTAAAATACATAGAAATAGCACTTTCTTTAGATTGCCTCCTTTTACAGCTATTGAAAGTTCTAATCATAAGCATATGAAAAGCCAAAAAAATATTCCTTGCTAAACATTCAGAAATCAATAAAAACCTTTGAGTAATGCGTTGATACGAATTTAATTACCATTTTGGTATCTCAATCTTCTGAATGATATTTTAGAGAATATTAATAAAATATTCATATTACTAAAATGCATTCCATGATTGCAACAATGAAAATTGTTTTTGTGTGGATGGCCTTTCATTCCATTACTCTCTGGTTCACTCTGACGTAAAGTGGTAGCGTCTGTTAGGATCGCATCTATGGATTACATGGATCTGTTTAAAAATATCACGTATGAGTTCGTCCTTACTTCTTTCAACAAATATTATATATATATATACTATATAATATATATAACAAGAAATTGTGCCAATTATGAATATGTTTGTTATGTAGATAAATTCATAAGATAAGCTTATTTAAGTTATTTCTTTTAATTAAGCAATTTATACGAATATAATATCGTAAATTTTAAAAATTCAGTGCGTTATAAATTTGAATGTTATAACTAATAATTCGATGATGAATAAAGAAATGACACAAAGAACAAATAATCATCACTAAACACACACACACATTATATATCTATATATTATATTATATATATATAATATTATAATATATATATAATTGTGTACATAGACACGAATTAATGGAAGTTGTTTAATTTTGTAACCATTACAAGTAACAAATATTATTAATGATACTCGTCTTGTATTTATGAAGCTGTCTCAATATTTTGAAAAAGTTAGGATCGCATCTATGGATACATGGATCTGTTTAAAATATCCATATCGATAGGGGCGATGCTACAAAAAGACTCTTAAGTAAGAACTACATAAAAATATATATATCAACCTACAAGAAACTCGATTTCCTAACTCTAAGAATTCAATAGTTCTAATATATTTTGATTTGCTGTTAAAATCAACCTATCAAAAATAAAGCCGAAGCTGCCTAAACTTCAAGTGTAAAGTAAAGTGTCTTATTAACATAAATCTTTGATTGTGACTTTGACTTGCAAAAGAAGATGAACCTTGATGATGAAGTTTCTTTGTTTGAGCTTATGTTATAGTTTTGTATTGTCTACCTAAAAGAGTTTCAAATATTGAAAAGACACTATTTTTGAAAAATGTGCTCAGGGGCTTAAAAAAAATCACAAAACACATAATGAATTAGACGTATACAAATACAAATTTATATGAATGGGACGAGTTCAGACATAATTAAATTGTTGGAACATTAATGTTTGAAAAAACTACTATTTCTATTTGCCAAAGGTCATATCACTTTTATTCATTTATCGTACATAATTCATTTTGTTTAGATTATTCTCAGTACCATGAACTATATACAACTTTAGATGTTTTACTAAGACTTCATTATTGATTTCTTTAATGTTAACACGCGCTGTAACAATTGTCTAAACATCCAGAGATCACAATATATCTATCTATAAAAGCTTTACTGTGCTGTTCATTTCCATATAATGTTACGGTATTCATTTGATCTTCTGAGACATTTGACATCATATAGAAAACGACTGGTATCAATTTAACTGCTACTCTCATGGTTCCTTATCAAGCATCCCGTGTTCATATTTTCGGTATTATATTGACAAAAGGTACCAGACAGAAACAAGTTAAAAAAACGGAATTAAGTGGTTAGGATCTTAGAGTTAGACTCTGCAAAAAAACGAAAGATGCTGTCATGATCGAGAATTATTTACTTTCGATTTTTGTACCGAAGCAATTTTGTCTGTTTTATTTCATTTTTTTGTAGTATTATTTCATCTTATTTCTGTTACTTCTTCCTGTAATTCTGAGATATTTAAATCTACCAACCGTTTGTAAAAACAGTAATTTTGGAAAAATTTAACAGGAAACTTCTCCAGCCTGATCTATATATATATATATATATACTATTATATTATCATATATATATATATTTATTATATATATATGGTGAAGTTAAGTTAAACAAACAAATGTGTTTATTTTTTATTATGGCTTTAAGCCCGCCAATTTTTGGAGGATAATATGCTTAATGAATGTCACACCTAATTTGAGAAATTAATTAGTTAATAAATTAATGAATTTAGGCGGGCCATATATGTTCAAATGTAAGGCTAAACAAATCGACGAAAAATGTACAACTCCCGAATGCACATGTTCGATCTATTATGGTCATATAACCCTCTGGCCTGATGAGACCTAACTAGGCTCGAAATGTACATTCAGGGGATTGACATTTCTGATTTGTTTAGCCTTACATTTGAACATTATGCCGCCCTATAATTCATTAATTATTAACTAATTTATTCTCAAAAATACTAACGGTGTGACTTCAATTAAGCACATACTCTCCATATATATATATATATTAAATATATATATATATACTATATATATATATATATATATATATTTAACTTTGGTGAGGCCCCTGGTGTAATGTTAGAGACGGTAGAAAAATAGACGTCGTCAAAATCCTCTTGAGACTGTTCTGATTTACCAAATTAGCGCGTAATATCCTTGGAAAAGTATGAATCCGACAACTCTCCCTCTAGCTATGGTAAATAGATAGAGCAGACTGGACTCTTTTAACCTTGACTACAATAACTACATATGGAAGGAAAACTGAATTCAAACCTGTTTAAACTCCGCTTGAGGAAATTGACCTTGTGACACATCCTGCACGGTGTAGAGTTGACACACACACACACCACACACACACCACACACACACACACACACACACACACACACACAAGGAGCCTGGTTAGCTCAGTCGGTACTAGAGCGTTCGGCCTAGAACCAACTAGGTTCCTACGTTCGATACTGGTCCTTGCCCCAACTCAGCGTATGAGTAGCACAGGATCTGGTGCGGTAAAGTATTGGAGCTGATAAGTAGGTGGGGCTCCACCTCCAGTACGCAAACATCTCCTGGGGTCTAGCGCTAGTGAAAAGGGGAGAGACTCCCTCGCTGGACTGCCTGATACCGCCCAATAGGCGCCCCCGATGACTTATATATATATATATATATATATATATATATATTATTATATACTATATATATATATATATATATATATATTTTCCAAATTGTGAGGATGCATTTTTTTTCGGTTCTTATTTTGTAAAATTTATCTATTTAAAGAATTGGACTGTCCATTTTTTTTATCGTTTCAAGTCAAAAAGTATATACTATATATATATATATACTAATATATATATATATATTATAGGCGATGATGGTGGTTGTAAAGAGTTTACTTTGTTTAATTCGATAAGCGCTTCTTAGATCAAGAGAACTTCGGATAACAGACCACAGGTTTTAAACTGTCTATGCGAATGATTGCATTGATTTTTGTTGTTTTAATCCGACGGAATTATCCGGTCTTTAGAATAAGGCGCGTACTACGATTTAAAGAAACAGAAATTGTATGATAAAGAACAAACCAAACAGTAATGATGCGTTAAGATCGATGCTTTTTTGGGTTTTTAAGATAATTATAGAACGTGTTAGGAACTACTTACATGGGCTGCATCTTTCATTATTCACTGGAATAAAATAATAGATAGGATTTAATAAGTATTTAACGTAAGTTTTAAATTATTTACCGTTGTTCATTACTAAGCTTTCTGAAGAATAATTAAAGTTCCAATTACCGTCGAACTGGGATGACAACGGCAACAAACGTTGTAAGCTTAAATAACAACCCGAATAGCCACAAAGTCTACTGCAGAAATGACAGGTTATATATAAGACTCCACAATGGTCATTCAAATCAAGCAGTCAAGCCAGCCAATCAGAACTCGAGAATGGTAATACTTTCATTTTGGATGCGGCACTCGGGCATCACCCCATTTTTATAAGATTAATTGACCATATATACCAGAGATCTGGTGAGGATTCCAATTACCGTTGTTGAATTTGCAACAAAGCAGCAAGCAAGCCGAAACCCAACACGGTTCCTGCACTACGGCAACATAGTACCAGAATGGTGGATTATTTATCTAGAAGTAACATAACCACACTGAGACCAGCAGTCCTATCAGCACTCAAGTAATGTGAATCACCCAATCCAAGCATAGGATGTTCCTGAGGTGTTATAAATTCTAACTGTTTCATGTACGTATTCACTCCCATGCTTTAGTTGTTTCTGTGTTTAATTTAAAAAGTATACTTAACTGATCAATTCAGCAAGTTATTTGATAGAGAGATCCAAAATCAATTGCTTCTTACTACGATTAATACTACAGCCTTTTATTGTTGAATTATTGAAGTCAGTTAGCCTACTGTTGGTTTGAAACAACCAAAGCAGTGTCCAGACAGCTCGGATATAATAGGACTCAAGAATTGATCCATCCAGGAATCTGGGTGATTTTGGGTGATTCCATCCTGGTCTGATTGGCATGCCTCAACTGCCTATTTGATACATGTGGAGTCTTATATATACTCTGCTCATTTTGGCAGTGGACGTTTGTAGCTTTTCGGATTGTATTGAGTTACACCGTTTGCTGCCTTGTCTTCCCAGATTCGAACGGTAATTGGACTTTAATTATTCTTCAATTGATGGATGAGGATTTTTATCAAGTATTTTGAAATATAATGGTGTTATATTAAACTTTCAACAAACGACGACGTACCATTTTAAAAGAAATAAATTTTTAGAAGTGGTTCAGCAGGAATTTTATTCGTAAAGTCCTATTTTTGGGGAAGAGGAGAAACAAAACACTTGAAAGATGAATGTAGTTTTGATTATATTTGTTCCTAGGATTATTGCCTATAAAAGACACAGAATGCCTAGGCATTTGAGTCCTTTATGCGAATTACACATAATACTTAAACAGATGGTTTTTGATATACGTCTTCTGACGAAACTAAGCTTAGTTTTCTGTCTAAAGTATGAGCAAATTAATACGAAACATTTGTCACATTACTTTCTAACATTCTCAATACAAAATAAAAGTATCTTCATATAGAATCTATAAAATGAAATTAGAATATAATTTTAGATATTTATAAGAACGTTTTGTTGTTAAAAAGTTAAGAATAATATCTATATCTAAGCAATGAACAATACAC
>CM042140.1:22843733-22861233 GCA_023376005.1 Doryteuthis pealeii | reverse complement strand
CAGTATGAAGATCCTAGAATGAGTTATTCTACAAAATCTCAATCACCTCTGTGTATTTACTCAACTCCTCCGCCACGAGTAGGATATGACACAAGGTCAATTTTTCAAATGGAGTTACAAACTGCATTTCATTTAAATGTACTTTCTCATCGGCCGCTGGACTAACTAAAAAATACCAGTGTGTCTATAGATGGAAAGGAACAGCTGGAATTCGTGTCTTTCCTAAGTGTATTAGTGCTAAATGAAACAAACATCTGCGTCTTAAATTTTAATTCGAATCACTAATTCCATATCCTCCGATGAATCATTGGCTGATTAACAACTAAGACTAAAGAGCTTTTACATTTCCTCCAACATAGTTTGTGGCATATTCTGACAAAAACTGATTTAACTTCGACTTATGCTAAAAATGAAGCAATTTATCAGTGCTTTGTTGACAGGATGTTATTCTGAAATTATACAGATAAAAAAACATGAACAAAGTCACAACACCTTTTGTTGTAAATATCTGAAATAATATCGTGTATTAACATACCATTGTTTTGGATAATCTGCAAAAACTTTACCCCAAAATTAGTAATTACATATTAGATTGAAACACTTTAAATCCAAAGCTTCATCACTTCAGATTTATATAACCTGAAAACAGTATTGATTATAAGATATATAAAAAAAAATTAAATATGAGAAATAGATGTATGTGTAGCTAGGAAGAAGTGAAAGTTGAAAGACCATGACTGTAAACAAATTTTCTTGGCATTTCCATTCAACTGGAATGTTGGAGTTTTCCATCAATCAGAAAAAAAATATTTCAATGGGCAAATAATATGAAGGATCTTTTGGAGATACTAACATGGATGACATTTTATCCTTCTTGAGAGAAATAAAAAACATTAAGAATTATGAAAATCACGAAATACAATCTTATAAAAATACCACCTGTAAAGGAAACTGATACCAACTTTTGTCTCACACTCTAACAGTTTTTTGCATTAAATAACCCACAGGGTTATTACACCATTAAACAAACCAATCTGAACCAAACCAAATCAAATGAAGTTAATGAAAATTATTTATACCAATTGAAGATATTAAGAACTTGAAACATATAAACTTTTATGAAAATCGACTTGTTTTAGCATTAAATGACCTGAAAGGGGTTGATGTGCCATAAAACAAACAAATTAAATCAAAACCAAATCAAATAAAGTTAATGAAAATCATTTCTACCAATTTGAAGTTATTAAGAACTGGATATGTAGAAACTTTTATCAAATGACTTCATTCGGTATTAAATGAACTGAAAAGGGTTGAATAGATCTAATAATGAACATATGTAAGTGTGACTGTGTATGTGTGCGCGCATGTTAGTAAGTGCACGTGCCTGTTTCTATATTATTTGTTTGATAATATTTTTATGTACGCTCAGCATTGAAATATAGTTATTGCATTCATCATGTACAAATTACATTAGTTTTTCCTAGCTGATCTACCTTTTATTTCTTGTTGTCATGTCATTGATATTGAATTCAAATGGTCCCAATGGTAAGTGAAAATCGTCAAGGGCTTCAGAGAAACGAACTTTTCACAAAGTCTGGATGAGACATGTATTGTGTGAATCGAACAATAGCAACGTCCCCGAAATCTTTTCTAATCAGACAATATTAAGATATAATTAAGAAAAAACATTCGAGGCTTTTCTGTCATTATTTACATTTTTGTTTCGAATAATCTAGATATTTAAATGAGAAATAAAATCGGTTGATATTAACCCAGGAACAAAGACTTTAAAATAAATGATTATAACTATGACATTGCAATAAGGCATCTGATCATTGGCAAGTAATTCGGCAAACCATTCGTTACTGTAATGAGTTCGATTCTCACCGGGAGCGCGACTTTTTTGTATTTGTGAAGCTAAATGATATAACATGGTTGAGATAATTCAATATCGTCCACTAGTGTCAATCCTTGATGTTCTCGCCTGTGTTAAATGTTGGCATTAAAGGCAGACAGCTATTCCCTATTGGGAACACTGGATATTTCACAGTCGTTCAATTCTCGTTTCCTCCAATGTTGTGTGCTGTTCTAATTTTTAAATGCATATTTTCTCATTTTCTACCGATGCCAAAGGTCAGTGTTCAAGCTCCGTTAAAAGCCAGTATTTCAACACCGAGAGGAAGATCGTATCCGTTTGGAAGATTGGAGTAACACAATCTACTTACTATAATTTTTTTCCCAAATCTCTGCCCGAAATAAGCTAATATTTAAAAATATTCGATATTATTTCTCAAAGTGGCTAACTTACAACAGAAACATTGGGGTATTTTCTTTTTTTCAATATAAACGTTCTAAGACAGACATACAATTTCTAAACCATATTAATCTAAACAGACAAAAACTTTGGTTTTACTTAGTTGTTCATTTGCTGTATTCTAGAAACTAAAAAAAAAACATGTTAGCTTAGCCAAATATATCAAACTGAAAATTAACATAATATAAGCGCCAAGTAATATCTAGAATTCTTCTTCGTTAAACACAGATTTATAAAACAATGAAAAATAAAGAAACACTCGCAGACAACGCAATAGTTAGAAAATATTTTTATTTGTATTATATCCGTATGATACATACAGATATAATTAATGTATTTTAATAAGGTAATTAGGCGGTGAAAATATACAAGGTGGTAAGTTCTAAGAAAGGAAAGGTGTTCAATAATGTATAATTAAATCGACAAATATGTAAGAAGTGTGAACATTGTACTGTTTTTTTGTTTTCTTTTTTCAAAGAACTTTCTACACCATTGTAAATGAATCAATGAATATAATGAAATAAGCAATCCAGTCCTTTATTTTCACAAACACATTGTCTATCCTTATATAATGAGAAATATATTATATATATATATATATATATATATAGATAATATAGTATATATCATATATATATATATATAATAATTAGAGTGGAAAAGAGGAAAAGTATTGGCATGAAAGGTGCGCAATGCTAATAAAGCAGAGCAGATTTATAATCAATGGGTATATTATGGGTTTACACTCATACTTGAAGTTTCATGGTAATCTAATCATCAGATGAGTTCAATGGTTGAGATCTTAAAACCAGTCGTGAAATGGTTGATATTTTAAAAACCAGTCTAAATTTTTTAGCGTTTATGTAAACCAATAAATATTACCATTGATTATAATATATATATTACATATATATAAGTATATATATATATATAATATAATAATATATATATATTATATTATCACGTGTACGAACGAGCGTCCAAAATTATACAAAAGGATTTTTTGGCTGCTCTTTAATTTGTTAAAGAAAGTAAACTCATATTTTGTTGTCAAAATTCAAATAAATATATTTTATTTCTAATAAATCCAAATTTTAACAGTTAAATTCAATTAATTCATATATTTAAGGTTTTTCTTTTTCTTTTGGAGTGCGTCAAATGAATGAAATTATCGTTAAATTTTAAACGTGTAATAAAAAGCGGACACGTGTAAGCCTAAACAGAAGACAGTTAACACAAACAGTTCAAATTTAATTGTAGAAAGATTTTGATATATTTCTTTGTTTGTAAATATTTTTTCTCGTAAAACTACATTAAATAACTTTGAGAATATATATTAGATAAACAAACTAAACATAAACCAATAATACAGGGTATAGTATTTATTAAACTTGTTTTAAACAATGTAGATTTTATTGTTGTATACCTTAATTTCTGAGTTATATAATACAGCGTGTTCTTTATCCTATGTATTAATCATTTTGACTATAATTAAATACTCATTGATAAACTTATGCAATTACTGAGAGTATTGTGACGTACATTCGGTTACAGACAGACACCGAATCTCCATTATATATTATACATATGAGAGAGAATGTCCACACACACACACATATATATATATATATATATACATAAAGTATATATATATATATATATATATATATTAAATAATATATATAATAGATAGATAGATAGATAGATAGATAGGATATAGTAAAGAAAATAACAAAAGACTTAGAGATTTAGCATTCTGAAATAGACTATAATGGCTAAAATCTTTTGTTATTTTTACTTATATATTTGCTCTGTGACTCTAACATTAAGAACACACATTGAGCTCTCAAATTGCGACAGGATTTTTTAAAATAAAGCTCTTGTGTCCGTAAGGGAGATTTCTTCTCTGGACTTTTGGATTATATATATATATATATAGAATTATATAGGTATATATATATATATATATATATATAACGGAAAGAAGGAGAGAGAGAGAGGAGAGAGGAGAGTTACTATATTATATATATAAGTATTGTGTAAAGGTGACAATTAAATTCCGTAACCTAATGATCAAAAACCATTTAATTTTAGACAAAAGATATATGATATTAAAAATTATCCACTACTGAAAATGCATGTAATTAATGGTATATACCAATCGCATAGCTAAGATATTTATAAACACTGAAAATTTCAAATAAAACTTACGCAAAGTACTTGTCAGGTAGCAGAGACGTAAAATGAACTAAATATCTGTATTCCACATAAAGTGCTTTATATTCCCTGACACAATAATATCGGACAATGTGTAGATAGACCAGGATCAAAAAAAAACTTTTCATTTTTTTTTTCAAGACCAAAGAAAATCAATCATTTCTGCATGAAAACTAAAACTGTCTGCAAAGTTATTACAATAACTTTCCTTTTATACACACTGTATCTCTCTCTAATTTTGTTTCTAATTTTTCGCTCACCTTGTTCCAATGACTAACCTTTTTACACAGCATCAATATATCCATCCCAATGACAACCTAAAACTTAATAATAGAATACACACTAGTATAATTTTGGTACAAGTTTTTAATTGATTGTCCTAAATATCGTCACTTCTCATGATCCTTATTTAGACTGGTGACATATTCTTTGTTAGTTATTATTTTCCAGTTTTGATCGATAATTTCTTCAATCTTAAAACATAATCATGTCGTGTAGTATAGACAATGAACTTTGTCGCGTATTCGTTCTCCGTTTTCCGGAAACAACATTGCGGAAAAGATAGATTTTGAGCTAGGCTAAAATATACAAACATTAACCAAACCACAGACATATAAAGTAGTAGTTAAAAACCTTCCATAAAAATAAATAGTACGAATATCATATATATATATATATATATATATATATATATATTATAGCTATTATATACTATATATAAGGTTATATAAGATATTCCTGAAAAGCGTTTGGGGAGCATTAGGAGAGAGTGGTTTCCTTATAACTTTTTTGAAAAATTATAGAACGTGCTTTTTAACATATTTTCCGAATATCATTTCGAATTAGGTTTGTAATGTCCATAGAGACACTGGAAAGTGTTCCTACCTGGGTATATTCAACGAAACGATTAAAGTATTTTGTATTCTTTTAGATGTAACATTTCTCATAAGTATTATTAATGTCCAACTAGGGACCGGTTGGTGCCTCAGTGTACAGCATTCCACAGGAATTGCAGTTCCCGTTGTTCGATACCGTTTCTAGCCAATTCAGCGGCATGGAGTAGCAAAATCTTGGTAGCCTGATAAGTACGGTAAAGAATCTGAGGGTTGACAGTAGGTGTGCGTCCTCCCACCTCAAAGCAAAACAATCTACCTTGTCTAGCGGTAGCAAAAAGTGGATAGACTTCCCTCGCTGTTCGGCTGATACCCAACAATATTCTAACTCCACAGATTTTTATTTACTACATGTGCTATTTTCTTTTAGTCTCTTTCAATATTTTGTAATTAAATGCGTTAATATGGCACCATCATCAGTAAATTATGTTGTACCTTTTGGAATTAGTGATAAAAAGGTACTGAACGTTATTAGACAAATATCATTTTGGCAGATTGAACGAATATATCGATATAACAATGATTAAACACCATTAAACCATCATAAAAAATAAGATTGATATTAGAGAATCAAACAATGCTGCTTACAATGGTTCTGAATCTAAGTTCCTTTCAGGTATTTCTTATTGTTTTCTCTTAAGCAAAAATTATTTTATTTTATAGTCCTAGTCTTGTTGGTGGTTGTTAAAACCGGAAACAATGATACTGTATTGTTTCTCTTAGCAAATGCTTTCCTATTTATTAGTCTAGTCTTGTGGTGGTTGTAATGACCGGAACCAATCGATACTGTGTTGGTTTCTCTAAGCAAAATGCTTTCCTATTTTATAGTCTTAGGTCTGTTGTGGTTGTAACCGGAAACCATATGATACTGTTTGTTTTCTATCTCTTAAGCAAAAATGCTTTTATTTTATAGTCCTAGTTTTTTGTTTGGTGGTTGTAAACGGAAACAAATGATACTGTCTGTTTCTCTTAAGCAAAAAATTCTTTCTATTTTAATAGTCTAGTCCCTCTGTTGGTGGTTGTAAAACCGGAACAATGAATACTGGTATTGTTTCCTCTTAAGTCATAAATGCTTTTCTATTTTATTAGTCCAGTTTTGTTGGTGGTTGTAAACCACGGGCGTAAACAATGATCTGTATTGTTTCTCTTAAGCAAAATGCTTGTTCTATTTTATAGTCTAGTTTTTGTGTTGGTGGTTTGTAAACCGGAAACAATGATATCTTCGTATTGTTTTCTCTAAGCAAAAAATTCTTTTCTATTTAATAGTTCTAGTCTTGTTGGTGGTTGTAAACCGGAAAACAAATGATACTGTAATTGTTTCTTAAGCAAATGCTTCTCTATTTTATAGTCTAGTTTTGTTAATGGTGGTTGTACCGGAAAAACCAATGATACTGTATTGTTTTCTCTTAAGCAAAATGCTTTCTATTTTATAGTCTAGTTTTTGTTGGTGGTTGTAAACCGGAAACAATGATAGCTGTATTGTTTTCTTTAAGCAAAAATTCTTTCTATTTTAATAGTCTAGTCTTGTTTGGTCAGGTTGTAAACGCGGAAAACAATGATACTGTATTGTTGTCTTCTTCAAAGCAAAAATATTCTTTACTATTTTTATAGTCTAGTCTTGTTGGTGGTTGTAAAGCCGGGAAAACAATGATAACTGTATTGGGTTTCTCTTAAGCAAAAGCTTTCTATTTTATAGTCTAAGTCTTGTTGGTCGGTTGTAAAACCGGAAACAATGAACTGTAATTGTTTCTCTTAACGCAAAATGCTTTCCTATTTAATAGTCTAGTAGTCTTGGTTGGTGGTTGTCAAACCGGAACCAATGATACTGTAATAAATCTGTTTCTCTGACAAAATTCTTTCTTTTTATAGTCTAGTTTTCGAGGTTGGTGTGCTGTAAACGGCGGAAATTACAATGATACTGTATTGTTTTCTCTTAAGCAAATGCTTTCTTATTTTATAGTCTAGTCTTGGTTTGGTTGGTTGTAAACACGGAAACAATGATAGCTGGGTATTGTTCTCTAAAAGCAAAATGCTTTCTTCTATTTTATAGTCTACTAAGTTTTGTTGGTGGCTGTATAACGGAAACAATGAATACTGGTATGTTTTCTTCTTTAACGCAAAATGCTTCTATTTTATGGTCTACGTCCTGTTGGGTGGTTGTAAACCGGAAACAATGATCTGTATTGTTTCTCCTAAAGCCAAAATGCTTTTCCTATTTTATAGTCTAGTCTTTGTTGGTGGTGTGTAAACGCGGAACAGATAACTGTTTGTTTCTCTTAACAAAATGCTTTTCTATTTTATTAGTCTAGTTTTGTTTGGGTGGCTGTAAAACCGGAAACATGATACTGGTAAGTTGTTTCTTCTTAAGGCAAAATGCTTTTCTATTTTAAGGTCTAGTCTTGTTGGTGGTGTAACCGGAATCAATGATACTGTAAATGTTTCTCTTAAGCAAAATGCTTTCCTATTTTTCTATGTCTACGTGCTTGTTGGTGGTTGTAAACGCGAAACAATGATAGCTGTATTGTTTTCTTCTTAAGCAATATTGTGTGTTCTTATTTTATAGTCTAGTTGTTGGTTGGTTGGCTGTAAACGCGAAACAATGATACTGGTATTGTTTTCATCTTAGCAAAATGCTTTCTAGTTCTATAGTCTAACAGTTTTTGTTGGTGGCTGTAAGAAACCGGAAAACAATGGATGACTGTTATTGCTTTCTCTTAAGCAAAAGTGCGTTCTATTTTAATAGTTGCTAGTTCTTGTTGATGGTGTGTAAACCGGAAGCAATGATATCTGGTATTGTTTTCTCGTCTAAGCAAATGCTTTCCTATTTTATCAAGTCTAATGTCTTGTTGGTGGTTGTAAATGCGCGGACACATGATACTGTTTGTTTTCTCGTTATAGTCAAAATGGCTTTCTATTTTATAGTCTAACGTTATTTGTTGTGGCTGTAAACCGGAAACAATGATACTGTATTGGTTTCCTTAGCCAAAGCCTTTTCTATTTTAATAGTCCAGTCTTTGTTGGTGGCTGGTAAAACCGGAAACAATGATACTGTATTGTTCTTCTTAAAGCAAAATGCTTTCTATTTTTAGTCTAGTTGTGTGGTGTAAATCCGGGAACCCAATGAATACTGATAATTGTTTATCTTAGCAAAATGCTTTCGTATTTTATAGTCTAAGTCTTGTTGGTGGTTGTAAACGAAACAATGAATACTGTATTGTTTCTCTTAAGGCAAAATGCATTTCCTTATTTTATTAGTGCTACGTTTTGTTGGTGGCTGTAAACCGGAAACAATTGATACTGTATTGTTTCTCTTAAGCAAAATGATTTCTATTTATGGTCTAGTTCTTGTTGGTGGTTGTAAACCGGGAAACAATGATACTAGTAGCCTTCCTAAGAAAGATTTTAAGCAGTGTTAATTGCTTTTGAAACAAAATAAAAAAGTTCAAAGCCTTTCATTAAATCAAAAATCGATAGATAAAGTCCCCTGAGAATAATTTGAGGAATAAACGGATTTAGTCTACATCAATTCTAAATGTTATCCTACAGTGGTCCTAATAATGTAATCAGGAAAGGGAAATTAATTGTATTGATAAAAAAACTTTCTTTCGAATATTTGTTCTGTTATCTTATTTAAACAAAAAAAAGATAATGTTTGGCAAATGCTAATACAAGTATATGCAACCCGAAACACATTATTAAAATATGGCCTACAAGGCAATGATTTCCTATATTTCGTGTTGTAGTACAATATCTAAATTGAAATAAACCGGAATATATACAGATATATATATATAGATATATATATATATATTATATAATATACTATTATATATATATATATAGGATTATTTATGTTGTCTACTTATGTGAACATAGCGTAAGCAGTTGATCCAATTGGGCTCAAATATATTGTGAATATAGAGCATAATAGTCGTAGAAGTTAATTTCCCCGACCGCGGTTTCGGTTGGTACTTCTACACCTTCATCAGGGGGATTGAGTGGATATTTTCAGTTACTTTATATAAGCTAAGACTGATCTCTTATCTGAAATTTCAGGAAAAGAAAGTTTAAAGAGATATCAGTCCCTAGCTATATAAAGTAACCGAAAATATGCCACTGCATTCCCCCTCATTAAAGGAGTAACACCGAAACCGCGGTCGGAAATAACTTCTTCATACGACTATGATATTATTATATATATATATATATATTATATATATATATATATATATATATATATAATAATATAGTATAATATAATATATTATAATATCATTAGAAACAACCTCAGTTATAATTTATTGACAGGTTTCAAAAATTTTGGATAAAGAAATTAAGCTTAAGATAAACTCGTGATTTTGATAAACATGTTTGGTGAGTTCTGAGTATAGCCTGAACCGAGTATATTTCTTGAATCCAAATTCATTTAATGAGGAATGAATGAGCTTAGTCTCAATAAAAAGAGAAGTATTGGAGGCCAAAATGTACAGCGCATTGTTTTAATGCTTTCGTTTTTTGATTTGGTTTTTTTTATGGTCACCGGATTTTACTGAACTTGTTATTTTTTTATATTAAAGGTTATTTTACATAGGCAAACTGGGGGAACTATTCTAATAATATAACGCAGATTAATTCATTAACCGCAACATATAAAAAAGAACAGTAAAGTGTCTAAATGTGTCGATTTAAGATTAATATCGATTAAATTATGAATTGCTGTGAACAAATGCATGTCCTAGTGAAAATTTTTAAAAATGTCCTGGAAACGTCCCTGGAAAATGATTTTCTAAAATGAGATGGGCATCCCATGCTGCCTCCAGCTGGCTTTTGATAAGAAAGAAAGAAAAGAAAGAGAGTAAAGAAAGTTTGAGAGGGTGGGTGATGAAAATGCGGCAAACAATAACGCTTAATCTGTTTTGAATCGATTATGAAAAAGAAGGAAAGAAAATACAGTCGTAGGAATCAAGGTTATATATATATTATAAACTATTAATAGTTTAGACAGATCAAAGATACGCATCCTATTAAGAGTGATAGATTTATTTTTTTATTAAAAAAAGCTTTCTTTATAGATTTTAAATGTATTTTCAGTAACACCCTAGCTAATAGTTTTTCTGGGCTTATCTTTTGTTTATAGCTTTTTTTTTTACTGTCTCCTTACAGAGCCTATCCTCCTTACCACACATTTCCCTTGGTTCATATATTCGCAAACCCTAATGTTAATTTGTAATCTTTCTGAACCGTCATGTTGTGTGTATAGGAGTACTGAGTAAATGAAAATCGAAACAAGAAATAAAACTAAAACAAGAAAGAAAATTATCGATTTGTTGATGTTCTTTTTACTTTTGGTTACTCTTCACCTTTAGGTTTACCAGGAAGTCAGGCCCTCTGGAATCCCAGGTGTCCCTGGCAAAGATGGAAATGATGGAATGCCTGGACTCGAGGTTTTGCTTCTTTTAACACTATTTCATGGGTTAATATTGTTCTTGTAACAATATCCATGGTGGTCTATTTCGCGCTTGGAATTGGCGGTTATCTTGAACATTGTCTCAAAGTAATATCCGTTAAGCGATATTTTCCACGTTATTGTTGCAAAACAATATACAGTGAATAAACATGGGAATATAAGCTAATATTTGTTCACAGCTTCCTGGGGAATCCTACTTTATATAACCATATACAATAAATGTGAAGATAAATGTACGTGTAAGCGCTATAACTGGTGGTATATTTTCGTTTATCATAGGAATATATATGAATATTGAATTTAATTATATTAAAAATAGCTATATAGAACAACACCCCAAATACCCGCAATATCTCAAATGTCCCAATATGAACACAAATATCAACCAGAAAAAATAAAAACAGGTCTTTTGTAGGTGGCTTGTACAATTATCTCTGTCATGTGAGTCTGTCCGCTTATCAAAAACCACAAAGTGCAAGGAAATTCGCTTCTAAATTTTCGCAGTCGTCAAGTGATTTACATTTATGTTAGCGTAGACAAGACTTCAATGACGCTTGGTAAGTGTCAATTTCCGCCTATACGATCACAAACTAAAGAATCACGGAAATCACATAAGCAAGAAAGAGTCATCATGGCGGCCAATATCTATATTATGATATAACATCTTCCGGAAGACCTAATAATAATATATATATATATATATGTCAGCGATATAATATATATATATATATATATATATATATGTCTTCCGAAAATGTGTACAGATTTCCTCAACAAACTATACCTAAACTGACGGTGCACATGAGACTTTTCCAAATCATTTATATTTTACACAGGGGTGCCCTAATATTCCTGGCCTTGATGACAAACCGAACTAAGCTTAATGCACTTATAATCAAAAAAAACCTAATTTGGGTTTTTATTTAGGATCTATAGTTAAATTTCTAGCTATAGAAGGGAATTCATATTCAATTATTTAATTACTATCTGATTATACAGGATAAGGAAAGTCACAACCAAAATAATTACTACACGGAAATTAAATACTTAATATTTTCCCGCCAAAATGCAACCCTTTATCAATCATTTGACATAAGAATATATCCCAGTCAAGAATTCCTACCTTAAAAGAATTAATGAGAGTTTAGGAAATCTAAAAAAAACGATCATATTAAGAACGATTTTAATTTAAATGAGTTTATATTTTTAAGTTTAAAAATTATCGGAATTCCTAAACCCTTCAATATACAAACGAAAATGTATCTGTTATTTCCAATGAATTAAAATTCATCTAAAAAATGTTTAAAAGCATATATTAGAGTAATATAAAAGTTTTTTTTTCTTTTTCTTGATTTTAAAAAAACCATTCGATAATGGAAAGTTTAGAAGAAACTTGAAAACTAAAGAGTTTAATAGAATAAATAGGCAAAATAATCAAATATTCATTTGTGTTCTCCTAAAACAGTTTGTGAAAAACAGGTCACACACACAATAATGTGGTGAATAACATCCTGTCATTCTGTGTTGTTTTATATATTTCTTTAATATACAATCGTCGTATGCATCTGTTTGTTTTGTGGTAACTATAATTTCGTGTTCATTAAGTGCGATATTGCTGTTTAACCTGTCGTTATCTACTTGGTTTTCGTTGCAATTATTTACAATGTTTGAAGCAAGCTTTTAGGTCTTATATTTAGGGTTTCTCAAAAGAACTAATGTTTTTTTTCAATACATTTCTTGTGATTTCGGTTCTGTAAAAATCTGTGTAATTGTTTTGTTTGTGACTTGTGCTTTTTTTAAGAATCTAGTCAGCTTCTCATTTTGTATTTCATCAATTATAGACGTTTAATATTCTACATTTTCTGAAATTATTTTAACAGAGTTACATTTTATATTTAAGATGTAAGCTCATCATAAGTATATCCAACGTTATCCCCATATGCGAAGTGTTAAATTAATTTAAGTCATTGTCATTTTGAGAGTAAGAATCCACCAAAAAATGGGGGTGTCATGGAATTTGAACACAAACTGCACTGGCGGAGCTCTAGTAAGTGTAGATAACTTTATGGTTCTTACTTCCGCGTAGTTCTGATCATTCATATAAAGTAAAAGAAAGGAAATTAATCCCGGACGTATGAGTACATATGAAAAGATAAATGAAAAACACGCCACAAGAATGACTGTTAAAGTGAAAAACATTCTTATAACTTAGGATGATATGAACCATATTTCGATTTTATGAAAACAACACTGAGTAATAAACAAGCTCTGATGACGAATTTCATAAAATCGAAAATATTGTTTCAATATCAGCATAAGTTATAAAAATGTTATTCACTTTAACAGCATTTTGTGGTGCTTTCCATATCTTTATAATATATATATATATATATATATATATATATATATATATTATATATTACTATATATATATATATAATTATATATATATATATATTATATAGACTCATCTTCATCTGGATTTTTGGTCAATCCCACTGAAAGATACAAGGTATCCTAAAATTCTAACCTAGAGGCGGTTAGGAGTAAAAAGCTTTGCTCTTGATATGTCGTATGCGGATATTGGAATTCAGGCTTCCTTCTGAGGAGCAAGTACTGATAGATGAGTGTAACCTCAAACAGCTTCCGGTTAGATTGAAGTATACTCGATACTAACTATAAGCGTAACTCATGAGGAGCCCTTATGTGTGTCTTCTTCAGGGTGTTATCAAAAGAGTGTCATGGGATTTCTATTATGTATTAAATCCCTTATAAGAGGCTAATGAAAAACCTGTTAGTGTAAAAATGACAAGTATGTAAAGATTGTTTTTATTGCATGTCAACCTCGTGTTGTTATTTATGCCCAAGTCCACCCAGGTAGAACAATGGTAGTGGTACCAATTTAATCCACAATATGGGGGACACAAGTGGTTGCACACCTACCCAAGGTATTTAGGTCCGAAGGTGGACGCAAAGCGCCAACTGGAATTTCAACTGACTTACTATTATGTAACTATTCCAGTGCATTAGCGCATTACGATCCACGCGGACTACCCCACATATTCTCAGGTAAAAGAAAATTGTGAATGTACGAATACCATGATAGAAAGGAAATCGGGTTGTTGTTCGTTTTTAACAAATAAGAGAATTGGTCTAGATTTTACAATATTTTATCATTTTTATACGTATTGTATGCAATTTATATTTATAATTGTAATAACTATTGTACGATAAAGGTAGAGACTCAATGTTGCTTTTCAGTTTGCTCTAATTTATATATTTAGTTAGTTTTAGTTATTAACCTGTCTCATACTTCTGGTTTGTGCTTGACAAAAACAGAAAGTATTGGCAACTTCTCCTAGATGCTTACAATGCTTCACAACAAGACGTGATAAAGTGCATCTGCTGGTCCATATTACGCGCATCTTCCTTGTTTGAACTCTTCCCCGTAATGTAGATTACACCAATATCGAAAAAATATAAATCAGAAAAAGAATTCGTAAAAGCAAAAAAGCGCAGCACGCCTATAAATGAATTAAACAGAAAGACAGCGATTTAAAAAGAAATTCATGAAACACATGTATTGCGTTTATATTTTTTGTGAGAGATCAGATAAAACCAACTACCATGAATGGCCATGGTATTGAAATAGGATGATGGATGTTTCAATTATGAATGCAGATCCGTTGGCTTAGAATCTTTTAAAGAGCCACTTGAAGATGTATAACGATTAGTTAAAAATCCGTTAGTTATCTTCTTCTCTTCGGTCTGATTTAGGTCACTTTGAAATAAAACCAAATTATGTTTCGGTTCTTCCGAAGAGATAATCTTTAAAATCATTAAAATATTACTTTTTGATAATTTAGTTTTATAAATTTAGATTTTATATCTTGAATTTTAATCATTTATAAAAAACCTTCACTTACATGTAAATATTTTCAGTGTAGTATTTAATTTCACAATTGTTCTTTTTCAATTTTTTTTGTTCATTCAAATACTTTTAAGTGATATTACGTGAAAGGATAACACTTTACCTCACCAGAAATAAATGCACTAACGGAGAGATAATTAAGAATGACTCGCCAGGCGAAAGTAACTACTATTTATATCGATTCTTCGAAAATTCGATAATAATAAGCATTACTTAGATTGAGTATACACCCATAATTAAAACGCTTTACTTTACTGAATTTAATGAAGTATTTTTCAAACAGAGAGCACTGCCTAATATTTACTGATCGCATGAAAAATAATTTATTTTATTATTATCATCACGAATTGAATAAATCTCTATTATTTTTGCATCAAAACCAGCGATGATTAATTTAATGAATGTAAGATATAATTTACTTTTGTTCGTTAATTTTTTTAATTTTCGAAGTTTCTCCGGACATACACTATCACACAAACAAACTGCCTCTATATATTATTGATAGATAGATAAGTTTAGTAAGGAGTTATCATAATATATTATTATTAATTGTCTGGATATTTATTTCTTATATAAGACGATAAGGTAATGGTACACAAACACTTTCTACTTATAGACTCGCCCTTAAACACGGTAGACCCTGAGAAGGGATTCTTATTGTCCAATCACTAGGCACTGAGCTGCTTGCTGCTGTCTGCTGTATTATAGAGACCACTACTCCATCTGAGCGCTTATTTCATGACATTTGGATTCCTCTTGGCACGCGGACTTACAAGGAATACATTTAGCAGAACCGGATCTTACTTGGCTTGCGTTACTTATTTCACTATATCTGGACTAAGATGGCTGCCAGATATCTTTAATAATCAATAAATCTTATTTCTATTTTTGATACTTGTCAGAAAGTAACTACAAGTGTTACAAATTAAAGCAAACTAATAGTACTATGTACTATACGCTTGGTTTACCGAACATATTCAAAACGAAGCCTGCCTCATTTCGAGGTCCAGATACTTTTACAAATATCACATTTTTATGGACCCTTCTTTTCGACATAAAATAACTAAATATCCAAAGAGGTCAGTGAGGTCTATAACATCATACATACGGGGAACGATGTAACAAAAGCCATTTTTAAGTGTGGTAAAGCTAGTTTAAATTTATATTTCACCCCATGCTTCCTATACTGATACTGCGTATTAAGAAGGTCAAAGAATCCCTGTCTGCTCTAACTACTACCTGCCATATATGGGTACGCATTAACAAACATAAGCAGAAAATAGGGCGCCTCCACTGACTCAGGAATGAAAGTCTTACTGTAATAAAGTATGATATTCAAAAATTAGAAAGACACGAAACTGAATGAAAGGCATATAAAACAGATTACACATATTTTATATTTAATTCATTTGGGTTTCTATATAAAATTATACATAGATTGCTTTTAATATGTTTTAGAAGAATAAAATATATGATTAGAAAATCTAATAACATCAAAGTAATCTATCATTATCAATATGTAAAGTTATGCCACAGCTACCTGTAGCTAACGTATACCTTTATGTTCTTGTGAACATATAACACACATTCAGGGTTAATTGCCATGGACTATTTTGAAGGGCAAAATATAAACTCATGGACCTTTAATAGAGAACGTAATTAGATTAATAAGATATAAATTAAGAGTAATAGTCGCTCATCCTAACAAACCCTATGAGAATATACACCTAAATAATTCCAGGGAATTGTGACGTCGGTGGTGATGTATTCAATGATCTTGTGCTCAGATATTAGTGCAAAGGGAACGCAAACAGCCTGTGACAGAATCTATCAACTTGAGTAATTGAGATTGTTTTCGCATTCCCAACGTACGATAACGATTCTCCATGGGTGCTCCTAAATATACAGCATCTACCTCGACGTTAAGTATTATTATGCTGATTCGGACTAATTGTCCCTATCTTCAATATGTTATATTATGTACAATCGTCTACGGCCGATATAACCTGCCGGCCTTCATGGTATGTACTTGATGGCTCTGAATACGTCAAGAAAGTTCCCCGATATCGAAAAGAGTTCCCGAGTACTGAGTAAGGTTCCCGAGTCCAACAGTATTTCTTGTTACTCGGGAACCTTCTCAGACTCGGGAAACCTTCTTTTCGAACTCGGGAACTTTCTTGAACGTATAGGGCCATCAAGAAATACCTGAAGAGGCCGGAGGGTATATCGGCCGAAGACGTTGTACAGAATAACATGAAGATAGGGACAATAGTCCGAATATGACACTAATAATACCTAATCTTACAAAGCCTCACTCAAACATTCAGAAAAATCTACCGGACTATTTAAAAAAAAGAATATCATTGATTATGGAATTTTACAGCGAGTAAAATATAATTTTCATAGTTCATTTATTTGTTCTAAATTATTAGCTTATTTTATTACACTTATATATATCTGATATTATGAAAATTTGCCTTCTGTCATGAAATCTATGGTAGATGAACGCATACTTACTTGTGTAGTTAAATTAGAAATAAATTATATAGATGCGCGTGTGTGTGTGTGTGGTTGTAAGAATAATAAAGTACATGAAGTATGCGCTCCTCTAACGTTAGATATAGCATTGCTCTAATCAATTATATTGAATTCCTTCAGCACCTATAATATAGTAATAT
>CM042140.1:22806501-22843633 GCA_023376005.1 Doryteuthis pealeii | reverse complement strand
AATAACTTCTAACGACTATTAATGCTCTATATCACAATATAGAGCCCAATTGGATCAACTGCTACGCTATGTTTCACATAGTAGTACACATAAATGAATATATATATATATAATATATATATAATATAATATATATATATATATATATATATATATATGTATAATATTCCGGTTTATTTAATTTAGATATTTACTACAACAAGAATTAATAGGAAATCATTCCTGTAGCCATAATTTTAAATGAATGTTTCGGGTGCAATACTTGCTTATTAGCATTTGCAAACTTATCTTTTTGTTTAAATAAGATAACAGAACAAATATTCGAAAGGAAAGTTTTTTATCAATACAATTAATTTCCCTTTCCTTATTACATATAGAACACGCTAGAAACATTTAGAATTTGATGTAGACTAAATCCGTTTTTCCTTCAAATTATTTCAGGGACTTTATCACGATTTTGATTTATGAAAGGCTTGAACTTTTTTTATTTTGTTTCAAGAGCATAACACTGCCTTAAAATCTTTCGTAGGAGGCTACAGTATCATTGTTTCCGCGTTACAACCACCAACAAGACTAGGACCATAAAAGAAAGCCATTTTGCTTAAGAGAAACAATACAGTATCATTGTTTCGGTTTACAGCCACCAACAAAACAGACTATAAATAGAAAGCATTTTGCTAAGAGAAAAACAATACAGTATCATTGTGATTTTCCGGTTTACAACCACCAACAAGACTAGACTATAAAATAGAAAGCATTTGCTTAAGAGAAACAATACAGTATCATGTTCCGGTTTACAGCCACCAACAAAACTTAGACTATTAAAATAGAAAGCATTTGCGCTTAAGAAGAAACAATACAGTTCATTGTTTCCGGTTTACACAGCCACCAACAAGACTAGACTATAAAAGAAAGCATTTTTGCTTAAGAGCAAACAATACAGTATCATTGTTTCGGTTTACAGCCACCAACAAAACTAGACTATAAAAATAGGAAAGCATTTTGCTTAAGAGAAACAATTACAGTATTCATTGTTTCCGGTTTACAACACCAACAAGACTAGACTTATAAAATAGGAAAGCATTTTTGCTTAAGAGAAAAATACAGTATCATGTTCCGGTTTACAACCACCAACAAGACTAGACTATAAAATAGAAAGCATTTTGCTTAGAGAAACAATACAGTATCATTGTTTCCGGTTTACATGCCACCAACAAAACTTAGACTATAAAATAGAAAGCATTTTGCTTAAGAGAAACAATACAGTATCATTGTTCCGCGGTTTACAGGCCACAACAAAAAACTAGACTATAAAAAATAGAAAGCATTTTGCTTAGAGAAACAATACAGTATCATTCGTTTCCGGTTACAACCACCAACAAGACTAGACTATAAAATAGAAGCATTTTTTGCTTAAGAGAAAACAATACGTATCATTGTTTCCGGTTACAAACCACCAAAAGACTAGACTATTAAATATGAAAAGCATTTTTGCTTAATAAGAATACAATACAGTATCATTGTTTCGGGTTTACAGCCACCACAAAAACTAGACAAAAATAGAAAGCATTTTGCTTAAGAGAAACAATACAGTATCATTGTTTCCGGTTTTACAACCACCAACAAGACTAGACTATAAATAGAAAGCATTTTGCTTAAGAGAAACAATACAGTATCATTGTTTTCGGTTTACAAACCACAAACAAGACTAACCATAAATAGAAAGCATTTGCTAGAGAAACAATACAGTACATTGTTTCCGCGTTTTAACAGCCACCAACAAAACTAGACTATAAAATAGAAACATGCTTAAGAGAAACAATACAGATCATTGTTTTCCGCAGTTTACAAACCACCAACAAGACTAGACTATAAAATAGAAAGCATTTTGCTTAAGAGAAACAATACAGTATCATTGTTCCGGTTACAGCCACCAACAAAACTAGACTATAAAATAGAAAGAATTTTGCTTAAGAAGAAACAATACGAGTATCATTGTTTCCGGTTTAACAACCACCAACAAGACTAGACTATTAAAATAGAAAGCATTTTGGCCTTAAGAGAAACAATACAGTTATCATTTGTTCCGGTTTTACAACCACCAACAAGACTAGACTATAAATAGAAAGCATTTTGCTTAAGAGAAACAATACAGTTATCATTGTTTCCGGTTTACAACCACCAACAAGCACTAGACTATAAAATAGAAAGAATTTTGCCTTAGGAAAACCAATGACAGTAATCATTTGTTTCCGGTTTACAACCACCAACAAGACTAGCACTATAAAATAGAAAGAATTTTTGCTTAGAGAAACAATACAGTATCATTGTTTCCGGTTTTTACAACCACCAACAAAACTAGACTATAAAATAGAAGCATTTTGCTTAAGAGATAAACAATACAGTATCATTGTTCCGGTTTACAACCACAACAAAAATAGACTATTAAATAGAAGCATTTTTGCTTAAGAGAAAACAATACAGTATCATGTTTCCGGTTTACAACCACCAACAAGACTAGACTATAAAAATAGAAAGAATTTTTGCTTAAAGAGAAACAATACCAGTATCATTGTTTCCGGTTTACAACACAACAAAAACTAGACTCTATAAAATAGAAAGCATTTTGCTTAAGAGAAACAATTACAGTATCATTGTTTCCGGTTTACAACCACCAACCAAAACTAGACTATTAAAATAGAAAGCATTTTGCTTAAGAGAAACAATACAGTATCATTGTTCCGGTTACAACCACCAACAAGACTAGACTATAAAATAGGAAAGAATTTTGCTTAAGATAAACAATACAGTATTCATTGTTCCGGTTTACAACACCAACATAAAACTAACTATAAAATAGAAAGCAATTTTGCTTAAAGAGAAACAAATACAGTATCATTGTTCCGGTTTACAACCACCACAAGACTAGATCTATAAAATAGAAAGCATTTTGCTTTAAGAGAAACAATACAGTATCATGTTTCCGGTTTAACAACCACCAACAAGACATAGACTATAAAATAGAAAAGCATTTTGCGTTAAGAGAAACCAATACAGTATCATTGGTTTCCTGGTTTACAACCACCAACAAGACCTAGACTAAAAATTAGAAATAATTTTTTGCTTAAGAAGAAACAATAAGAAAATACCTGAAAGGGCAACTTAGATTCAGAACCATCATAAAAAAAAGATAATATTAGAGAATCAACAATTGCTGCTTACATGGTTCTGCAATCTAAGTTGCCTTTCAGGTATTTCTTATTGTTTCTCTTAAAGCAAAAAATTATTTCTATTTTATAGGTCTAGTCTTGTTGGTGGTTGTAAACCGGAAAAACAATGATTACTGTATTGTTCTCTTAAGCAAAATGCTTTCTATTTTATATGTCTAGTCTTAGTTGGTGGTTGTAAACCGGAACAATTGATTACTGTATTGTTTCTCTTAAGCAAATGCTTTTCTATTTTATAGTCTAGTCTTGTGGTGGTTGTAAACCGGAAACAATTGATACGTATTGTTTCTCTTAAGCAAAATGCTTTCTTTTTATAGTCTAGTTTTGTTTGGTGGTTGTAAACCGGAAACAATGCATACTGTTATTGTTTCTCTTAAGCAAAAATTCTTTTCTATTTTATAGTCTAGTCTTGTTGGTGTTGTAAACCGGAAACAATGGTGATACTGTATTGTTCTCTTAACCAAAATGCTTTCTATTTTAAGTTCTAGTTTGTTGGGGTTGTAAACCGGAAACCAATGATACTTGTATTGGTTCTCTAAGCAAAATGCTTCTATTTATAGGTCTAGTTTTGTGGTGGTTGTAACGGAAACAATGATACTGTATTGTTTCTCTTAAGCAAAAATTCTTTCTCTATTTTATAGTCTAGCTCTTGTTTGGTGTTTTGTAAACCGGAAACAATGATACTGTATTGTTTCTCTTAAGCAAAATGCTTTCTATCTTATAGTTCTAGTTTTGTTGGTGGTTGTAAACCGGAAACAATGATACTGTATTGTTTCTCTTAAGCAAAAGTTGCTTTCTATTTTATAGTCTAGTTTTGTTTGGTGGTTGTAAACCGGGAAACAATGCATACTGTATTGTTTCTCTTAAGCAAAAATTCTTTCTATTTTATAGTCTAGTCTTGTTGGTGGTTTAACCGGAAACAATGGATACTGTATTGTTTCTCTTAAGCAAAATTCTTCTATTTTATAGTCTAGTCTTGTTGGTTGGTGTAAACCGCGAAACAATGATACTGTATGTTCTCTTAAGCAAAATGCTTTCTATTTATAGTCTAGTCCTTGTTGGTGGTTGTTAAACCGGAAACAATCGATACTGTATTGTTTCTCTTTAAGGCAAAAAATGCTTTCTATTTTATAGCTCTAATAGTCTCTGTTGGTGGTTGTAAACCGGAAACAATGATACTGTATTGTTTCTCTTAAGCAAAATTCTTTCTATTTTATAGTTAGTTTTTTGTTGCGTGCGCTGTAAACCGCGAAACAATAGATACTGTATTGTTTCTCTTTAAGCAAAATGCTTTCTATTTTATAGTCTAGTCTTGTTGGTGGTTGTAAACGGAACAATTGATACTGTATTGTTTTCTCGTTAGCAAAATGCTTTCTATTTTAATAGTTCTAGGTTTTGTTGGTGGCTGTAAACCTGGAAACAATGGATACTCTTGGTATTGTTTCCTCTTAAGCCAAAATGTTTCTATTTTATTGGTCTGTCTTGTTTGGTGGTTGTAAACGGAAAATGGATACCTGTATTGTTTCTCTTAAGCAAAATTTGCTTCTATTTTATAAGTCTAGTTCTTTGTTGGTGGTTTTGTAACCGGAAACAATGATACTGTATTGTTTCTCTTAAGCAAAATGCTTCTATTTATAGTCTAGTCTTGTTGGTGGTTGTAAACCGGAAACAATGATACTGTATTGTTTCTCTTAAGCAAAATGCTTTCTATTTTATAGTCTAGTCTTGTTGGTGGTTGTAAACCGGAAACAATGATACTGTATTGTTTCTCTTTAAGCAAAATGCTTTCTATTTTATAGTCTAGTCTTGTTGGTGGTTGTAAACCGGAAACAAATGATACTGTATTGTTTCTCTTAAGCAAAAAATGCTTTCTATTTATAGTCTAGTTGTTGGTGTTGTAAACCGGAAACAATGATACTGTATTGTTTCTCTTAAGCAAAATGCTTTCTATTTTATGTCTAGTCTTGTTGGTGGCTGTAAACCGGAAACAATTGATACTGTATTGTTTTCTCTTAAGCAAAATGCTTTCTTATTTTATAGTCTAGTCTTGTTGGTGGTTGTAAACCGGAAACAATGATACTGTATTGTTTCTCTTAAGCAAAATGCTTTCTATTTTATAGTCTAGTCTTGTTGGTGGTTGTAAACCGGAAACAATGATACTGTATTGTTTCTCTTAAGCAAAATGCTTTCTATTTTATAGTCTAGTCTTGTTGGTGGTTGTAAACCGGAAACAATGATACTGTATTGTTTCTCTTAAGCAAAATGCTTTCTATTTTATAGTCTAGTCTTGTTGGTGGTTGTAAACCGGAAACAATGATACTGTATTGTTTCTCTTTAAGCAAAATGCTTTCTATTTATAGTCTAGTCTTGTTGGTGGTTGTAAACCGGAAACAATGATACTGTATTATTTCTCTTAAGCAAAATGCTTTCTATTTTATAGTCTAGTCTTGTTGGTGGTTTAAACCGGAAACAATGATACTGTATTGTTTCTCTTAAGCAAAATGCTTTCTATTTTATAGCTAGTCTTGTTGGTGGTTGTAAACCCGGAAACAATGATACTGTATTGTTCTCTTAAGCAAAATGCTTTCTATTTTATAGTCTAGTCTTGTTGGTGGTTGTAAACCGGAAACAATGATACTGTAGCCTTCCTAAGAAAGATTTTAGGTAGTGTTAATTGCTCTTGAAACAAAGTAAAAAAGTTCAAGCCTTTCATTAAATCAAAATCGATGATAAAGTCCCTGAAAATAATTTGAGGAAAAACGGATTTAGTCTACATCAATTCTAAATGTTATCTACGTGTCTATATGTAATCAGGAAAGGGAAAATTAATTGTATTGATAAAAAAAACTTTCTTTCGAATATTTGTTCTGTTATCTTATTTAAACAAAACGATAAGTTTGCAAATGCTAATACAAGTATATGCACCCGAAACATTCATATCTAAAATTATGGCTACAGGCAATGATTTCCTATATTCTGTTGTAGTAAATATCTAAATTAAATAAACCGGATATATATATATATATAATATATATATATATATATATATATAATATATATATATATATTTCATTTATGTGTACTACTATGTGAACATAGCGTAAGTAGTTGATCCAATTGGGCTCAATATATTGTGAATATAGAGCATTAATAGTCGTAGAAGTTAATTTCCCGACCGCGGTTTCGGTGTTACTCTAACACCTTCATCAGGGGGGATTGAGTGGATATTTTCAGTTACTTTATATAGCTAGACTGATCTCTTAATCTGAAATTTCAGGAAGAATTAAAGAGATATCAGTCTAGCTATATAAAGTAACCGAAAATATCCACTCATTCCCCCTCATAAAGGAGTAACACCGAAACCGATATATATATATATATATATATATATATATATATATATATATATATAATATATATATATATATATATATATATATATATATATCATTAGAAAACAACCTCAGTTATAATTTATTGACAGGTTTCAAAATATTTTGGATTAAAGAAATTAAGCTTAAGAATAAACTCGTGATTTATAACATTTTGTGATTTGATATAAGCCTGACGGAGTATTTCTTTGAAATCCAATTCATTTAATGAATTGAATGAGCTTACGTCTCAATAAAAAGAGAAGTATTGGAGGCAATGTACACCATTGTTTTATGCTTTCGTTTTTGATTTGGTTTTTTAATGGTCACCGATTTTACTGAACTTGTTATTTTTATATTAAAGGTTATTTACATTCAGCACTGAATATTCTATAATAAACGCAAGATAATTCATTAACCCTGCAACATAAAAAAGTAACAATAAAAGTGTCTAAATGTGTCGATATTAGATTAATATCGATTAAATTATGAAATTGCTGTGAACAAGTGCTGTCCTGGAAAAATTTTAAAATGTCCTGGAAACGTCCTGGAAAATGATTTTCTAAAATGAGTGGGATCCCTGCTCCTCCAGCTGCTTTTGATAAGAAAGAAAGAAAGAAAGAGAAAGAAAGTTTGAGAGAGTGGGTGAGAATGCGGAAACAATAACGCTAATCTGTTTTAATCGATTATGAAAAGAAGGAAAGAAAATACAGTCGTAAGGATCAAGGTTATATATAAATTATAACTATTAATAGTTTAGACGATCAAGATACGCATCCTATTAAGAGTGATAGAATTTATTTTTTATTAAAAAATGTCTTTCTTTATAGATTTTAAAATGTATTTTCAGTAACACCCTACTAATATTTTCTGGGCTTATCTTTTGTTTATAGCTTTTTTTTTACTGTCTCCTTACAGGAGCCTACCCACATTTCCTTGAGTTCATATATTCGCAACCCTAATGTTAATTTTGTATCTTATCTGAACCTCAGCTTTGTGTGTATGGAGTAACTGAGTAATGAAAATGAACAAGAAATAAACTAAAACCAAAGAAGAAAATTTTCGTTTGTTGATGTTTTTTACTTTTGTTCTTCCTTCACTTAGGTTTACCAGGAAGTCAAGGCCCTCCTGGAATCCCAGGTGTCCCTGGCAAAGATGGAAATGATGGAATGCCTGGACCTCGAGGTTTGCTTCTTTTACACTATTCATGGTTAATATTGTCTTGTACAATATCCATGGTGTCTATTTCCGCTTGGAATTGGCGGTTATTTGACATTGTCCAAAGTAATATCCGTTAAGCGATATTTTCACTTTATTGTTGCAAAACAATATACAGTGAATAAACATGGAATATAAGCTAATATTTGTTCACAGCTTCCTGGGAATCTACTTTATATAACCATATACAATAAATGTGAAGATAAATGTACGTGTAAAGCGCTATACTGTGTATATTTTCGTTTATCATATGATATATATGAATATTGAATTTAATTTATATTAAATAGCTATATAGAACACACCAATACGCAGATATCTCAATGTCCCAATATGAAACAAAAATCCAACCAGAAAAAATAAAAACAGGTCTTTTGTAGGTGGCTTGTACGAAATTTATCTCTGTCATGTGAGTCTTGTCCGCTATCAGAAAACCCACCAAATGCAGGAAATTCCCTTCTAAATTTTCGCTCGTCAAGTGATTACATTTATGTTAGCGTAGAAAAAGACTTCAATGACGCTTGGTAAGTGTCAATTTCTCGCCTATACGATCACAAAACTAAGAATCTGAAAATCACATAAGCAAGAAAGAGTCATCATGCGCCAATATCTATATTATTGATATACATCTTCGGAAGACCTATAATATATATATATATATATATATATATATATATATATATATATATATATATATATATGTCTTCCGAAAATGTGTACAGATTTCCTCAAAACATACCTAAACTGACGGTGCACATGAGACTTTTTCAAATCATTTATATTTTAACGGGGTGCCCTATATTCTGGCCTTGTGACAAACCGAACTAAGCTTAATGCATTATAACAACTAATTGTTATTTAGATCTATAGTTAAATTTTCTAGCTATAGAGGGAATTCATATTCTATTATTTAAATTACTATCTGATTATACAGGATAAGGAAAGTCACAACAAAATAATTACTCACGAAATTAAATACTTAAAATTTCCCCAAAATGCAACCCTTTATCATCATTTTGACATAAGAATATATCCCAGTCAAGAATTCCTCCTATAAAAGAATTAATGAGAGTTTAGGAAATCTAAAAAAAACGATCATATTAAGAACTGATTTTAAATTAAATGAGTTATATTTTTAAGTTTAAAAATTATCGGAATTCCTAAACCCTTCAATATAAAACGAAAAATGTATCTGTTATATTCAATGAATTAAAATTCATCTAAAAAATGTTTAAAAGATATATTAGAGTAATATAAAAGTTTTTTTTTCTTTTTCTTGATTTTAAAACATCGATAATGGAAAGTTAGAAGAAACTTGAAAACTAAAGAAGTTTAATAGAATAAATAGCAAAAATATCAAATATTCATTGTGATTCTCCTAAAACAGTTTGTGAAAAACAGGTCACACACACCAATAATTGTGTGAATAACATCCTGTCATTTCTGTAGTTGTTTTATATATTTCTTTAATATAAATCGTCGTAATGCATCTGTTTGTTTTGTGGTAACTAATAATTTCGTGTTCATTAAGTGCGATATTGTCTGTTTAAACTGTCTGTTATCTACTGGGTTTTCGTTGCATTATTTAAATGTTTGAAGCAAGTCTTTATATGGTCTTTATATTTAGCTTTCTCAAAGAAACTATTTTTTTCATACATTTATTGTGATTTCGGTTTCTGTAAAAATCTGTGTAATTGTTTGTTTGTACTTGTGCTTTTTTAGAATCTAGTCAGCTTCTCATTTTGTATTCATCAATTATAGACGTTAATATTTCTTCATTTTCATGAAAATTATTTTACAGAGTTACATTTATATTTAAGATGTACTCATCATAAGTATATCCAACGTATCCCCATTGCGTAGATGTATTATTTAGTCATTGTCATTTTGAGGTAAGATCCCCACCAAAAAATGGGTGTCATGGATTTGACACAAAACTGCAACTGGCGGAGCTCTAGTAAGTGTAGATTATACCTTTATGGTTCTTACTTCCGCGTAGTTCTGATCATTCATATAAGTTAAAAGAAAGGAAATTAATCCGACGGTATGAGTACATATAAAAAGATATGAAAAACACCACAAAATGCTGTTAAAGTGAAAACATTTTATAACTTAGGTGATATTGAACAATATTTCGATTTTATGAAAACAACACTGAGTATAAACAAGCTCTGATGACGATTTTCATAAAATCGAAATATTGTTCAATATCAGCTAAGTTATAAAATGTTTTCACTTTAACAGCATTTTGTGGTGCTTTCCATATCTTTATATATATATATATATATATATATATATATATATATATATATATATATATAATATATATATATATATATATATATATATATATATAGACTCATCTCATCTGGATTTTTGTCAATCCACTGAAAGATACAGGTATCCTAAAATTCTACCTAGAGGCGGTAGGAGTAATAAGCTTTGCTCTGATATTTCGTATCGGATATTGGATTCAGGCTTTCCTTCTGATGGAGCAAGTACTGATAGATGAGTGATAAACCTCAAACAGCTTCGGTTAGATTGAAGTATACTCGATACTAACTATAACGTAACTCATGAGTCCTTATGTGTGTCTTCTTTAGGTGTTATCAAAGAGTGTCATGGTTTCTTTATGTATTAAAATCCTTAATAAGAGCTAATAAAAACCTGTTAGTAAAATGACAAGTATGTAAAGATTTTTATTGCATGTCAACCTTCGTGGGTTATTTAATGCCCAAGTCACCCAGGTAGAACAATGGTAGTGGTACCATTTAATCCACAATTGGGGGACAAAGTGGTTCACACCTTACCCAAAGGTATTAGTCCGAAGGTGACGCAATAGCGCCACTGGATTTCCAACTGACTTACTATTATGTACTATTCCAGTGCATTAGCCATTACGTCACGGGGACTACCCTCATTTCTTCAGGTAAAAGAAAATTGTGAATGTCGAAACCATGATAGAAGAATCGGTTGTTTCTTTTTAACAAATAGAAGAAATTGGTCTAGATTTTACAATATCTATATCATTTTTATACGTATTGTATGAAATTTATATTTATAATTGTAATAACTATTGTACGATAAAGGTAGAACTCATGTTGTTTTCAGTTATGCTCTATTTATATATTTTTTAGTTAGTTAGTTATTAATCCTGTCTCATATCAACTGGTTGTGTCATTGACAAAAAGAAAGTATTGCAACTTCTTAGATGCTTACGAAATGCTTCAAAACAAGACGTGAATAGAAGTGCATTTGTGTCATATACAGGCATTTCCCTTTGTTTAAACTCTTCCCCGTAATGTAATTCACCATCTCGAAAAAATATAAATCAGAAAAGATTCGATAAAGCAAAAAGCAGCCGCACGCCTATAATGAATTAAAACAGAAGACAAAGATTTAAAAAGAAATTATGAACACATGTATTGCGTTTATATTTTTGTGAGTATATAAAACCAGTGTGCCTGGTATTAAAATAGGATGTGGATTTTCATTATGAATGCACCGATTGGCTTAAAATCTTTTAAAAGCCACTGAAGATGATTAACGGATTAGTTAAAATCCGTTAGTTTTCTTTCTTCGGTCTTTTAGGTCATTTGAAATCAACCAATTATGTTTCGGTTCTTCGAGAGATAATCTTTTAAAATCATTAGAAATATTACTTTTTGATTTGTTTGTATTTTAGTTTTATCTTGAATTTTAATCATTATAAAAAAAAACTTCACTTACATTGTAAATATTTTCAGTGTAGTAATTTAATTTCAATTGTTCTTTTCAATTTTTTTATGTTCATATATTTTAAGTGATTTATGTGAAGGATACATTTACTCAACCAGAAATAAATGCCTAATGGAGAGATAATTAAAGATGACTCAGGCGAAAGTACACATTTAATCGATTCGAATTCATAATATAAGCATTATCTTAGATTTAATATCACATACCATAATAAACGTTTAGTTTACTGATTTATGAAGAATTTTCTCAAACAGGAGAGCAACTGCCTATATATTACTATTGCAATGAATAATAATTTATTTTTTAATTATCTTCACGAATATAAATCAAATCTTATTATTTTTGCTCAAAAACCAAGCCCTGATGATATTTAATGTGTAGATATATTTACTTTGTCGTTAATTTTTTTATTTTCGAAGTTTCCTCCGGACATACATATACACACAACTGCCCTCTATATATGTATTGATAGATAGATAATTGTTTGTAATGGAGTTATCATAATAATAATTGATTATAATAATCTTATTTTTATTTTGTTATTGTCAGAAAGTACTACATGGTTCAATTAAAAAAGCAAACTGATAGTACTATGTACTCGCTTGGTTACCACATTTCAAAAACGAAGCCGCCTCATTTCGAGGTACCAGATACTTTTTACAATATCACATTTTTTATGGAAACCCTTCTTTTCGGCATAATAAACTAAAATATCCAAAGAGGTCAGTTGAGGTCATAACATCATACATCGGGAACGATGTAACAAAGTCATTTTTAAGTGTGGTAAAGCTAGTTTAAATTTATAGTTTTCCATCTCCTAGACTGCTGCCTATAAAGGCTAAAAAAAACCCTGTCTGCTCTACTACTTACCCATATATGGAGTACCATTACAAACATAAGCAAAAATAGGCGCCTCCACTGGACTCAGGAATGAAAGTCTTACTGTAATAAAATATTATATCAAATTAGAAAGACTAACGAAACTAAATAAGAAGGCATATAAAAAGATTACACATATTTTTATTTTAATTAATTGGTTTCTATATAAAATTATACAATAAGATTGCTTTTAATATGTTTGAGAATAAAATAATAATATTAGAAATCAATAACATCAAGTAATTATTCATTACAATAATGTAAATTATCCACACCCTGTACTATGTATACCTTTATTTCTTAATGACATATAACACACATTGCAGGGTTTTAATTGCACATGGACTATTTTGAAGCAAATATAACTCTGACTTTAATAGAGACGTCATTAATTAATAAGATATAAATTAAGAGTAAATAGTCCTCATCTAATAACCATTGAGAATATAACCTAAATAATTCAGGGAATTGTGACGTCGGTGGTGATGTATTCATATCTTTCTCAATGATATTAGTGCAAAGGGAAACGCAAACAGCCTTGTGCAGAATTTCAACTTGAGTAATTGAGGATTGTTTTTCGCATTTCCCACGACGATAACTGATTCTCCATGGGTGCCTCCTTAAATATCACAGCATCTACCGACTTAGTATTATTAGTGCTATTCGGACTATTGTCCCCATCTTCATTGTTATTTGTATAACGTTTCGGCCGATATACCCTCCGGCCTTCTTCAGGTATTTCTTGTTGGACTCGGGAACCTTCTCAGACTCGGGAACCTTCTTTTCGAACTCGGGAACTTTCTTGACGTATTCAGGAGCCATCAAGAAATACCTGAAGAAGGCCGGAGGGTATATCGGCCGAAACGTTGTACAAATAACAATGAAGATGGGGACAATAGTCCGAATAGCACTAATAATACTAATCTTCAAGCCTCATCTCAAACATTCAGAGAAATCTACCGACTTATTTAAAAAAAAAAAGAATATCATTATTATGGAATTTTACACGAGTAAAATATAATTTTCAATAGTTTCATTTATTTGTTTAAATTATTTAGCTTATTTTATTACATTATATATATCTGATATTATGAAAATTTGCCTTTCTGTCATGAAATCTATGGTAATGAACGCATACTTACTTGTGTAGTAAAATTAGAAATAAATATATAGATGCGCGTGTGTGTGTGTGTGTAAGGATAATAAAGACATGAAGTGCGCTACCCTAACTTAGATATACATGCTCTATCAATTATATTGAATTCCTTTTCTAGCCAACTATATATATATATATATATATATATATATATATATATATTTCCAACCCCTCCGCACAAGCAGGATGTGACACAAGGTCAATTTCTTAAGCGGAGTTCAACAGGTTTGAATTCAGAGTTTTCCTTCTCCTAGACCGGTTGCCTAACCAAGGTTAAAGAGCCCAGTCTGCCCTGCTATTTATCATAGCTAGAGGGAGAGTAAGACTCATACCTTTCCCAAGGGTATTAGCGCTAAATGAAATGCAATTACCACATCCAGGATTTGAACTCGGGGCGACGAATCCATTTCCCATGACTTTAACCATTACACCACGCGCTTCCTATACATACATATATATATATATGTGTGTGTGTGTATATGTATGTGTGTGTGTGATTATTACTTATTACTTATTTATACATGTAACCCACAAAGCGTTAACATATATTTGGCTTATTTTAATCATTAGTTGTTGTTTCTTATTAAATTGTGGAATTTCCACGAGGTCAGCTTGTTAATTTATGATCATTTTGGATCAACCACTTAATTCGTTGCCCGCAACGCCTCAACAATTTTTACGCAACGATATTTTAACCAACTGACTTGATTACATAATGACCATCAACTGTTTATACAAACTTTTTTTTCTTTTTTAGTTTTTAAAAAAAAACTATTTTCCGTTTCTCACGAAAGAAAACGAACTGCTAATCTCTATACACAATAACAACGTTGTTTTTTTTTATTATTTATGTAAATTACATTTAACGAATACATGTTCGGTGTATCAAATTTATTTTCTATTTGGTATTAGTTTCGTTGAACATTTTAAAATTCAAGTAAACATCTTTTAATATATTGAGCTGAAACCAAAACCAGACATATTAATTGCTAATGAGTTTCGAAAGATAAAACATATTTCCCAGAAAATACTAATGTTTGCATTTACCCAACCCCTCTGCCACAAACATGTCTATTTCTATGTACTGATGGTTTGAATTCAGTGTTTAAGTTCACAATAAACTGGTTGCGTTGCCAAAGCTAGAACACCCAATCTGACTTATGTCTCAGCCTAGTTTTTCATTAACTGTAATTATCGTGGTAAGAAATGGACACGATTACCCGGGTTCAAATCCTGTACGGGGCTGGCAGCATTTCACGTTGCTAATACGATTGGGAAAGGTATGCATCCAAATATTCTCCCTCAGCTACGGGTAAATAGTAGGGAAGACTGGGCTCTTTAATCTTGGTATGGAAACCGGTCTAAGGAAAACTGACTTCAAACTCCACTCAAGAAATTGACCTTTGTTCGCTTCCTGCTCGTGCGGATGGGTTGGCAAATACATAATGTTTAACCATAGCTGAAGGGAAAGAGATACTTGCATGTCTATCCGAAGAGTATAAGTGTGACGTGAAACTCAAACATCTTCATCCAGAACTTGAACTCGGGTGCCAATTCCATTTCCTACCACGGTAAGAGTAATACTCAAGATGAATGGGTGCTAGAAGGCGGTGGCTGCGGGTCTACATGTCCTGGGAATGACGTTAAATTCTATTGATGGTGAGGTTCCAGTTTTGGAGGTTTGGGGAATGTGGAGCACCCCTTCATCACCATTGCTCCCTGGTCCACTCTGACCCGGAGTGGTAGTACCTGTTAGGGTCCCACTATTGGGTTAAATAGAAAACTATGAGTTGATAAACAAAATTGTATTATCCATTAAGAATTGATTTATTTCAAAACTCTATCGGCATTAAATGACCCACCGAGGTTGATATGCCGTAAAACAAAACAAAACCGAATCAAGATGAATGATTAAGGAGACCACGTAGTACTTCTGACATAATCATGATTATTAATATGCCTTAAGAATAGTTCTTCCTAATATTAAATAATACTATTTTTTTTCAACTAGATATATTAGATCTGAGACCTGTTAGCTTTTTCCTTTATTTCAACATCTGAATCCTTGAATTTATTTTTTCATTGATATTTACAATCTTCCATAGCCCATATTTTACATAATATATTCACCATTCTCCTAATAAAGATCTATCTTATTTCCATTGAATATTATGATCTTTCCACGATTCAAAGACAGGGCATTTACTATTTATAAAGAAACAAAATTGAATTTAGTTTCCTTTACAGTAACTTCTTTGTAATACTTGTAATATACAAATCTTATATTGACAAAAAGTAAAATAAATTAAAAAGATGGATGGGGCGGTCGGCGGTTATTGTCGTAGGAAGTAGACTCGTTTTCTCGAGTCCAAATCATGTTTGCACTTCACATAGCTCTAATACTCTTGGAAAAGGTATGAATCCAACTATTATTTATCCAGCTGTGGGTAAATAGCCGTACAGATTGGGTCTTTTAATCATCATACGCCAACCGGTATAGGAAAAGAAAAATTCTGAATTCAAATCAGTTGTATACCTGGAGTGTGATGGCCTCCGTCCAAAATGTTACATAATCTATGCGGTTGCATAAGATTATTGACAATCCCCTATATTCTAAAGGGATGGCCCTTTTCATATCACGGGCGGGACTTTCCATGGAAGATTACAGAAAGCCCGCGAAATACGTGAAGTCACGTGGGATCTGGTTGGGTCCTCAGTTTCAGTTAGACGTCAGGCATAGAAGATGTCCTGCCTTAACTGGAACTCACTGCATACGCGCGCTATGTTAGTCAGATGTGTAGTTACATGAAATGTTTAGTTAAGTAAATAAAAGCTTAAGAATATAACACGGTTTTGGTGTTGGTGAATGTCTTGGTAACAAGACTGATCTAGAAAGAAGAAATGAGTTAAGTGCGACCGACCACCAAGACGCTAGAAGAGATGTTAGAAGAGATGTTAGAAGAAACCTAGAAGAACTTAAGATGTCAAAGACGCCAGAAGACGAATAGAAGTAAGTAAAGAGGTATGCAACACAGAGACGGTACTTGGGTAGCTCCACGACAATTACGTCACGTTACACGACCAGTAATGATGAAATAGAATTATGTTATGATCTAGTAAATCACTGGGGTATTATGTTTGGTCATTTATAATATTTTCGAAGAAATTGAGTTTATTTGGTGTTGCTCTTATCCTCTTCGAATAATACATAACATTTTCTTCTGGTTAATGAATGTCATATTAGTGTATCTTATAGAGTTGAATTAACAGAAATAAGATTATTATTATCTCTATTAGGTGATTTATTCGCACAATTAATCAATAAATCTAAGCAAGTAAATGCACAATTCCATAACTTAATGATAAAAAAAGCATTTATTCTATTAAAATTATTTTTACTGTTCACTGCACTTAAACCAATGTTTCTCAATTAATTATATAGATTAACCATTATCTAATGAAATATTTAAATTAAAATAAGTACTTTTTTATTTCTTTAATTCAAATATGTATCTAAAGTCTATATTTCTCTTTAAATAAATGAGTATTTTCACACGCGTACATACACCCACACAAACTCAACAATATGAATATACAGGTTTTTTCATTAAGATTGGTAGGTTACCTGTTTGAGTTATATGGCATATCAAGACTTTTTGGGTCATTTTATGCCGAATTAAGTTATTTTGATAACCAAAGGACTCCGGTTACTTACAGTACTTATGTTGCTTAAGTAGTCACCCAATTAAGTAAAGAACAAGCTCTTCGTTAGTAAACATTTGAGGTGTAGCTGGAACCGATGCTTTCAGCGTGACTTGACCGTAATCTTTCATTAAGGACGGAACCTCCAGGTATAGGAACCTAGATTCTATATGTATGCAGGTTGGTTGTTAATTATTTTTGTTCTACGGCATATCAAACCTTTCGGGTTATTTAATGCCGAATCAAGTCATTTTGATATTGAGGTTGCTTAGAGTCCCTGTTGGTGCTTAAATAGTTACCCATCTATCATCTATGTATTAGAAGAGGTCCATCGCTGCTTAACTTCGGTGATCTAGCGAACCAGTGATTTCAACGTAACTTTACCGTGGCAGTATATGTGTGTAGATTATAGAATATAGTATTAGTCAATTGAAGTAAGGCAACATATTTTAGTAGTTGAAATTATTGTGCTATTAGCCTTATTTGAGCATCCATTTAATTATTTTTGTTGTTTTTGTCATTTTCATATATATTTTTTCTTGGATATTACACATGTTTAATGTAATTCTTTTCCATTCTACGCTTACAAGTTGACAATATTACATTTGATTAATGTAAATGTACCGATTAGAAGATTTCAGGCTAATCATCTTGGTAAACTACTAATGTTTTCCATGATGCGACCATAAGTTTAACTTGCTTAGTCAGAAAACCTCGTGGATTTTATATAGGTCTAATGATTATGGGGAGTATTATCCTCGTACCCCACTTGTACTAGGTTAGGCACAAGGCCCTATTAACGTGGGACCACCTACAAGCCGAGACTCATTGGTAACGGGGTTAAAAATTGCGTCTATCCCCTCGGCATTCACCCTCAAGGGGGCGCCTCAGGCACTGGGCAATAAACCCAGCCCTACCCCTTTAAATCGATGGGGCAGGTGTTGCCTGGGGTGGGTGGCTCCCTGGGATCGACGCTCGTGATTTTGAATGATTATGGGGAGTGCAGTTGCACAATCATGTATGTGAGTGTCTTCGAAAAACAGAGACTACTAGACGATGAATATTTCCAAATTGTATCGTATGACTGGCAAATATCCACATTTGGCTATTGAGTACCCAAATCGCACTGTATTAATTATAAATATCCACATTTTCACTGACGAGCGAATATTTCTTTAAAAGACGATGAAATTTATTGAAAATCTAGATCTAGGCTACTTGCTTAAGGTTAGTCAAGAAATAATGGTTGCCTGTCAATGCGTGTTAGCTGTCAATTTACCAGTAGTAATGTGTAAATAATTATAGAGAAAGATTTTTAACACTGTCACCTTCATTTACTGACCACGAGGGCCGTTTCAGTCGGGTTATTCTTATTTGACATTAAGCCACGTCAGCTGCTCTCTGATTTCGATTGTTAGGTGAAGAATTCTACTAAAATGAAAAAGAAATGGCCATAGATACATTGCGAAGAAAAAAATGAAAATTGTAAACGTGCCATGTTTTTTTTTTTTTTTTTATTTCGTTTCTTGAATTGTACGAGGGACACCAGATGCTATAAATAGGATTTCTATAGAATTCGCTAAAAATCAATTATCCTAGACTTTTCATACTCTTCTTTTTTGGAAACTATTTTTTTATTGTCACGAGAGGAAATCCTAAAGTGGCTCAGTCTAAGAATTGCATTGCTTAAAATATGTGTAACTATACGATGTGTAGTCAGAAAAGAATCTCGACTGAAGTTTTAAAATGTAAATGAAGATGAGCGCACAACTGAGCAACTTATAAAAAGTCATGATTTATACACGTCTAGACATGATAGGATCAAGTTGAAAAAAAATATTGAAGTCCGTCTCTTTACTAAGAAGACTTTGAAAAATCAGAGAATTGCAACTGTAACACTTTCAATACACACCAAACATAGTTTTGTGGGACTACTTGTTTCATAAACTAAAACTTCCTAACCATCGATCATCTGAGTGGTTGCTGGGGCTGACGGTGCGATGCCGCCCACGTGAGGCGAAAGTGGAGATGAGTGTTATGTGAACCCCAATAAAAGACGATGGAATTTTTCTCGGTTCTTTCTCAGTTGGTGACTAGGGTACGGAAAGATCAAACATTCGCGTGTACAGAGAGTGGGTGCACTTTTTCAAAAGATACGAGAAGAGTTGATTCCAACCAGAACATAACCCGGCATAAAATAACCCGAATCATAACATGCCGTAAAATCCAACCAACCAATCAAAAATGTTTCATTTAACTTAAACATTATATTTTTTTAAAAAACATTTAAAGCTGGAAATATAATAGCAAATATCATTAGAACGTTATAATTATTAAAACCATTTGTCCTATAGACACATTATTTGAAAAATCAAAAAATTTAAAACTTTGCAAAACAGCGAAAATGTGCCACTATGAAACCCTGAAAGATTGAAGTGAGAGAAAATGCCTACAGACAGAGATCCATCCATATCCCTTTACACTGTCCAAGGATGGGCAAAAATAGGTGATAGGATTTAAGGAAGTGGTAAATGTCGAGTTCACTTTCGAGCGATAGAATGTAATTGTGTTTAATCCCAGCCTCAATTATTGGATGATGTTAGATGTTTCGACACTGTTGGGAGACAGGCAAATAGTGCTTAGCGGTAGCCGACTGATAAGATCTAAGAAGCCGTTCGACGTCAGACCAATTTATTTTCGCTTCCATGCAAGTGTATTTAATCTGTTTTAATTAGTTGATTCAGCTACATGATTTTACACCGTCGGGCAATGGACAATTGAATAGGTAATAGAATTTACGGATGTATCTTAATCAATTAGTGGTTTCTTAAGAATTGCAGATTGTTTTTCCTTTATAAGTAAATGACACCTCAACGGGAAACATTTTTCCAGTGTGGATTCTCTATATATTTAGTAGTACTTTTCAGCTAAATGAGTTTTAAGCAGTCATTCATCTGACTTCATCTGTTGGACAAAGTTGCAAGTAGCAGTCTATGTATTTAAAACATAGAAAAAAATTAACCTTGCCGTCGGAATCCATGCTTCACGAATCTGAGATTTTTTTCGAGTTGAGGCGCGACCTCAAATTAACACTACGGAATAAGAGCATCTTATAGAGATATGATAGCCATCTACATTCCTTCTTTGCCGTCTCGATTATTTGGTAATCTTCATCTCCTTGACTAAACTGCCCTCACTTTGCAATCTTGACCAACAGCGACAAGCTTTCTTTATAGTTTCATAAAACCAAATAACATTGGGGACGTCGGTGACAAAACGTTATGGATAGTGTGACGTTATGGTTACTCAGATATCTTTTGTTTAAATATGTCCCATAATTTCATTAACAGGAAAGTTGTAAATTATTGCATTTTTCTTGTTGATACAAAACGTGATCTACCCGAGGTTTAGTTGAATTTCTGACACCCGCACTTAAATAAGGAATAACTTTCAGGACTATCTTCACGCAAACCGGAGTAGAAACACAAACCTACTTTTGAAAAGAATTATTTATTTGTAGAGAGAACCAATACAGATATTGATCGATACTTTATCACATATGTATGTACATATAAGATATACTCCACGAAAAAGATGCTAAGCAATAGTAAATTTAATGCTGGTTTAAATTCAGATGATTTTTCCAAAATTAATTAATAGAAATGCGTATCAGTAGTACATACAATCAAGTAGAACTTTGAATTTACATTTTATTATGTTTTTTACGTACATCAAATTCTTTTAAAATCTAAATTTGAGATGTGCTAATATAAATGGTTATCGTCATACGAATTAAAAACTTTGTGCTAAGGTAATTAAGATAGGTATGAATCCATCTCCTGCCGTGAGTAAATAATAGGGCGGAATGGGTTCTTTAACCTTGGTATAGCAACCAATCTAGGAGAAAGAAAATAAGTTCACACTATATTTACTCCGCTTAGAAATTGACCTTGTGTCACATCCTGCTTGTGGCGAATGGGTCGGGCTGATATTTAGTTCTTCACAAAGCAAATATGTTGGCATGCAGTTATTTTCTAAAGAGAAAGAACCTGATTTTAAAATAATTTTTCTTAGGCTAGAATATCGATTGCTCTGAAATATCCGAACAACAAAGTATGACAGTCTTTATGTAATCTACTGACAGACAGTTGGTATTTACCAAATCCGTTTGTTACAGGTAGGATGTGACATAAGCTCGAAAGTATGGGGCATCCAGCGAGGATTGAACTCGCTATTCAATAGTAATGAATCTCCGGGACTTCACGATGGGAACACCCAATACATATATTATAATATTCAGAGAATTTTTATACATAAATAATGACGAACAATCGGGAGTCAGTGATAACGATCAACATCCCACTTACAGAGAATTTCCGTTTCACAATATACATATTTTCTGAATAATTACAAAATTAAAAATAAAAATATATATAGTCTTCAATATTTTTGAGTAGATTCTTTATCATTTAAAAAAAATATTTGGATTACGGAACTCATTTTGTAATGAGGTTGGCCAGTAAATATATTTACTGATATTTCGTTCTTTGTCATTATTCTCTGAAAATATTGAATTCTATACTTACGAACTGAACATCAAAATGTTATTAAATATATTCTAAAAGGCGGTAGTAAAAAAAATTAATCAACAGACCAGGCAAGTATGAGAAAATATTGATTTTTAAGAAAATGGCAAAGTTGGGAAATTAAAGGATGAATCCCAAAAGAAATAATTTCAAATTAAAAAGAAAACTAACTTTTTAAAGATATTGACACACATGAATGGCATATTATAGAGAAAACCTTATTTTTAAGGAATGCGGTAGCAAGGGTTATGTTGCTAGTCTGATTAAAAATAATATCAGTTTTAAAGGTTTTGCGATTCATGTTTATGATTAAGTAAAGGGAATTCGTATACAACCGTACTACGGCAATTTATAATAATTTTCAAAATATCATACACACTAGCTAATGTTTATACGATTGTCACTTTAAAACACGATATTTCTTTAAAATTTAAAAGGACTGGTAAATCATCAGTATCCAAAAACAATTGGATCGTTCACTGATTATTATATATGTAGTATATTAGGAAAAATGAAAAAACACAGGTTTAAATGGGTTAAGTGATGAGTTTATTGGCCGACGCTGCAGTGTTTCGATCTATTAATTAGATCATCTTCAGGGCATTTGTTGGTATATGGAAAGTAATAAGAATTTTTTATCACAGAATAACGAGAAAAGCGAGTGGTAGTTATTGTTATTCAGTCCGTTTAGAAATTTTTTTTGAGGTTTGAAAAAAAGGGACGGTTTTGAAATATGGTCAAATATTCTATTTTACTGCGTGGGTATGGGAGGTGTATGTGTGTGTATCGAAAGGAAACATTGTGCATTTTTAGTGTGTGTGTGTGTGTTGTGTGTGTGTGTGTGTGTGTGTGTATAATTTTTTTTTTTATTATATATGTAGCCCACAGAAATCCAGCTGGATGTCAGACGAGGAGTTATAAAATTCACACTTGACTGATTGAAAAAAAATGTTGAAAGGTTAAAAATTATTGTTTATAAATTAAACCAATTGTGAAGTTTAAAAGACTAGAAGAAAAATATATGTCCTAATTTTTATGCATAAATACAAGAACATTGTGAATTTCTATATATTACTATGCTGTTACCTACCTACGTGTTATACATTACGAAGCTTCGTAATTAGGGGTTTGCTTAGCGGAGGGTTGGGTAGGGAATGGGGTGTCATCAACTTAGCTAAATAATATATATTCTGTTTTTATTGTAAAGAGAGGAGAACAAAAAGTACATACTACACATCAGAAAAAATATCGAAAGAGAAAAGAGAGTGAGGGGAAAGATAGAGAGGGCACGGAAGAGATAACGATAATATATTTAAATGGAATGGAAAGGAATGAAATGGAGAAGAGAGAGAGAGAGAGAGAGAGAGAGAGAGAGAGAGAGAGAGAAGGAGTAAAATAAAGATTATAATATTTTTTTACATATTTAATTATTGCAATAGCTCTTAATTATACATATCATACGTTCTATTCGTTAACCTATCAAACTGTGGCATATCATCTGTTACCGCTAGTTTAAATGAGTTTATTTAGCGTCTAATTTTCTGTGGGAACCGATTGCAAGTTGTAATAATACATTTCAAGAGTGAATTGTGTATAATAAATGTCGTTATCTAAAATATTTTAAAACTATTTCTTTGGAGAACTTTTTATACATAAAAGCCAATGGTCTAATTTAAACAATTTGAAATATAACTGTATTTTGCATGTAGATATTGTGGTGTACATAAAGCGTAAAATATTTTAATTTTCAATTTTCCTCTGCACCGTTCACTATAATTTTAACGAAAGATATTTCGTTGACAAAAATGGCTTATACCATTTGTATGAATATATTAGTTAAAACATTGCATGCATATTATTTCCACCATCGTGCAAGAGCATGTCATTTATGCTTGAATTCAAACATGAAATTTTCATATGTTGTTTCGTTACTTTTACAATATGTCTGTTGCTCTCATTAAAATATACATTTAAAAGATTACTGATCTGGAATTGATATAATTTTAAAAGGTGAACCTGGATTCAACTGGACAAGCAGCTTTTTGGGAAAACGCGGACAAAATGGTGATATTATGGAAGGAATCCCAGGGTTGAGAGGACCAACTGGACCCCCAGGCCCACCCGGCCCACCAGGTGTCCCAGGAATAAAAGGAGACAAAGGAGACACAGGAAAACCACCAAAATGCACATGTAAGTAAAGTATATATAATTTCACATTTACATACATATAAAGTATATTTTGTTAACAGAGATTCAATTAAGCAGGTTCAAAAGTTTTGATTTATCAACTATACTAATTATAATTACTAAAACAACCTTTCGCTAACTATTAATAAACACCTGCTTGAAATCACAAAATATTTATAAATTATATATTATTGTGTTCAATGAAATATTGTTTGGTGATAACTTTTATATATGTTTCATTTAATTTGATTTATTATTTTCCATAAAACTACTTAGTTGAGTTAATGATTGCACGCACATTTCATGACATTTATCTAATACAACTAATTTTTTTTAATTATTTAAAAAAAATATCTACCACAGTTAAAATTCACGGCTATCCATTCCAATAAAAGGTCGCCTCAGACAGCATATTTCATTTGACCAAAAAACGGTGGGGTTCAGAATTCAAGGGTGATGCCGGCGGTGCTCATATTGAGAAATGCTGAATTAACTGATATTATATATATAATCTTTACTAGACTGAATGAATGCAAAAAAACTTGATGTCGTCTCACATCCTGCGTTAGCGGGCATATACATCCAGAAAGGAGATGTTTACGCAGAGGTACTCTAAAATAGCCGTTGTTAATCAGTTTCTGAATAAACAATTAAAAATAGACAAATGTAAATGTGATCGCCCTTTACTAGGTTTCAGATAAGAGGAGACTTAACTTTAAAGATATTTGGAAAAACAAATTTGATTTTGTTACTGTGAAAACTTCAAATGTTTGTGTATAATTTGTGTCCCAGATCTTCATATGACAGGGTCTAGCGAAATATATAAAATAATGATATTTTCCAGATAAGAGTAAAATGAGTCGAGTATAACTTAAACCAAAAAATCACTTTTGTATTAAAAAGGACTGTATGCTTTTATAAAATCAAAATTTGCTGTCACTGTAGAATAATCATACTAAGTCCAATTACCGTCGAATTGGCAAGACAAGACAGCAAGCAGTCGTAACCCAATACGATTCTGGTATGCTGTAAAGACCACTGCAAAGTGGCCGGATTTATGGAGCCTCAGAGTATCATACAAACCAAGCAGCCAATCAGGACTCAGGGAATGGAATCACCCAAATGCATGAGTGGACTGTTCTGAATTCCCATAAGTACCAGTTGTCTTGACACTGGTTCAGCTGTGCTTGGCCAGTCACATTGTTTAAACCAATAGTAGACTGTCTGACTGACTGACTGACTGACTGACTTCAATAGTCACCTATCAAAAGAAGCAATTTTTCTTCAAGACTGCATCTAAATAATGTTTCATTTTCTACAGGGTGTATTTGGTGTTGCTATGAAATACACTTGACGATATAATCTGAATTATGTCTGTGAAGGAACCATCTGGGCATTATATTCGTAATTACTGTGTTTGGATTTGTATTGCAATTGACAGCCCACTTACGTATTGGACCACCAATTATTATTGGATAAATTGGTTCTGTGTCCTCGTCTAGCATGTTGTGTTTACGGTTTTATTGTGGATAGAGTGTTGTTGCACTGTGAAAATAAGTTCGTTTATGAAAATGACTTCCTCTCTTCCAGAATCAAAAATAATGCTGGTTTATCTACGTTCCTACATAAATCTTTGCTCTTTACTACATTCTTTACTACATAACTCTTTACTACATAACTTTTTACTACATAACTCTTTACTACATAACTCTAACTTTTTACTACTAACTTTACTACATAACTCTTTACTACAGTTTACTACATAATACTACATAACTCTTTACTACATAACTCTTTTACTACATACATAACTCTTTACTACATAACTCTTTACTACATAACTCACTAACTAATAACTTTACTACATAACTCTTTACTTAACTCTTTACTCCATAACTCTTTACTACATAACTCTTTACTACATAACTTTACTACATAACTCTAACTCTTTACTCCATAACTCTTTACTTACTTAACTCTTTACTACATAACTCTTTACTATAATCTATAAACTATAACTGCTCTTTACTACATAACTTCCGTATAAAATTTTACCTTTACTATAATTCGAGTTGAGGCCTAAAATAGTTTTTAGTAAAGGCATGATATTGGATGACTATACTCACCGTATCACATATTTTTACATATCTATACTGTCTAGTACGCTGTATCCTGCTTAGAGAATTTTCCAGAGTATAATGGTCTAGAGAGTATTAAAAAAAAGAACACGTGAGAACAATAATGCATGTATTTTGCATGTATCTACATATTCGCACATCCATGTTTATCAAAATGTACATACACATAAATACCCAGTGATTACATGCATATCGACTGTTATTGAATTTGCCTTATTACACTTTTAAGAAAACTTTATTCATGAGAATGCACTCCCACCGCAGCAAAAGTGCATGCAATGTTAAAATAAGAACTAGGAACTACTATATACAAGTGTATATTTGGCTCAATATAAGGATTCATTGCAAAAGATATATATATAAGAAGAATTTACATAAAGTGCGGAACATTGAGACAAGATTTTGCTATTAATAGTTAATGCTTCGTGAGAACTGCGGGAGAAAAAAAAAGAGACAGTATAATTTGAAAATTTAAAGTTTTAAGAATGACCAAACCATAGTGCTACTGACTTCTGCGAAAGAAAAAGAGTCATTTAGTCCAAGCAGTAACCATCAAATTGTCATTCGGTTATGACATGACATTGTTTTATAATAATAATAATAATAATAATAATAGTAATTAAGTAGTAGTAGTAGAGATTCACACTGATCATCAAATTCCGGCCAGTACACCAGAGAGTGTGTAATTTAAAAGAAAAAATAATATATCCAGAGAATTTTGCTGCTTCAGCGAATCACATAATGAACTTTAAAGAAAATTAAAGAATAGAAAAATACATGAATATTGCCAGAGAAGAAAAAAGATGATGGTGATGTCATTTGTAGTTGGTGCGTTGGAACCCCAGAAGCTTAGAAAGTAGATGTGAGGAATTAGAAATCAGAGAAAAAATTGAAACCATTCAGACCACAGAACTACTAAGATCAGTTAGAATACTTAGAGGAGTCCTGGAAATCTGAGGTAACTTGCTGTCACTTAAGACTTCAGTGAAAAACACCAGTTAAAACTGGTGTAAAAAAAACGAGCAAGAAGAAAATAATACTTAGAAAATGATATAGCTAACAAAGGATACAGATTAGATCAGCATAAGTGTTACGTTTATCATTATCAAGTTCACGAGAGAGAGAGAAAAAAGTATAATTGTCTGAACAAGATTTGGAATGTTACAAAGTGACAGTATCAAACTGAAAGATGGAAAGTGGGAACATTCAAACTGCATAAAGAGTTTACTCTAAGAAAGAGATAGAGTAGAGTCTTTAGGTATAAACAGACACACATATACACACATACAAGGTGTAAGCGTGTAATGACGCGGACTAATCTGTCTATCGATTAGGGCAGTCTACTTATGTACAGCACTATTATCATTCCACATGGCCATTGTTGATACACGCAAACCATTTTTACTATCAGGTGTGATAAACTTTCCCAGACAGTAAACCTTATTACAATGAATGTAAGTCTGACTCATTGTTCTTAAATTCCTTTTTTTTTTAAATTTTTCAGAAATACTTATTGTAGGTTTCATTTGTTAAGGAAGGAAATTGTCTGAACCAACACGTTACCGATTGATATTTGTAATAATGTATATATATTTACCAAACTCCTCCGCACGAGCAGATGTAACACAAGGTCAATTTCTTAGGCGGAGTTTAACAGGTTTAAATTGAGAATTTTCCTTCTCCTAGACTGGTTACCTAGCCAAGATTAAAGAGCCCAGTCTGCCCTACTATTTACCCATAGCTGGAGGGAGAGTAGATTCATACCTTTCCCAAGGGTATTAGCGCAAAGGGAAATGCAATTACCACATCCAAGATTTGAACTCGGGGCGACGAGTCCATTTCCCATGACTTTAACCATTACACCACGCGCTTCCTTTGTAATAATGTATAAACTTTTTTTTTTACGTGTGCACATTTTTATTGCGTTGAGCAAAATACTGTATTAGTTGTTTAGTCTCAATATGTTCCTCTTAACTTTAAATTTGGTCAAAGAAATTGGATTCTTAATCAATGTTTATTAATATATTAATATAATAATATAATGGATATCTTATGCAGAGTGGACCTGGGAGCAATGGTGATGAAGGGGTGCTCCACATTCCCCAAACCTCCAAAACTGGAACCTCACCATCAGATAGAGTTTAATGTCATTCCCAGGACATGTAGACCCGCAGCCACCGCCTTCTAGCACCCATATGATAAAAAGGGGTTGGGGCTTGCCATAAGGCAATAGGGTTGGGAAAATCATATAGGTGCTAGGGCTTGATGTATTAATACATTCATATAATAATGTAATGGCTATCTTATGCAGCTCCCGCTAATAACAGTATTTAGTTTGGTTTGTTTGTTTTACGGCATATCAACCTCAGTGGGTCATTTAATGCCGATAAAGTTTTGAAATAAATCAATTCTTAATGGATAGTACAATTTTTTATAAATACATTTTCTATTTAACCCATAGATGGGAGCCTAACAGGTACTACCACCCGGTCAGAGTGGACCAAGGAGCAATGGTGATGAAGGGGTGCTCCACATTCCCCAAACCTCCAAAACTGGAACCTCATCATCAGATAGAGTTTAACGTCATTCCCAGGACATGTAGACCCACAGCCACCGCCTTCTAGCACCCATATGATAAAAAGGGGTTGGGCTTGCCATAAGGGCAATAGGGTTGGGAAAATCATATAGGTGCTAGGGCTTGACGTGACCAGCCGATTGATCGGAGGGGCCTCTCCGACCGCCCGTCTAGCCCAAGATAGGGCCAAAGTGGAGTATTGCATATCATGAACTGCTCATCACCTGGGCTCTATCCTTAAGCATCACCGGTCGCCACCCACGGCCAACAGGTGGCCCCATTGAGGGAGTCTTACCCCTCTGCAAGGTGCAGTCGGTGCATTCTAACGCCCCACCGACAGGGTGGTAACAGTATTTAGAGATCGAATCTAATAACAAAATGACTATGATAGTATAGGTTCCTAAACCCGCTTATGTTCCACTGCTAACCATCGAGTCTTTTTTTTTTTTTTTTCATGTTAATTTTAGAATTTAGTTAAAATGATTTTTAATTAAACTATTGTATACGGAAGTATGATACGTGAATATATCTATACATTCCTGAATTGAACGAAACCAATTTTAACTTAAATTTTCACTTTCTGTCTTTTTAGTGAATCACTCAATCCAAATGGCTTGAAATGAAATAAGTATTGTCTATTGTATGAAGAGATATTCACTCCCTATGTATGTCTCGAGATTTAGCATCAAATTAAAAAAATAAAAGGCTTTGGATTGAGTAGTATTCCTGGCCTTTGACCAATGCGATACTAAATTTGTAGGCTATTATTGAAAGACTGAAGTCTCTAGAATATAACCATAAAAGAAGCGTTGCACATTTTTATAAAACCAAACTCTAATTAGTGACTAGAGTCTGGCAGGTTACGGCAACTTCTATAGTTTCTGGTCCTCACAGACTTTCCGTATAATCCGAGTACCCCTGGGCAATCAAGATAATGTTGGTCTGAGCAAACCTTTCCTGCAAGTTTCACAATTTCCTTTCTTAAAGTGATCATCATCCTCAATGGCAAATGACTAACTTAACACAATTCGATCTCTCTGAGCTTCACATCATCGCCAGATCACTGTAAACACGTCTTGTCGCTGATATTTGTCTGCCCATAAATAACTTATTGCCTAATCAGTAATAGCTGTTACACACATTGTCACTCTTGACGGGCAGCAGTTATATCTTATATATGCGTGTGCGTGTGAGTGTCTTTGCGCCTGTGAACGTCTTTGTCACTGGATGTCTCTTGGGTCTTTCTCTGTCTCTCCGAGGATATAAAGTTCTTTTCGTAGGATTTCTGTTGATGCACATATGATTCTGTCGTTTCCGACTTACCTCACCCACGCAGAAACTCACTTAGTGCTTCCTAACTGTTCCATTTGAGAGAGAGAGAGACACAGAGACACACACTCACCCACACACAGAAATAGAACGAGATAGACAGATACACACAGAGAGAAGTTGGTAAGTAAGTTCAAAGATGTAGGTTGCTAAAACGTCCATTCATTGAATAACTTTGTAAAAATCGATGAATACGTTTATTTGCATTTCTTTCGGCGAAAAATCGACAAATCGCAATGATGGACGACGTTTTGTATGGAACGAACCCATTCGATTAGTTGACCTTTTGCTAAAATCTCGCGTATTTCGTTGAATCTCGTTCGACCCGAGATTCAAAGCTCACAACATGGGCTTTATACATGAAGTCATCATTGTGACAAGCACTTGTTACCTCCCATACCCTCGTAAATACACCATTCATCACACTGCAAGACGTTTTTATGACTTCGCTGATGACTTCCACCCAACTCCGACCTCAAATGATGGCCGGAGTTTAACGGTCGACAGAAACGGAAGGCACTGCCCGAGGCACAAAGCCAAGAAATACAAAAACAAAAATCAAAATTTCAATAGGTTCCCAATATGATCATATGTTTTATTTCAACGTATCGAATTAAACATTTTTCTATTTTGTAATTTCTTTTCGATGATAAACATAATATGTACAGAGAGTTCATAGAAAGTTGCTTCTTTTTCTTTAATATAAGTAGCATCAATATTTAACACTTCTATACATACATCGGACTGTATGGCCGTGTTGTAATTATTAGTAAGCAAGTCAATATAGCATTTCCAGTGTTGATAGTCTGATACTTATGATACTCAAAATGAATGACCTTGAGCCAGACTATAATTTAAACTTAACAGATAATGAACAAATACCTACTGAAATTACATATAGCCGTGTTGTAATTATTAGTAAGCAAGTCAATATAGCATTTCTAGTGTTGACAGTCTGATACTTATGATACTCAAAATGAATGACCTTGAGCCAGACTATAATTTAAACTTAACAGATAATGAACAAATACCTACTGAAATTACATATAAACACATAAATGCTACATCTTGACAGATGATTGCCGCTTTTAACACAAAATTACGCGTCAAACATCCTGATTGCGAAATATATACAAGATGTATAGCATGATAATGCACTAAGACTTTGGATTACTGGTGACTATGCAAACTGCAGGTTTTATTTCAGAGTGGATTTTCTTAGATTTTTCCCGTCAAAAGATACTTACAATTCAGCAAGGTTTGGTGCGTGAGCTTTATTCTCCAGTTTTGACACACACACGTCCAGTCATTAATAATTATTAAGTCAGTTTTTACACAATGCTTTTGATTTTATAATAAATATCTTCGAAAGTTAAACCAATTTTATTTATGCAGTCTTGTAGATTTATAAGTAACCTTCTCATTAAATATCCCCTGAGAAATCCTAGTTACAAAGTTTTATTATATTTTTCTACTGGTTTCTTCTGGATCCAAATGCTTTTAACGAGGATAGCACAAGAATGGGAATGTTACTCTAATATTTTTTAGAATTGACATGTAAGTTTGTCTGTAATGAAAACAAATAAGATTTTTGACAAAATCTAACAAGTGTGAGATGACATACTGAGGGAAACGAAACTATATCAAAATGTTTTATGCATTTAAATATGCACACACAAACACAGACATGCGTGTGTTTGCGAGAGACAGGTATATATATATATATATATATATATATATATATATATATATATATATATATATATATTGTGTTAAACGACGATTTTTGTTCGATCCTTTCTAATTTTCTGGCCATCTTTTTGGTGTCAGGGTGGAACTGGTGTAGCAGTCCACCAAAGTTGTTCTACGAGCGCTTTCGGCAAGTCGATTTGCCATCTTCAGGTAGGAAACTGATGGTATGTTTCGTGAAGTCTCGTGTTTAAAGAGAACGAGCAGTAGCGTAGGAATTGGTAGTGGGAAGTAGTAACAATTGGTAGGGGGAGGTTGTAGGAATTAGTAGTAGTTCGAACAAACGATGCAGTAGAGATTTTGTGGGAGGGGGGACTAGTTGTGAGAAGGGGAGGGGAATATTGGAAGGAGGAATATATATATATATATATATATATATATATATATATATATATATATGGAGGATATGTGCTTAATTGAAGTCGTACCTAATTTTGAAAATTAATTAGTATGGAATGTGGAATTGGCAAGCTAGTGTAACGGTTAGAGACTTCGCCTGTCAGCTTGACAGTCGAGGTTTCGAGTCACACACGGAGCAGTCTCCCATGTCTATAACCTTGCTGATGAGACCTAATAGGTCGAAATGTACATTCAGGGATTGATATTTTCTCGATTCGTTTAGCCTTACATTTGAACATATATGCCCGCCTAAAATTCATTAATTATTAACTAATTAATTTTCAAAATTAGGTACGACTTCAATTAAGCACATATCTCCAAAAATTGTCGGCTTAAAGCCATATAAAAATAAACACATTTGTTTGTTTACTTAACCTCAATATATATATATATATATATATATATATATATTATCAGAGTTTAAAATTAATTGATTAATACTATATTATGAGTTTAGCCATTGCAATAATTAACTATTGTGTTATTCTCAATATATTAAGTTAGAAAGAACAACAATATAAGAAATAGAGAGAGAGTATTGAAATGTTTCACAGAAAAGTAATGCTACTCCATTAGTAAAACAGGTCAATGTGAGATTCCATACTGTCTGGTTTATCCTTATATGACACGTTTTTAGGAAGCGCGTGGTGTAATGGTTAAAGTCATGGGAAATGGACTCGTCGCCCCGAGTTCAAATCCTGGACGTGGTAATTGCATTTCACTTAGCGCTAATACCCTTGGGAAAGGTATGAATCCTACTCTCCCTCCAGCTATGGATAAATAGTAGGGCAGACTGGGCTCTTTAACCTTGGTTAGGCAATCGGTCGAGGAGAAGGAAAACTCCGAATTCAAAACTCCGCTTAAGAAATTGACCTTGTGTCACATCTGCTCGTGCGGAGGGATTGGTAAATATATATATGACACGTTTTTAAGATTTTTGTTTTGTTTCGTTTTTTTTTTTTTACTTTTTATGTTGGAACACAGATTCGCATATGATATGTCCGGAATATTTTGAGAACTCTTTAATGGTTGGATCCACTTCCAACCATTAGTAATTATCCAAAGTGGCCGTAAAATATGTCGTTTCAAATCCATAAAGAAATTGTGCTTGTATTTTTTCGTTTTTTTTTTTTTTGGGGGGGAGGTTGTGTTAGATTTTTTGTTCTGTCACCACACACATTTTCCGGTTAAGGAATCTCCGACGCCATGATTGCAAAAATAAAAATAAAAATATGCACGTGATGTGACTCTTACCGCGAGCATTTAATTGCCTTGCTGAGAAAAATAGCAGAGAAAGTTTTGTTGTTGGCTTTTGGGTAGGAGAGGATCAGGTGTTCTTTATCGAAATAATCGAGGAAACTTTAACCTTTTTCTGTCACGCGAAACGGGATTTGCATTTAAAATAGCCTTGTCGTCTGCATACCAACACAAAAGACAACAAAACAATATATAACTATTAAATTTTATCGAAAAACCTAGTTGATCAAAATAAACTATCAAATAATCTAATTGGTTTTTAGTGTGGTTATTGACTTGAAAAATATGCAGTTTAAGCAAATTTGTATTTACTGTTACTAAATATCAATTTCTCTGAATGTTTGTGTTGAGTAACTGGTTCCAGTTGTAAAAGAACTTAAAGTAAACATGTAAGTAAAATCAATAAGTCCTTGTGGGATAGTGTCCTTTTAGGTCCGACGTCCAAGTGTGAATGAGTTAAGATTAGAATCAGCCCTCTATAAATACACCAACAGCAGCAGCAGCACTGCCAGTGATTGGATAATAGGTTGCCTTCGATGGTCACGTGGTAGTCAACGAGTCTATATTTATAAGTGGCCATCTGGCACACGCCTTATATTACAAAAAATTCCAACAGTTTGAAATGAGGCTTGATGATTACGATAAGAAAGTTCCCGAGTTCGAAAAGAAGGTTCCCGAGTCCGAACGACAAGAAATACCAAGAAGGCCGGAGGGCATATCGGCCGAACGTTGTACAAATAACAATGAATATGGGGACAATAGTCCGAATAACGCAGATAATACAAAATATCAAGTAGTGATTTTTATCTCCTTTTATCAAAGGATCCATGGAAACTCAATCATTGTTTGTCGAAACTGTGAAAGTTTATGGTGATGAAGTACAAGCACTACGTTTATTAATCTATTTAATCTATAATTGTGAGAAGTGGGAGATTTTCTCTGACCAAGAGTGATAGGGTCCCTTAAATGGGTGAAATAGACCTGTTTGCAAATTATTTGTATTAGAGATCAATATTTTATATCATGTAACCGTGTACAAAAATTTAACTATACAAAAAATGCAATTATAAGTGTACAATTTACGTAATTCCCTAACCTCTAGGCATAAGATAACCCTGACTTGTTGACATGCCATTAAAATCAACCAAAGATACGTATTATGTGAACGTAAGCTGCTCCATCCTGAATCTAAACTCTCCTCGCTGTTTCCGTTGTGAAATCGAGTGAGTTTCCTATATTACATTTATCTCACACTTCATAAGGACTTGTGGAAAAAAAAAGTATATTTATTTTTTTAAACCGGATTTTACGAAATAATTACATTCGTTCCTATAAAGTTCGTGTGAATTTTACATACTAAGGAATAACTTGTAACCAATATCTGACACGTGGGACTAATTCATATTCATAATATCTATGTCAAATAAAGACAACAGTGATAGATCACAGCAAATGGAGCCTATACTGGTTGGTGAATGTCATGAAGTTCCCAACAAAAGGAGAAAGCAATACAATGAATGGTCACAAACAGACCAGAGCTTTAAAAAAAACTTATTCCAGGGTTAACAGTCGACAGACAATGAAATGGTTCTTTGCCTGAACAATAAAACATGGAACGACACTTGCAGAATGAATGTGGATCGGGCACTAAGGTATACTTTGACTACTACATGTGCAACACGACAATGGAGCTGCTAAATCTTAGGATTGAAAATGGTTGCCTACTTGAATATAATTTTAATGCATTTTCATTAGATATTAGATAGTTCATGAATAAAACAAAGACAAGCATATGGATGTCGGTGGAAATAAATTCTTAACTGTGGATATGACCGGTATTTAAGCCGGTTCTTTGCAAATGTGTTGCTCCGTATATAATTCCCTAATTATTGTGCATTGAGCTCTCAATATGAACTATACCAATTTTAGTATTTAGATATAAAGATGTCCTGTTTAGATCATTTCCAACACCAACGTACCTGGTATATATATATATATATATATATATATATATATATATATATATATATATATATATATATATATATATATATATATATATATATAATCCAAAAGTCCTGAGAAGAAATCTTCCTTACGACACAAGAGTTTTATTTTAAAAAAACCTGTCGCAGTTTGAGAGCGCAATGTGTTCTCTTAATGTTAGAGTCACAGGGCAAATATATAAGTAAAGAAATAACAAAAGACTCAGAGATTTAGCATTATAGTCTATTTCAGGGAACTTTGTCTAAGCTCCCTGAAATAGACTATAATGCTAAATCTCTAAGTCTTTTGTTATTTCTTTACTTATATATATTATATATATATATATAATATATATATATATATATATATATGTGTGGTGTGGTGTGTGTGTGTGTGTGTGTGTGTGTGTGTGTTATTCGTTTTAACTAAATATAAAGAGGTACAGAGTTTTCAAAACTATTTTAGGTTTAAATGGGCCATGCTTATGAAAAAATTGGAAAAATGAAACAACGGAAGAATATAACATCCCAATCAGCAATGCATCAGAACATTTCAAGAAAAGGCAAAGTACAAATACATGGGAATATGGGAAGGGGACACCATCAGGAAAACAAAGATGAAAGCGAAAAAAAAAAATTTCAAAAGTACAAAACATTCTCAAAACCAAACTCTGCAGAAAGAATTATATTAAAGTAATGAATACATGGACAATCCCTTTCGTAGAAAACGCCTGAGCATTCTTAAGATTGAACTCAGTCGATAAAAGAACAAGAAATTGATGACAATACAGAAGGCCTTAAAAATTCGAGAGATGACATAGGCATATTCTATGTCCCAAGAACAGTTAGAGGAAGAGGAGTTCCAGCATTTACGATTGCATAGAGGAAACAATTCCCCCAATGAGATCTCGGGTGGCGACTCATAATGCTTAGGCTAGCTGGTCGGAGAGGCCTTCTCTGATCAATCAGATGGTTACGTCAACCCTAGATTGTCCAAATCTTACTTCCCTTATGGCAAGCCCCCAATCCATTTTATCATATGTGCTAGGGTTTAGTGTCCCGTGTATGATGTTAAACTTCATCTAATTGGAAGTTCCAATTTTAGAGTTCTGCGGAATGTATATACACCTTCATCGCAATTACTCTCAGGTCTACTCTAACACGGAGCGGTAGTGTCTGTTCGGGTCGCATCTATGGGTTAAATAGAATAAAAATAAGTTTTAAAAAGTGTTTAAAAAGTTAAGTTTCAAGAAAATTGAATACCCATGTAGAATGAATAAAAAGTCTTCAGCATAAAATAACCCAAAAAAGGGTTGAATACCGTAAAATTTAATCAAACACTGGGTAATGTAAACTTGATAATGCAGCAATACACCGAAAGACATGAACAATTTGCAACTTTTAAGGTGTTCAATTAGTTTTAATTTATTAAACTTAACTTACGAATAGGCAAATGAATCGGAAACTACGGCTGTCGAACTTTCTAATCTAGTTATTGTTTGGATAAGATCCAATTTTGATATTTAATAAGATTAGTTTAGTCTCACACAAAGTCATATGCATCGATTATAAGGGAAGATCAAACTCATTAATGTAATCCTCGTCTGCAATAAATTTCCTGTCATCGGGGATTAGA
>CM042140.1:22764001-22804001 GCA_023376005.1 Doryteuthis pealeii | reverse complement strand
TTGTTTGTTTTGGTTTGGTTTTTTTGTCTTGCGGATTTCACATTTTGGGTTAAATTTTATCTATTAAAGTATTTGATATATTCTCCATTGGTCATTTCGGTCCTTTGTTTTTCAAATATATAATCAAGATTTTTTTAAACCCAGTGAACCTTGAATGTAATAGCTTCACATTAAAAGAAAAGAATCAAAATATATACGCGAAAACTATTATTACAGACGACAGATCATCTAGTACTTTTTGTACATATATATTTACAAGTCAAATCTCTGCTCTATATTCTGAAGCGGGTAGTGAGAGACATCGTTCTCTATTTGAACTCAAATGAATCAGTGTATGTGTATTTAATGAATGATGAAATGAAATGTGTAAACCAGTTCATATACGTCGGTAGAAATATATCATCAACTGAAATTAATGTCAACATAGATTAAGTAGGTGCTGCTATTAACAGGTTAACATTTTATCAATAATATATCTTGATTATACCCCTGAAAACGCACATGGATGGTGGAAAAACATTCTTATATATAAAATTGAATAAAACTTTAAAATCTTGGAAGCAGACAAGAAAATCAATATAAAAAAAAGAGTTTGAAAAGATAATTGTAATTTGTAAACAAAAATAAAAACGGCTGCTGTAATTTGTTATCTTGTAGTTTCACCTAAACTAACATTTTCAGAAATTTTTTGAAATTATCATCAGAAATTATTAATACTAACAAAAGAAAAACTCTGGCCGGTGTAAAAAAAAAATAAATGTTCAATAAATTTGCCTGAGTGGGTGGGAAAATCAAATAGATAAAATAAAGCATGTAATTTTTTTTTTAAATCAATGACTTATTTAAAACAGTATCATATTCAATCCACAACACTGAGATATTTGTTTTGTTTTACAACGGTAGAAAACTCCAAAACATGCCCAACTATGCTGTTATACAAAAAGTTTATTCCAACATTGTATGACATGAGGAGTAAAATAGCTAAGGAAAACATTCGAAAGTTAAATTACAAAAATATTTAATAGTCCCAATATTTTTTAAGACTCGGGTTAATATTTACGTCATTGGTTTTTCTGAAATTATTTTATGATTATAATCCTGTTTGTTAAAATTAAACCGGAGGACCGGGGGAGTTATTTTCCTGATGTGATACATTTCTGAATTGTTCTAATGCCATAAATTTACTAATGATTTAATCGTATTTATGAATGAAAACACATTATATTCTAACGTTATGTTTTGTGCAATAAAAAAGCGACTACGTTCGTCTTGTAAAAAGGAAGATAATAAAATCATATTTTACGTCACAAATCAGATTACCATTTCCCGTGCAATGGTTTTCTTTGATATTTTTGATTTATATTCCTTTGAAATGATACGGAGTTTATATATATATATATATATATATATATATATATATATATATATATATATATATATATATATAGTCCGTATGTATGTATGTGTGTCTACGAAACATGTCTACAGATATTTTTTATTTGTCGCTTAATGTTAAATTCAGTGCAGTATAGATTTTATTGTTTTATTTTTATAAAGCCAGACATCACTTGACATATGACTTTTCTCTAAGCTTATAATCCAACTATAGGGTTTAGGGTCTGCTATTTAAATAACAGAAACGGATTTAATGAACGAATCTCAGATTTTAAAAGATGTCCAGTAGCATTTGTCGCTCTTTAAGCATAACGTTTGAATCCTTATACATTTTTTTCTGTAAATTGAAATATTCAAGTCTACTTAGAACCCACATACATCAGAAATAATTTCAAAAAAGAACAAATAGAAAATAATGTATATTTATATCTGTGTATATAAATAAAGTTCTGTTTTTTAATTAAGGTTTTCAGCCAAACAAAGGAAATTACGTTTTTTATGAATTTACTATTAAATTATTTGTTAATGAAACTGATAAATAGTGTTATAGTATTTGTCTGAATTTTTCAGATGAGATTTTGAATTTGTATTATTTGGAATTTTTTAACTGTTGTCCACAACTTTTTTATATACACAACACAGAGAGCACATCGACAAAAAACGTTGCGCATATAATAATAATAATAATAATAATAATAATAATAATAATAATAATAATAAGGACCTCATTCCGAAAAATCCAAATAATACAAAGTGTCCTAGTATGTTGAACTTTGAAATAATCATATGGAATAGCATATGCATTTTTTTAGTTTAATGTTATTTTTCTGTGCCGAGAAATCTTCAGAGCCTTCACACAAAAATACACACGTATAAGTAATGTCAGCGTAGACATTAGAACAAAGTGCAATGCAAGCAAAATATATATATTATTAGCCAATCAAAGAAACTATAGACATCATCATAGAAAATATTTAAAATAACCCTTCATATCCACCTCTTAAAATTAATCCCAGCATTCTTTTAAAAAAAATTACCCTCTACTGTATAACTGAAGTCCCATTTTACAACCATCTAGGTAATTTATATGTACAACGGGACGGTATTTCGATGGGTTCTGTTTTGGGTCCGACTCTCAGTAATTTTTATATGGAAAATAAGATATTTAACATTATAAAAATCTCACCATCTACGTTCGTTATGTTGATGATATTCTCGTCCTTGTCAACAACATAAATGAACTAATCGAACTCCAACAGGCATTCAAAAAAACTCTGTCCTTAATTTTACATATGAATTAAACAATAATAATCAACTCCCATTCCTTGATGTATTGATTGACACCAGCAATAGCACTCTTACAACATACAAATATAAAAAGTCTATAGTGTTAACTCCACTACTCTTAATTTTAATAGCGAGCGTCCTGAAAGCTACAAAAAAGCTATAATAAAAAACCTAATATATCGCGCAAAACTCATTTCTTCCTCAAAGCCGATATTCTACTCCGAACTCAAAAACATCAATGCTTTAATAACGGATTTCCTAATCACGTCAACGACGAACAAATCAAACAGATCACCCAAAAAATAGACGCTAATCACAAGGAAAAACATACTACAGCAAATACTTCTTCAAATAACATTTATTATTGTAACAAATTCCTAACAAACTTGATGAAATAGCACTAAAAAAAATTAATTCGGAACAACGTTGCCCCAACCGCGCCCGATAATAAGGTAAAATTGATTATTTATTACACCAAATATAAAACCACTAACGCAACAACTCCTCTCCCCAAACAAGTCGTCTTAATGAGACTAATGTTGTATTCAAATTTAAATGTCCCTTAGGAGATTGTGGTCTCTCTCAAAAATGAAAATACATGCATCGGTTTTACCTCACCGACTTTGTCACGCCGTTTAACTCTTCACATGACAGATAATAGCTCCATTTCACAACATCTAAAATTACATGCATGCCCACACTCTAATTACCGAAATATCCTAATGGAAAATACGTACATTTTGCACAAAGAAAAAAAACAAAGAAAAACTCCAAATACTAGAAGCTTTATACATCAAACAATAAAAACCATCCTTAAAAAGATTAATTTTCAATGCAGTACCCACATTTTAAAATGCCTATAACACTTTTCCTACCAATTCTTCTCCTTCCAGCCCCACACCCCTTAATATAATTTCTACGAGTTCCCTCCTAGTTACTCTCACTACCACTAACTTGAAAAAAACAGGAACATAAACACATCACCACTGATAATGGCACTTCGAAGTGCCAAAAGTACTTGGGATATGAACTTTCGTGGACTAATCTACGGATTCCATACAAATGTTTAAAAAGTTGGCCAGAAAGCTTGAAAAGATCGTTAATAAAATTGTTAAACAGGAGACGTTTCTTTTGTTTAATTATATATATATATATATATATATATATATATATATATATATATACAATAATATATATATATATAATCACTGTATTCCCTGTAGAGGAGTATGATTCCTCAAAAGGGTGTCTAACTTGTATCTGGTGTTGAGGATGAAGTTCTGGAACTCAGAGGAGTGTGGAAAACACATTTAATGACATCATTTACAGGTTCCCTCTAACTCGGGTTTGTAATGACTTCCATCTATGGGTCAAATATATATTCTTGCAAATCATTAGTATTATATAGAAATACTTGATATCATAACTGACTATAAAAAAACTACACGGAATTGTAAATACAAATGTACAATGTAAGTAATTCCCTTTTGGCATAAAATAACCCTAGTCGACATGTCATTAAATAATTAGTCGACATGCCATTAAAATCAATCAATCATATAGTCGTGATCGTTTGGTAAGAGATTGAATGATCTTTGCATAGTTTATTCGCGCCAAAACAAGTCCCTGGTACTTAGCTTTTTTAACCAGACAGATAAACAAGCGCATAACATTAAGCATCATCATCATCATGTCGCGCATGTAGCACGGGTATCCATGACAATCTTACGCCAACCCTCCCTATCATTCATTGCTCCTGGAAGCTCCTCTGCGGAACAGCCAGCATCTTCACATAACTGGTTAATGTAGGTCCTTGCTGGGCGCCCCACACTTGCATTACCATGTGTTGGCTTCCACGGGAGAACGTCGCTTATGAGTTCACCCTTACTTCTCTAGCAGTGTCTTGCATGCCTTGTCCGTCTCACTCGGATAGTTTGTGAGATGGGGGGCAGATGACCGTATAGCTGTTTCCTTGTGGGGTGCTGTTTCCATGACATGCTCAACACTGCTCGCAGCATCCTTGTGCAGCTCCCATCTAGCTTATTCTCAAGACGTTTAGTTAGGGTCCAGGTGGTGCAGCCATATAACAGCACCGACACATTAAGCATAGTAATATAAATTATATGGTTGTTATTTACTAAGCTTTTCTTAGTCTGGCACACAAAACTTAGTTGTTTACAATACCAGTTATTACTAAGAGGCCAGATATATAGGCACACAGCTGCATAACTTTGGTAATCTGACAGGAACTAGTGTGTTCAATATAAGTCAGTGTAGATGACATAGTTCATTTAGTTAGATATACAGTAACCGTGTTTGATATTCCAATAATGTCTATAATGGACCTTGTAAACATATCTTTCCTTGCTTTTTTTAAATATCAGGTTTTATTAATCGTTTGATTTTTTCCTCTTCAGTTAGGTATGGATTTCTCCTTGTCCGAAGCTCCTTTTATATATTTTGAGATATAAGAATAACAAAGGAATGGTTTATCTTTAGTTAAGACAATTTTTTGTCAGATGTGGAAAGCAATATTCCTTGATTTTTACTTTTTATTAAATGGCCGTTTGTTTGAAGTATCTTGCCTTAACTCTTGCCTATAACATTACATATAATATAGTTTTTCTTTCTTTGAAATGGACCTTTTAATCTACGTAGGAGATGTGTTTTTATTTCATGTTCTTAAAGTTTCTACATTTTTCATTTTCCTAGCCGATTCGTTTGCTTTTTTTTTCCTCGGTTGTTTTCCAAACTTTTCAATTTCTTGTATGTTTAAATAGATAGAAACTGTATTTTTTTTTCTATGAATTTCATCTGCCCTTATAGTTTCTATCTTCGTAAAAGTGTAAGATTGTAAAAGAAATATCTTTATATGCACTGGAATATTAAAAGTATTGCTGCTATTATACAATGTTGCACAAATTAATATCTACATCTTGAAAAATGTCATCACACAATTTCAGTTGTTTTAAACTCAGACGTTCCACGATGAATATTGCATCCAGATATTTCAAAGGCTTTAAAACATAACATCTATTTTGATGATCAAGATATGCCTCCCCAGTTCCTTCCTGTCCCCTTTGTGGGATTTTAAGTAATTCTTATCCTTCTGATGGAATTGGGTGTTCTGTAAACCCCATTAAAATATGGGGGGTTCTCGATTCACACTATTCGTGGCTAGGGTGCAAGGAGAGAAACGTTTGCAAGAACTAATAACGAGGGTTGATCTGAAGAAATTGAAATAGCTAGTTCCTACAAGAATGAGGAACCATGTGTCCGTTATCGATTTCCCCCTAGATACACAGCCTCAGATACCGAACAGAAATAATAAAGCAACGGAGGTCCTAACGTTTGAGGGATTTGTATTTTTTTGTTTTTCTCTTTCCCCGTCTGATGATTAGCCATCCCCGACAGAGCAGGCGTCGGTGATTGAAAAATGTACAAGTGAATTATGTACAAAAGCCAATGTATTCTTGATTGGTAAAATGTATAAAAACTGAAAATCATATGAAATAATAATATACAGGATAAAGATATTCTCTCTAATAGCAATCGAATTTCAACGGATAAAGATATTGAATAGAAATTGAATAAAACAACTTGGTCATGAAAAGTATGTTAATGAAAATGTTTAAAATATGTTTCAAGTATAAAGAGAGAGAGAGAGAGAGAGAGAGAGAGAGAGAGAGAGAGAGAGAGAGAGAGAGAGAGAATGAGTAAAAAAGAAATTTCCCAAAAATTAATTATCTATTATTTTTTTACATTTTATTTTCCGATTTTCGGTACTTATTTTCTCATAGAAAAGCCACCGTAAAAAATTTGTTCTTGTTTTTATTCATAAGTTCGGTCTTTTATCTCTTTATTTATACTGTAAGTGGAAAACTATAAGACCAACTTGAAATAAATGTTACGCCCCCAACATAAAGGAGGGGAGAGGCAAAATTAAGTGACCTGAAAAGTTGTGGAAGGGACAACTGGGTTGGTCAAGCAAAACATTAAAAAAATACCTTGAAACAATACCAGGTAAACCAAGCTGCCAGGGAAGTACAAATAGCAGCTATCAAAGGATCGTGCTCCATCCTAAAACGATCCTTAGGATACAAGTATCATTTATAAAGGAATCAAATGTTAGCCCGGGCAGGGACCCCTTGGTTTCTAGAAATTGTTAAAGAAAAAGAAAACAAAAAAGTGAATAGAAATTGAATTTCTATTCACTTTCTATTCTCTCTAATAGCAATTGAATTTCAACGGATGTGGTACATACCTGATTAACAGTGCAGACTGGCGGAAAGCAGAGAGAGTTTTGTTTGTTTAATGGCATATCAACTTTTCTGAGTTATTTAATCCCAAATCCATCCTCATCAAAGAACAGAGGTGGTACGACTTGACCCATAGCGGGGAGATGAGAAGGTTCATGCCTTTCTCAATGGCATTAGTCCGAAAGTTATCATAATTCAAACTCATTTTCTACGATGTTAGCCACTATGCTACGGGGACCCCACAAAAGCAAAGATGTCTGGTCAGAAATAATTACATAAGCTTAAGATATATACTATCTTCACCTGCTAGTTTTCCTTCATTGCTCTGAAATCTATTTTACATGTTCGCAGAACTATTACAAATAGAAAGAATGATAGCACAAAAACTTACACAAAAAATATCTCGAGGGGATTCATTTCATAACAACTCCGGCCAGACACCAATTTCCTACTACGTTTCCAATGCACAGGTTATTTACTATGCTAGTAAAAACTAGCAATATGCTGTGGGAGTAATTAACGTTTGAAAATATACAATTATCTCAGAATTAGTTTTAATCATTATCCAATGATAATATCTCGAAATACTTTATATGAAGATATATTAAAATTAGCTTAGAAAACTACAAGACTAAATGTAAAGAATTATAATTGGAAGATTGATGCGTAACAACCATTCTAAGTGAAGAGATTAATTGCCTTAAGAATCAGTATTCGAACTTGTGACTTTTACCTCAGTTCGAACACTGATCTCACCATCAGTCGAAAAAGTTCAGCAATTCAAATACTTTGGATTTCCTAATTTTATACTTTTTTTATTTGGAATATATCGATTGTTTATAAATTGGGTTTAATAATTATATGTAAAAGAAAAAAAGACTTATCTCGTAAGATGTCCATCATGTAATGTGTCTTAAGCAATTATGACCAGGGGAAGCCCCCTCACTTTCCATGTTTGGTTTTTAATTCAGAGTTGTCCTTATAGACCGGTTACCATAACCAGGTTAAAGAGCACAAAGTACTCTACAATTTACCCATAGCTGTCGGGTGAATAGTTGGATGCATAACCTTTCCCAGATATATCAGCGTAGTGTGGCATGCAAACAGTCTCGTTCAGCATTTGTACTCGTATATCCGAGTTCATCTCTTACGACGATAACCGTTACGTCACGAGTGCCTCCAGCAATGTGATATAGGCAAAGATATAAAAACTTTTCTTAATTTTGGTACAAGCCCAAGAGTACAAAGCATTCAGTGAAGATCAATTTCTATTCACAGTATTAATGATATGCGATATTCTTTTGCTAAATACTGCGCCATATGTGGGCCCAGTAGTTAAGTGGCATATAATCATGTTAGCAAGTAAGATAATGCAATATATTTAGCGCGTGATATACAGGCATAAAGTTTTAAAAAATTATTACAGTAATATATCGACTAGTATATTATAAGGAGACAAAATATGATAGCATAACTCTAGTAAAAACATTATTACAGAAATATATCGACTAGTATATTATAAGGAGACAAAATAAGATAGCATAACTCTAAATCGACATACATTTGCGTGATTACAGTCTGGTATCTCACCAAACACTAGATTGTCTTTTTGTAGTTCCGCAGTAATTGACTGTACTTTAGTCCCTGTGAAATTCTGACAATCGTACTTTATTATAACCATTAGAATCACAACCAAAATTATATAACCACAAGGTACATTCCAACGGTGCTTGCAAACTGAACTACAGCCATTTTGGCATTCGTACCTACTTTATGCTTTTGCAAAAGACAATAAATTATAGTGTCTGAACTTAAGGGACAATTACTAAAATCATATGATTGATTCAGAAGATTATACTCATATTTACTGTTTTCATCACAACATTTCAGTAATTTTTCTTCGGCGATTTTAACGTTTTATGCTGTATCTGATAATCATTGCCATTCATCCATGATGTGTTCTATTCAAATCATTGTCTCACTTACGATTACAGACATTATGAAACTATCAGAAACTTTACTGATAATCATCAATTCTCTTATCTTAATAATTTTCTGCTCTAAAAATCAATTTCCGACGAATAAGTCGTCGGTTGTTTTGGATTTTACGAAATGTCAATCCTTGGGTTATTTTATGCCGAAGAGGTTTTTGTTTTATTCATTATTCTTGGGTAATTTAATCTTAATTTTTCAAACACATTTTTAAACTCATTTGATTATTCTATGCCAATCGAGTAATGATGTCCATCAGCATTTGAGTCATGGGTGGTCCTGTGCTCATTGTCCCAATCAGTCATCAAAGAGTTTGCGTATTGTTTCTTGAATGCGGTTGTGACACGGATACTACCATCCCAGAGTGGACCCGGGAGTAATGGTAATGAATGGGTACTGCACACTTCCGTGAGCTCTAGGATTGGAACCTCACAACTAGACGCGGTTTAACGTCTGAAGAATAGAAAATGTCTTATTTAAGATTCGAACATATGTACATTTTTATTTAAATTATCGGCTCCCTGCCTTTAAGTTGGGCACCTAAATATCAATGAATAGTTTGTCGTGAGTCAAGAACACAAGCTTTACTTACAAAATATGGTTTATATATATATATATATATATATATATAATATATATATATATAATATACCAAACTTATTGGTAAATCCTCGCGGTGAGAAAAAAACCAGCAAATAGTTTGATTGTAAAAATATACTACTAAACATCAACCGGGAAGAAAAAAATTTTTGGAAAAAAGAAAAGACCAAGATAATCGTACCAACAAAAAATAATCTATTAGTACAATACTTTGGCCAAAAAGAAAAACAATTTATATGCATATATATATATAAGGTATATATATTTATACAAAACCGCCAGGAGACTAAAGCTAATAAGTAAAAAGTGCTCAATACCTAAGTAGAGCAAATAAGTAGAGTCAGATTTTAGCCCTGAAGAGCATTAAGCGAAACTTTTAATAGGTTCGTCTGACTCATTAGATTATTTATATATATATATATATATATATATATATATATGTGTGTGTGTGTGTGTGTGTGTGTGTGTGTGTGTGTGTGTATTACTAGCCCCAGGCAGGATGCCCTAAAACTAAATCCAAAAGAGACGATGAATCATTCACCCTCGTAAGAACATTTACAACACACTCCAACCACTAGTTCAAATAATTAGTACCGTTGAGACATTTTAAATTAAATTCCAACTTAAAACAAATACTTTTTAAGGGCCAGGCATACTGACCAATCGTCGACCAAATAATACCTTGGATATTAGAGCAACACACAACATAAAGAAACCTATCATAACCCTCACAATAAAAGCCAAATGATTTTGCCAATCATATAATATAAAGAACGATCTATGCTGCAAATACTTAGCATTCCAACCAGTTTGTGAATTGGTTGGACAAAAAATATTCAAAAAATATTGCCTCGAATCTAATTGCAGAAGCAAAAATGTAATTTATATTCTGGACTGCACACGTTTTCAGAAAACGATACATCGTAAGACAAAAATACCATTTTACCTTGGACTAAATGACAACACAGACAAATCTATAGATTACAACAAACTAATACTTGTAGATAATTAATTCCAATCAAACGGACACAAAGTCTGCTACTATAGAAAGAATCGAAAACTAAAAAACGTATTAGACAATATCACGTGGATATTATATAAGCGTCTCCAACACTGTTGCCAAATTGTTTTAATATTAATCTAAACTATCCACAAAACACCACTTTGAGACAGTATGGACAAATTTTATTTCGCATAAACACCTACATAAAAAATGCCTGACCAAAACACTCACGACTAATTTGAAACACACTCTGTTCATGTCTAAAATATATATCCTAAATGGACAACGATAGACAAGATCAAAGAAAGGCCAGTTCAAGACACTTGGATAACAAAAAATAGTTTTCAATCAATAGGTTTCAAACAAGTGAATATGCTAAATCACCAGTTACTTATTTGTCGCTCCATTTATAGCATATCAACTCTTTATATATATATATATATATATATATATATATATATATATATATATATATATAATCACCATTATATTTTCTCCTAACGATGACATATGGTCGAAGTTAGTTTTGAACAATAAACAATTAAATAACGCAAGAAATATTTCTATTTCTCTTATCACTTGTGTTCATGTATATATATATATATATATATATATATATATATATATATATATATATATTATATATATATATATAATTCCAACGCACAGGGAGAACTTATAATGCCACTAGCCAATAGACCACTCAGCTGTTACCCCAAATAAGAGACTAATACATTGTCACATGCATGTGTACACGCAAAACATGCAGGAATTCCACGTAAATGCGCATTTCATTCTAAGAGGCGGCGAGGAGCCATAGGTTGATTCGGTGACGCAAGATCATATTTTTATCTTTATTTATTTTATTCTTTAATTTTCATCAAGTTGTGCATGACTTTCACGATCAAAGTCATGACGAATTTTCGAACGATTGCCGTAATAGATTTCGGATGAGTTACGTCACACAATTTCGAAAGAAAAGCAACAGCTAAACAACGCCAAATCCTTTCACTTCAATTTTTTTCTCCTATATACTGGATTTCACTTTTCCCCACACAGTCTTTATACCTTGACAAAGAGTGAATGTTCACCCGAAATATCGGAATTAATCGAACCAGAACAACTGGATATTAAAACTCTTTTTTTGTTCTGTTTTTTGTTTTTGTTCTGTTTTTTTCCCTGCTTCATAATACCCAAAAAAAACGTTCACAAGAAAAAATTTATACACAATATATATATATATATATATATATATATAGAGAGAGAGAGAGAGAGATAGATAGATAGATAGATAGATAGATAGATACATACATAGATGAGAGGTATCCAAAACTTGGTAGTAAGGGATGATTCTATATTTGATTTCTTATATATATATATATATATATATATATATATATATATATATATATAATGTCATATAGGAATCCAAACTTTTCAAACAGCCCATTGTCGAGAAATTTTATTGTGTCTGCGACAAAAAATGTTGAGTAGCAATGGCCTATATTTGTTTGTTTTTTTAATCAAACGTGAAACAAACTGCATAATGCCACGTTGAATAGAATTGGATCTACAAGTGTTAAAGCTGATATATTTACAATTCCCCCACATTTTTTTACAAAAATTAACAATGAAGATCCTTTTGCGAAAATTCTCGTTCAAATTAGGAAAATAATTAAGGAGACTTTTCTTATGTTGCAACAAACCTAGATAGTAAAGCATTTGAGCAATATCGCGCGTGTAACCAACATTTCAAATCGAAAAAATCCACGCTAATGATGTTGCCGGATGTGAACGATTATCCATGTTAACTACCCACGCTCACATTGAGAAATTTTCGTCAAGCATTGAATAAGTTCTCTCGCAACCTTCTGTATTTATAATCTTCTCACACACTCTCAGAATATATTTCAAAACTAGGATAAACACAGAAATCATTAAAAAGAGGCGATTTTTTAATTAATTTGTAGCCAACGCCATAAATTTGTTTTTTAAAGCGTTTTGTTTTAATTTGACGCCTCGTATATTTTTCATTTTATTTTCCATAATTGTAACATTTCACGAATTCTAATGTCCTAAGTCTGCTAAACTGTATGTGTTGGAAAGCAAAACACGACAATTCCTGTTTATTTTAAGGAACCTTAGTGTCATTTTATATTCAAAGTAGGATATTAAAGTCTATTGGTGATCATTCTTATTCAAGTCCTTAATTGAATTTCAACATTTTAAGTGTGTCACTTCAAGTATAATGTTGTCAATATCTTAATTCCATTTTTAGATTAAATAATCTTATCATTCAGATCATATCGAACAGCCATATTTTCTTCTAAAATGTAGTTTACATTTAAAATAAAACAACAAAAGCAGGATTGCTCTATATCATATCCACCAAGATTATTTCGTAACTGAAAATACAAAACAAAAATTAAATCACATTAATTCTTTTAAAGTTTAACAATTTTTTCTTTAAAAAAAGGGAGGGGGTTTTAATTATAGTATTTCCTCGTTTTTTGTTGTTTTTTTAATTATCCAAATCCTCATGAACATCCAAGTTACAAAATAATTACTGTTGCCTGCCAGAATTTTTAAAAAATGCTTGAGAGGGTGAGAGAGTGACAGAGATAGCCGTGGAAATTGTCTAAAGCAATAAATATGAAAGAAAAAGAAAATAGAAATAGAAGAATTGGAGAAAAATGAAAGTGCGTAAAGAGAGGGGAGAGAGAGATGGGACGAGAGAGAGAGGGCGAGGGAGAGAGAGAAAGTGCGAGAGAGAGGGGGAAAGAGGTGGGAGAAAGGGAAGGGAAAGAGAGGGGAGGGAAAGAGAATACGAAAGAGTAAAAAGAAAAAGTACACGAATTAACTTTGAATTGAAATATTGGAATTTGTGTGTCCTTAAAAAATTATAATTGATCGTCAATATCAGCGCAAGATATCCTTCCTTGCTAAATAAAGATGATTCGCTCAATTATCTATCATAGATCATATTTTACCAGTAGTAGTAATAAGAAAGTACTATTGATCATAATGATAAAATCAGAAAAATCAATAAATTCATAATGATGGCAATAGTGTCTATCGTCGTCGCAAAAACTCGAGCGAAATGTTTGGCGATTTAGAAATCAGGGTAAAGATTATGGTCATGCAGACAATAATACTGTAAGATTTAAAGGTGATAATACTTGCAGATAAAACTCCGACAATGGTTGATAGACAAAACATTTTATATACAGCACAAGAATTAACAGGGTACATAATACATAGAGGTGTACATAAACATACATACAAAAGTAGAGATAAAGACACATTCATGAATGGTAAAAAGATAAACATAAAAGCCACAGACATGAGACTAGGAATAGTCCATGCTGCGTGAATCACTTACAGTAATGTAAGGGGGGCCAAAGCCCCAACAAGAGGGGGGTAGACCAGAGTCTAACCCATAGTGGTGTCTCGTGGGACGAGCAACCGGAAAAGCGAAAGAGACGTTCAAACCAGCCGCTTAAATATAAACGGCCCCTGGTGTGAACCCTCGAACTAAACGGGCAGACAACTCTCCAGGCAAATACGAAAGTAACGCCACAATACTATTAAAATAGTTGTATAATACTGAGAATATTAAGGGAATTTGTTTTCACTTGATTTCAAGTAAAAATAATAGATTTTTTAAAAATGATAGACACTGGCGGAATGAAAACAAACGAATACAAATAATTATATAAAATTAAAAATTATTTGTTTACACTAAGAACTATTTCTAAAAATGAATTACTGGTAAACCAATCTACATTCACCAGATCATCAAAGTTAAGCAGCGATGAATCTGCTTTGTACTTAGATGGGTGATATGGTAAATTCATAGATGAAATTAGATAATGTCTATATCCAATACAATTATTTGTCCAATTGGACACATGGCCGAGTGGATTAGGCAGTTAGGTTAAGACAGTTCTAAGTGGCAGTTATCTCTGGTACCCGAGTTCAATCCTGAGTGAAAGCAGTTAGAAAAATAATTAATTAACACAACTCCTACCCCAGCTATGGTTAGCGGAATGAGAACAGGATACCCCCGTGGAATAAATAAAGGGTTAGGCTCAAAGTTCCGTGAAAGTTTCCAAGTTCGAAAAGAAGGTTCCCGAGTCCGACAAGAAATACCTGAAGAAGGCCGGAGGGTATATCGGCCGAAACGTTGTACAACTAACAATGAAGATGGGGACAATAGTCCGAATAACGCAGATAATACTAATCTTCAAGCCTCATCTCAAACATTCAGAGAAATCCAATACAATTATAATGAACAGATTTTGTATAAACGTTAACGATATCTGATTTTAATAAAATTGTCTTTGTTGATTTATTAATTAACGAATTCTTTTTTTGTTTTCAAACTGATTCAATGGAAATAAATCAAAATTCTTTAAAATAAATATTACCATTTCTGTCTGCCATATCATGCTTGGAAGAAACAATCTATATACCTAATTAATAGATAAAATTCATTTAAAATATGAAATGCTTAATTTTAAGTTTCAAATTTCATATTTTCATATTCTAAAAACAAATATTATTTAATAACTAGTTTACTTTATTCTTATCTGATAATTTTTGGAAAAAAAAACTCAATTGAAAATTTAGGCCCCCACCCCTTTTAAACAGAAAAAATATCGATGTATATTTTTTTCATTTATAATGTAATTGGTAATTATATGATTAATAGAGTTGTGCGGTATAGCAATTTTGATTTCAGTTTGTTTTCCCTTGATACCGCGTATTTTCGGTTCGGTTTTTAATTTAGTATTTATTCTAAGAAAACCATTCATTCTCTTGTATATCATGGAACAAGATTTAGTGATTAGCAAGTTAGACAGGCAAACTATTACTAATGAGTTTGTGTCGCACTGGGTGTCCCTTAATCCGACATTGTGCCACTTCTAAGCAAACTTTTTCCAACTCATTAGCATTACAATCCTTTAATAAATTACTGTAATATCCATTAGATATAAACTTATTTATGTGGGACCTAATATTGCTGTTTTTTCTTTCCATCAAAATGTATTAACTAAACGCAAATCATACTGTACTTCGCCTGATTTATTTGTAATTTAAATTCTTTATATATAATTCGATGCGTCTTTGGCCCTAGTGAAAGTATCATACACACTATATATATATATATATATATATATATATATATATATATATATATATATATATATATATATATATATATATATATGGTTAGGAGGTTGATTTAGAAGGCTATCACAATGCCGGTGTAAAGAAAAAAATAATAATACGGTAACAATGATGTTGTGTGTTAACCTGTATTTAGTTCTTGAATTTTCGAGATAATATCTCTTTTTCAAAAGATCATTGGAACTGAAGCAGTCTAGTTATGGCATTTCATTTTAAATGAATTTTATTAATGAATTCATTTAAAAAGAAATGCATAAATAGACTGCTTCAGTTCCAATGATCTTTTGAAAAAGAGATATTATCTCGAAAATTCAAGAACTAAATACAGGTTAACACACAACATCATTGTTACCGTATTATTATTTTTTTCTTTACACCTGCATTGTGATAGCCTTCTAAATCAACCTCCTGGCCAATATATACACAATGCTTCAAGAAAATGATAAAACTCTCTATATATATATATATATATATATATATATATATATATATATATATATATATATATATATATATTCAAAACACACACTGATTATTTATTTTCTTAAATAATTAACTAGTTCAATCTTATTCGAACTAGTTGTCATATCATGTTATTGGGACAGACTAAGTATTTATACAAAGTAACTTTTAGGATATAATATGACATTTGTGCACTTCTGTTGTCAATCTATTTGTATGAAACCACATGCTACTTTGCAGCATCATTACAAAGCTGCTCATTTATCCGATACGGAGACAATACCTTATTGTAATCCACATTGTTTTTGTGCGTTTGCAGGTTTTTGCAAAAAGTCAATCGCATTTGACAGATTTGTATAGAACCAGAGAGATAATGTCGGGGATTTATACGATTTTGGTATTTCTGTTTATGGCAATTGAGAAGAATAATGATGATACGGATAAAAGCATTATTATATATGTTTAGTCTGTGAAAGTAGAGAATACACTATTAAAACAAGTACCAAAGTTTTGCTCTCTGTTCGAAAGCGGATAACATTATGTCTTTATTATTCAAAACTGATATAAATATCTGGAATGGAAACTTTTAGAATATAGAATAGTATTTAAACTTAAAACACAAAATCTTAATACCAGAGGGTTTTTTTCTATAGAAGTTGAACACTGAGTGGCAAATAAAAACCGAGTAACGATTTAAACTATTATGAACAGTTTGAATTGATTTCGAAAAATTGATAAAATAATATTTGCTACAAATGAAACAAATGAGAGTTATGATTTAGGGAAAAATTCACAAAAAGTATATATATATATATATATATATATATATATATATATATATATATATATATATATATAAAAGATAATTTGCTTTAGAAGCATTGTTGAGTAAAGTATATTATTATTTGTATTTTTTGCTTGAAGGCAGTTACAATGAGTATATCGTATAAAATTCGATAATTAATGAAAATAATCATGACAAGCGAACTCGGCAAATATTGCCCCCTACGTAGAACATCGTACAGCTGTTTCAACTTTATTAAGTCTCATCAGCGATGTATACTTATGATTTCCCTCCCACAGAAATTGAAACCGGGAATTTTATACGATATACGCATTGTAACTGGCTTCAAGCAATATATATATATATATATATATATATAATAAATAAGTAATACACAGACACGTGTTTCGAAGTATCACTTATCATCAGTGTGGTTATACCGTTTAACAGCTACCCCTGGCCGGGTTTGAGACCCGAATGAACTTTCGTTCGCCAATCCTCTTACTCGTACGGCCAGAGGTAGCTGTCAAATATAGGAGAATAATATTTAATGGCTACATTTCTAAGCGCAAATGAATTCACTAGAGGCCTCAAACATATGTAAACAAAGCGAGGCTTAACTGCGCGCCAGATACGGTGAATCTGCAATTAAATCCCTACTTAAAGTGCTCGACCAAAGTGGGAGCATATATAATAAATAAGTAATCCACAGACACGTATTTCGAAGTATCACTTCTCATCAGTGTGGTTATATCTTTTAACAGCTACCCCTGTGAAACTGAATATAGAATTGTATATACATTACTGGGACATGCATGAGTTTCTATTATATTATTAAAATCATCAGCACACAATTACCCATGTAAACATTTATTTTTTTACACCCTCTTTAAAAGCAGTGTTTACGGTAACTAATTTCAATTTGGTTTTCTAAGAGTAATGCTAAAATGTTGGTTACGTTAATTCATAATAGATTCTGTTCATGAGCACTTCTCAGATTTGTTTATGTTTATGTTAGTGGCTGATCTACGTTTCTCTCTTATAATCATAAATAAAAACCGGTGAGCCATTGTAACATAAGTATTCTGCACACGTGAAGGAATTGAAAGACAAGAAAATAATTATTATTATCATTATTATTATTATCGCCACGGCCATTATAAAAGGCTTTGGTACAGAACACATGAAATCCATCATATAATCCATAAAAATCTAAGCATAAAAAACAGGACTTGTATTATCTAACTAGGATCTTCACATCATTGTCGAATGAACTTTGATTTTTACTGGCATGATATTTGGCTTCAGCATCTTGAGAATGTTGTCTTTTTCTCTAATTAAAACCATTGTGTACATAATGAATGATTGCGGACAGTTCACATTTCAAAATCGAATTGAAACTCAAAACCAATGAACATCGAGGCGCTTATATAAAGATACTCCTACGTAATGTAGAATATGAAATATATGTGAAGTGGATATACACTATGTAATTATGTATATATATATATATATATAGTCATCCACAGACACGTGTTTCGACTTATCAAGTCTCTTCAGGGTGGCTAGACATTTTATGAGCTACCTACAGCCGGGATAGAAATCCGATCGTTTTAGAGGCAATCGGACAGCTTAGCCGTTTGGCTATCGTCACCCACAGAATGTGAAGGGGATTTTAACTGTTTTAATACACACATCTGTATGTATGTAAAGGTCGTCATAGAGTGCTCCATCCCTTTTATAGGAGAGCGTTGCGTTTACGCTTTAGTTGACAGTCGTCAGCGAAATCTCCTCCAAAGTGCTCAACTCCAGGGAGAAGGGGATCATAAGGCGATAATTCACTAATATTAAATATTAGTGTGCCTAAAAAAATGCTGGGAATATTTTCACAAATATGATGGCATTTGGATGCATAGTGATATTCAGTTTTATTTCTATTGATTAAATATTTTGAGTCTATTTTCGTTTCTGAGTAAATTTTAAAAAGAGTACTCCATGTATTATTACCTATTTTATATACTCAGCTAGCATCACGGTAGTTCACGTTATATCAAAGAATACAAAAAAATGTTTAGCTTAACTTACTCTTACAGATAAAATTGTTATATACTGGTCTTTTCACGATACCAAATCATATAACGTTATATACCTTTCTTACTTCTTACTCTGGTCGTCTATTTTTCTGGTCGGCTTTGCTTCTGATCGTCTATCATCTATCTTGGTCTGGTATATCTTCTAAGGTCTCGTCTGGTCTTCTATTGAGGATTCCGGGTCTGGTCTCTGTTGCTAGGGATTTCTTGTTATCAGAAGCCCTGTGTCATTGTTAGTTTTTAGTAATAAACACAAGACTTCGATTTATGTTGATGTTACTTTATTCCAAATCCCCACCCAGACAATCTGCGCAGATGAGGCTTACATGTTGCTAGCTCGGCTTCTAAGTTCTAACTGACTCTTACTTACTTAGTATCCTTAAACCGGAAGAGGGCTTTCTATGGGGTTCCGGTTCTCACGGTCTATCCCCAGAAAGCAAGGTCAGAGTGAGGTCAAACGCTGTCACTCACCCTCAAGACCATCAGCTGTACTAATCGCCATAATGATTTCTACAATACCTTATAAAAGCATTAGGGATCCAATAATTATGTAACAAAATGTCCTATATTTTAATAATTCATTAAACTTTGCTGAGGAGCAAACGTAGATAGAATAATTGGGCGTCCAGTTCAAAATAGCAATAATGATTTTATGATGTTTATTTTATACGCATTGCTCTCTTGCGAAAAGTCAAAAACGTGCATTTTCAAATTGTCAAATAGAAAGCGGGGGAAGATCTCCCAAAGTGTTTTAAATGACGAATATATAAACCCTTTAGTTTGAATTCAGAATTCTCCTTCTCCTAGACCAATTGCCATACAAAATTTAAACAGCCTAGTCTTTCGTACAATTTACCCATAGCTGGAGGGTGATTAGTTGGATTCTGACCTTACCGAAAGGTATTAGCGCAATGCTGATTTAAAATGGCCGTGTCCAAGATTTAAACTCGTCTCGCCGTGCCCATTTCCTATGACGATAAACATTACACCATGTGCCTCCTACATTAACGTTTTTATGTACTGCGTTAAAGTTTATTTTGGGTTATTTAAAAATAATGTATGTATGAGTCGATACGAAAATGGAATACAGATCGTTGAATAATATTTGATTTTGATAATAAAACTAGCAAGCAAATTAAATAGTCTAAGAACCCTATTCCAAAATATCATCATCATCATCATCATGTCACGCAAGCAGCACGGGTATCCGTGACTATCTTTCGCCAACCTTCCCTGTTACTAATTGCCCCTGGGAGGTCCTCCGTGCAGCATCCCGAATCCTCGCATAGTTGGTCAATGTAGGTCCTTTGTGGGCGTCCTACGTTAACATGTCGATGTGTTGGCCTCCACAGGAGAACGTCGCTTATGAGCTCGTCCCCGCTTCTCCAGCAGCGTCCTGCATGCCTAGTCCGTCTCACCTATATGGTTTGTGAGATGGGGGGGGGCAGGTGACCATATAGTTGCTTCTTTGTGGGGTGCTGCTTCCACATTTCCTGACAGTTTAATATGAAATTGCTGAGCTCAGAGAAAATAAGTAATATTTTAATTTGTAAGTAACGGTATTTAAATATTATTTATATATTTTGATTTGTAAGTAACGGTAAGGCAAATTATTGTATGGCTGGGACAGCATCTAATAACTATTTTATATCATGAACAGCCAATTATAATAATGAGATATCGTTGGCTTCTCTGTTGATCGGAGGGAAGACAACAGATTTCAAGAGAATTCTGATTATAATGAGCGGTAATGATGATTGTTTTTGTAGTCTAAAAAGCATGAAAATGACGACTCTTAAGCATAATACTAATATTTTATTGCTCATTCGGATTTGAATAAATATTTGCCTGGTATTTGTAATTGTTTGCTTTTATTTTAATAAACATGAACAAAAATCCCGTCGATAAATCTTAAAAGAAATCCATTAACAAAAAGAAATAACTAATTCTATCATTTACTAATATAGTTGAATTAGGAAAATTCAACTACGAAAACCGGAAGTGATAAGAAGAATAAAGATTTATATGATTCGAATAATTTGCATTCTGGTTTTTAACAAAACCGGGCTTAATAAACAAATACATGGTGTTATTGAGTTCTAATATAATTTTTCTATTCCCAAAATTAAATAAAAAAGTTTATAATTTTATATAGAAATCAATTAGATTAAGATTTAATCTTTTTATATGCGTTTTTGTTTGGTTTTGTAGTCTTTCCAATATAACATTTTATTACATTAAAACTTAAATACTTGTGATTTGAGAGGAGGGCATATCTTTTCGTGTAACTATAATTGACAACTTTCGCTATGTGTAGATTTTGTATAGAATTGTAACTATTCAGTTAGTAAGATAGTCTCGCATATCTATTATTAGTGAATAGTGAGTTAGATACTCGTTGGATGCCCCATACTTGGGGTCGTGATTAACGGGTTGGGTAAATACATACTTTGTAACCATCCAATGAGCATATTTAATTGAGATTTTTTTAATAACTTACTCAGTCGTCTTCACCTCTTCCTCTTCGTATACCAGTACTAGAGCTAGTAATGTTTCTCTTAGAAACCTTGACCTCCTCCTCAACGCATGCCAGTACGAGAGATAGTAATATTTTTTGAATAAGAATAAACCATAAGCACACATATTATATATATATATATATATATATATATATATATATATATATATATATATATTCATCAGAATTGTCAGATTCTTATGATAAATGTCGTTTGATAAGTAGCATTTGCTTGAGGACATTTGGAAGAAAATACGGGTTGTCTGGTGAATAAGACGACATAGGAACCAACGTTTTGGGTTTCAATCACAGACTAATTCAATTAACCTAACGATCAGATCATTATATATATATATATATATATATATATATATATATATTATATATATATACATACATATATATGTATATACATATATACATACATATATATGTATACATATATATATATACACATATATATATATTTACATATATATACACACATATATATATATTTACATATATATATACACACATATATATGTATTTACATATATATATATATACATATATATATATATATACATATACACACATATACATATATATATACATATATATATACACACATATACATATATATATACATATATATACACACATATACATGCATTTATATATACACACACATATATATATATATACACACACATATATATATATATATATACATATATATATATACACATATATATACACACACACACACATATATGCACACACACACACACACATATATATACACATACATATATATACACACACACACATATATATATATGTGTGTGTGTGTGTGTGTGAGAGAGAGAGAGAGAGAGAGAGAGAGAGAGAGATAGGAGATCTTAATCTTATACAAGGAAAGTAACTGTGTCAATCAAAACATAGCACGTTATATTTTTGAGAGTTCGGTTTAACATTTAACCAAACTTTAAAGAATATCTAATAGAGTTTTTAGAAGAAGAAATATTTTTAGCAATTCTAACAGATTTTAATTCATTTGGTCAGAATAAACTTCATAAAATGAAAATAAATTCGAGTTTTTAATGATCTGAATCTCTGCTATTTAAAAATAATCAAAATATTTTTTTTAAGATATTAGATGGGTTTTCTTACTCCTCAAAATAAATTTTGTGCAGGTGCTAGCTTGTTGTACATATGAAAACTAAATAAAACAAAAAACTACTCGTTCAATTAACTAAAAATATTTTAATCTAATTTTTAACTTTCTTAATGATAGCCAATAATGTCACAGTGAAAGTGGAATTTGTTTTCAAATCTATTAGAATACGGTGAATTCCGAATTTTACCGAACGTAGAATGTTGAACTTTATCGAAAATTATTTTATTTGTTTATTTTCTTTTTTAAGAGAATATTATCAAAGTGCACAAAAATACTGAGATAATTTTACCATAAAAAAATGCTAAATGGATAAAAATGTAAATAAGTCGTTTAAGGAGTAGTTAGTTTTATGGAATTTTAAAAATATGTGATGTAAAAAAACAAGGGAATTTTAATCACAATTCGTGTAGTATTTCAGCGAAAGACCGAGGAAGAGAGCAACTGACTGAGAAGGGTGTCACATAAAAATCGTAATAGGGAGAGCTTATTTGCATATACGTAGCATCAACACTAGCCCAAGAAGTTCATGTATGCTTTTCTAATGTTTGTATGTCTTAAAGATAAGAAAAAAGATTTTGTATCGAAAATAATGAGGCCAGCAAAGATAGGAAATTTTGCAATAATAGATATATCTGATATATCCATTGTCAACTACTTCCACAGCTACAAAATGTGAATGGAAAGTATAAAGCAACAAAGGATCTAACGCTTGAGGTGCGTTGTGTTTTTGTGTCTCTCCTCCCTCGCCAGACGATTATCTATAACTGATTTAGCCGTCGTATTTTAGTATGCTACAGAAAGGAGAGAGAAATCTCTTGAGATAATAAATCTATTCTGAATCTGATCTTCCAAAATTCGTCGTTTTCTGTGGCTAGTGCTAATAGGCGATTAAGAGGAATCCATTGCATTTCCGAATATATGAAGGTATAATTAAAACATCTTTTATTACCACCATGTAGAATCGGGGAAGTTTTAGCATTCTTAAACATGTTAAAGAAATCAGACTAACTTGGCATATCCAGAAAAGGTCTCACGTTCCCTCTAGATCTAACAAGTTGCTTATTTTCATTTTCATGAACCTTACATTGCTGGGTCGTTAAGCACCGACGAGTGAGCTGAGAATGGATAGGTAATAGAAGTAAAGAGGACAGCTTTCCTCCTCGTTCATCATCATCAGAAAAAAAAATATGGTAGAATATGAGTCAATGATATCAAATAAGAATAAGTGAGCAAAAAGAGAGAAAGAGAGGGAAAATACGTGGGAGAGAGGGGTAATGAGGGAGTTAGGAAGAAGAAAAAAATGGAAAAGGAATTGTTGCAGAATCTCTAGTACTTCTGTCGATTTGCGTTGATACAGCATTGCAGTTTACATTCGCTGTCTATGTAACGAGAGAAGGGGCTCCTTCTTTCAGAGATATCAGTGACAATCTCCAGCATTTGAGACTGTCCTGGTTTTTATTATTTTGTCGTTAACATAGGTCATCCCAGTTTGCATCCTGTCTACACATGTTTTGGGCATGTCATATTTTTTTTATTTTTTTAGCTAAAAGGCGTGACAATATCTGCAGAAAGAAAACGAATATGCGCACTGGCTGAATGCCAACACTTTCTTATGCATACATATTCATTGGGGATTTTTTTTATCTCTTCAGTATGTTTACTGCAGATCTTTTCCTCGCTATATATTGCATTCTTTCCATGTATCTAGTTTATATATTACTATATATTTCCTTATATGTTGATTTTTATTATGTTTTATTATGAAGGGACATTAATGATTATTATCATTATTATTTTCGCTCTATGCTACTTTTTTTTACCACGACTAAACTGGTGGTCTTTCACTGAAGTCTGAGATACAGCAAGTCTCCTTAGGTTTCCATGGTTCTTTTAAGGATTCTAACCGGCATTAATAGTGCTCTGGTCTGGAGGATCCAAATTTTTCCTCATCTCCAATCTCTTATGTCTCCTTTTCAAGTGCACTAACTACAAATGGTATTATAAACACCTTCATGTTCCACAGGTTTTTTAAAACTCTTTGGCAGAATTCAAATATCAGATGAATTTTCGCATTCTTTTATTTTACTCTATGGCCCGTTGAAACGGCAAAAACTACTAGAAGAAAAGTTATTTTCTTCTGGTTAATTGGCGCTAGTTCTGTTCTGGTTTTGCATGTGTTTTATTTTCTAGAACAGGTTCTAGTTTGCGCTTATACCATTTGTCAGCAAGGTCAAATTTTAATCTCGTACACAATCGCCAGTGGATCACCTTTTCAACACATCCATGTCTACTCTTACATTCATTGTGTGCCAGTTTGCTACACTTGCTTATTAAGTGATTAACTGTTTCATTTCTGTCACCACATCACATACACTTGATATTCTGTTGCGTATTATCAATTTTCGCTCAGATATGATCAATCTTTATATTATTTTCTGCAGCTATTAATAGGGTTTCTATTTCTCTCATCAGGTTTCCATTTCTTAGCCATGTGCGGGTCTTCGCATAAGCAATTTCCTTTATTTTTTATTAGTAATATCCATAAAGATTATTATCATCATTATAATGAAAAGTATTTCTTTTCACAGTATTTATTTTAGCTGTTTTCGTTTTGATTACAACTCACTAATATTGACATTCTAAGATAATGAATTGAAAACACTAATATCAACTCTTATTGAGTCGGAATAATATATCCCTTTTATTTATGTGTGTTTATGTCTATCTATCTATGTTTTTTTATTCATCCAGTTATTTCCATAGCTATGTAATAACTTTCTAAAGAGAAATTTATATTTACTGATCTCCTTTCAAATCAATTTGTGTCTATGAGAACAAGTCTATTTGAGATATTTTTGTTTTTGTTTTTTATTGTCAAAGTCAACACTTACTATGGTCATCACTGGAAGATAACGATATCCTCTTTCTGTATTCGATTAATATTTTCTTTTATATATATATATATATATATATATATATATATATATATATATATATATATATATTGATAAAAAGTTAATTTTCTTTTTAACCAAATATACTAGAATATTTCTTCAGTTATTTGTAGGAACTATTCATTATCAAATACCATGTGAAACCTCTAACCAAAAATCGGCCATAAATATGTACACCCGTATATATATATATATATATATATATATATATATATATATATAAGGCTTCACATTTATATAAACACTAAAAAAACTACTGGTTTTTAAGATCTCAACCATTTGACTCATCTGAGGATTGCATAACCATGAAACTTTAAGTTATGAGTCCAAATCATCCATAATACCATTACTATTGATTATATATATATATATATATATATATATATATATATATATATAGATAGATAGATAGATAGATAGATAATAGATATAATATATATATAGATATAGATATATATATATTGATAAAAAGTTAATTTTCCTTTTAACCAAATATACTAGAATATTGTTTCTCGTGGAACATTGTACAAGCAAAACAGTTATTTGTAGGAACTATTCATTATCAAATACCATGTGAAACCTGTAACCAAAAATAAAACTGCATTACTATATATAAAGGGGTTTGTTTATTTGGGGACTGGTGCATGATTATATTCTTAGTTGCAGAATTTCAAAGACGTAAAGTTTAGTAATAAATAGTATCTAACAATGTCCGTTTTGATTGCATAATGATATTTTATCAAGGTTTTCTTGGAATTACAGATAGACACAATTAATCGTCTGTGTGTGCTCATACCTCATATCTATTCAGTGCGAAATATATATATCAGATTATCTAATATAAAATTATACACTTAAATATAAATATGGAAATATCAGAAAAAATTATTAAAATATTAGCAAATGGTAATTTTAAGTAAAATAAATGTAAGTTGCAAATACTTTTTAACTAAGTTGTAAATATGTTTTCTGAGAAACAAGGTTCTGATATGATAATCAGAATTATTGTCCAGTCGTATTCAATTATTCATTTATAGATATATCCATATCTATCCATACGCAATAAAAACATATTCCTAGATATATATACATTTATCTCCTTATACAAATTTTCAAGTGTCTAATCTGACTATTCAGTCAAAGCTAAACAGTACTTCATAATTATTAAGTCGGAAGTAGTTTTTAAAATGAAAATCCAAAGAAAGATTCAATAATTACATCCGTGTTTAAAATGATTTAAGTTTTAATTATTAGTTTTAAGAATCAAGCAATTAATGTCACTCGGCATAATCGGATCAAAAGTCAAAAAATTCACAATCTCATCTGTATTTTTTTTTTTTTTTAAGTTAGAAATTTATTTGCTTTGATTACTCTAAGAGGATTATTAAAATATTAATCCTTTCTTCTGCAGGATTATATATATATATATATATATATATATATATATATATATATATATATATATATATATATATATATATAATTATTTAGGTTTAGTACGATACAAGACCAAATTACAATAAGAAAATCAATTTCTGACAAATACATCTTGAATATCAGCATGCGAAAGACTAGCTATGATATGCCTGAAAATTCAATTACGTTAGATTTTCTAAAGTATATAGACTGACAAATTAGTATATAAAATAATTATTTGAGATACAAATGGTGCTAATATAATCTTAGTTTTGCATATGTCTCAAGTATCCTTGCATGCTATCTATACGGCTGAAAATTACGCCTTTACTGGAACGCCTATCCACTCTAAATGTGACATTAATAACGTAAAACACTCTAAGGTGGTTTCATTGTTTGCCATCAACATTTCTAACTCTGACATTTTTTTACTTAAAATAGACGGCATTCTGTTTGCATTTTTATATATAAATGGCACATTTGCCTCGAAGAAAATGGCCAGATTTTTAGCACTGTTCATAGAATCTCGTCTGCATCTCACTTTTTTAATACTTCTTTTTTCAATGTTTTTTGTTATTTTTTTTTCTGATAAAGTGATTTTCTCTTAGTCTTCTCATTTTTGTATCAGTTTGGAAGAATAGAAAAAGCTGTAAAAATGTCAAGCATCAATTTTCCTTTACATTTTTGACAAGAAAATTACAAACTTATATTTACACTAGCTTCTTATTACGTTTCCCAGTTCATAGAATAAACACATATTAACAATTGAGGATTCGTAATATCTATATTATTTGTATATGATGTTATGGAAACTTGATGTTTATTGTCGACGATGCAACGTTTCGGTCTCTTATTAGACCATCTCAGGATATAGTTCTTGGAGTAAGAACTATATCCAAGTCCTGAAGATGGTCTAATAAGAGACCGAAACGTTGTATGATGTTATGTATAAACCGACTTTTTTATAAGTATTTTTTATATTTACTTTTTCTTTTTTTCTTTTTTCTTTTGTATTAATTCACAAGGTCAAAAAGAAACATGAACTCGATAATCCATTTAATAGCTATACGAATATGAATCAAATTCAATACCAGAAACTTGATTGAGGAAATAAATATCTTTGTAGATTTTATTGTGTGATGTTCCTTACCCTTCTTAGACTTGACAAGAAACAAAACTATGCTATTTATGTAATAAATAAACTGATGGGAATGTATGACCTCACATTCAAGGGATGGGGGTGGTATATTACAATTGACAAACAAAGAAAATTGAAGTAAGCTTATGACACTGAAGGTTGCATCGACCCTGCTAATAAGAGACAGGCGAGTTAGGCAAAACTAAGTCGTGAAAGCGTAATTAAAACATACGAATGTGAATAGGCTTAAAAATTAAAAGAGTTACAGTAACCCCTAACGAGACCATAAAAATGAAAAGAAAAAGAAAAAAAACACACTAGTGACATGGTGAAATTAAGGAACCATATATGAAACAGCTGGAAAATGGTTACAAAAATTATTATTGAAGTGGAAATCTGATCCTCATAAATGGCATCCAAGCACAACACCGAACGAAGCCAAAATGTTAATGCCAATATAAAAATAAAAAAACAAAAACAGCAAAGACAGATTGTTTTTAAACAGAGCTAAGATTGCTAATCATAAGCGAAGAGTAAGTTAGCTTAAAAAGATAACTAAATAAACATGACGAGGTAAGGAAGGTGGGTAAATAAATGGGAACTGTGAAAATGGATATAACTTAAACATTCAAACTAATGGTCTATACAGAAACTAAAATGTTTTACAGAAAATAAAGAAAAACAAATCTCCAGTAATTTGAGATTCAACAGAAATCCTCCATCTAGGCCGTAAACCCAGATAAAGTTATCACAAACCAAGTGAAGTAATCGTCTCAGAAGATTGCGTTGATCTATCAAACCTAAGAATAAAATTCAAAGATAGGGAACAGCTGGACAAATAAGAAGACAACTGAAAAAAAAGGGTTTAACTAAAAGTTGACAGACCTGTCCATTTTGAAGGAGCGCTTGAAATGCACGCAAAGAAACTAACTTTTTTTTTAAAAACTGAGACAGCTACATTATCAAGTAGCGTGTAATGCTATTGAGGGATAGTGTTCATATATATATAGTATATATATATATATATATATATATATATATATATTATATATATATATATATACGAGAAGTAAACAAATAAGCAATGTGTTTTTATATGGCTTTTTTTAGCCGACAATTTTTAGGAGAATATGTGCTTAATTGAAGTCGTACCTAATTTTTGAAAATTAATTAATTAATAATTAATGAATTAGGCGGGCATACCTACTCAAATATAAGGCTAAACAAATCGAGAAAAATCAATCTCTGTATGTATATTTCGGTCTATTAGGCCTCATCGGCAGAGCTATAGACAGGAAAACTGCTTTGTATGTGATTCGAACCCTGACTGTTAAGCTGACAAGCGGGGACTCTAACCATTACACCAGCTGGTTTTTCCCCAGATTTTTCGTATGTTTTGAAGTAGGTTATATTCCACTTATGGTGACTTTACTACACGACAGTATGAGAAGTAAACAAACAAACAATGTGTTTTGATATGGCTTTTTTAGCCGACAATTTTTGGGAGAATATGTGCTTAATTGAAGTACCTAATTTTTGAAAATTAATTAATTAATAATTAATGAATTAGGCGGGCATACCTATTCAAATGTAATATATATATAGTAATAATTGAAATGTAACTCTAAAAGCGTCTTAATCCGTAAAATGTTTACAGTGATCAATGCACGAAAATACAGAGTAATATCACAACGTTTCATGTACCCTTTTTATACACTCTAAAATAATCAGTTGACCCCAAAAAAGTTCCAGTTATTTTAGTTACAAGATAATATATTAGCCATATATCCACAAAATGTAGGCATAACAAAAATAATAGATTATAAAATAGAAACTATCATAGATTTATTAAATAAAATATTGAATTTACCTACAAAATAGAAAATAATAAATAAAAGTTCAGTTTATCATAAATGTACTAACAAGAATGACCATATTATTTGTTGCTTACATCATAATGAAAAATAAAAGATAGAATAATTATAGATTTTTTTTTATCTTAGATCCCTTTAGATTTGCTATCCTAAAACTTCAAATAATGAAATCGAAATTTATAGAAAATTCCTTTGCATAACTATAACAACCTTTTATAAAACGTGCGAAAATAAAATCTTTTAAAATTCACAAAAAAGCAATATGGACTCTATTAATGATGAAACCACTCTATTTAATAATAATCTATTACATAGATTCATTCTTTTACCAACTAATTCAATCACACACATTATCGGAAAACAACAACAAAACCAATCTCGGTAAATACATTTTTACAAACTTTTCTAATACAATAAGAAATATAATTAATAATTAGAATGATAAAACTTAATCTGAGTCAGTGTATATTCTATTATTTTTAATCATCAATCGGAGATGAGTATAAAAAGTCATTCATTTACTTCTTCCTAAATAAAATCATCACATCGCTGTTACAATGGGAGCCCATGGTATACACACACACACACAGACACACACACACACATATATATATATATATGTGTGTGTGTGTGTGTAAATACACCCATAACATTCTCAGCTGAGTACTACAGAGCTGAATTTGGTTTACAGTTATACCTCAACAATGCACAAGGTGATGCAAGTGAGAACGTCGGCATTGATCAGAGTGCTTCCGGGAAGGGTATTTGCCCAGTTCTAAAGGCTAACGGAACTGACTGCGATAAATTTGCAAGTCTAATAAATTTCCATATCGAGCATTCTGTTCATTGGAACCACATGAATAAATTATAACGCTTGATATTGCACCTCACTCCCTTTTAAAAAGTATTATTATTGCGTTATTCATATATTTCTTTCTTTGGGGGGGAGGGTTACCGTGCACAAAATTTCCGTTGTAACATTTTCACATTTGTCTGGGGATGCAATCCAAAACAAAACCCGGTACCAAGATTCAAACAAAACGTTTTTAGGGTAGAATCTTACGAGGAATCTCCCGGGGGTATTTATATTTTACCATTGAATTCATTTAGATTGACGAGGGACCAAATTACCGGCTGTGGTATGAGAAAATAGGGAAAATAAAAACCAATGGTGTGCAATTTGAGATTTTTAAAAATGCATAATTAAATTTAGTCGGATACATACAAATAGGTAAATTTCCTTCCTCAATAAGAGTCTGCAAGTGTCATTCACAACACCAGCGTTCTGTGGCTTGAAAATTAACTTGAGATGCGTCAGGGGTCACTGATATAACACGGATCTAACGGGGGTACATATACTATAATGACCTTATGGAGAAGTGCTAATCAATATATATATATATAAATATTACACCACACACACACATATAAATATACACTGACACATATATATACATATGCATACACACATATACATATACACACACACATACATATACACACACACACACATATACATATACACACATATACGCACACATATATACATATTATATATATATATACTCACACATATACATATACACACATATACGCACACATATATATATACACATATATATATACATATATATACAATATATATATATATATATATATATACATACATATATACACATACATATATACATATATACACATACATATATATATATATATACACATACATCCGTTCATGGGGGGGGGCACTATGCTAATATCTATATGATATTATAATTCATTACGGACTGTTGTAAAGAATACTGAGAAAATTATATTAGCTTCGATACGGGTGATATCTATTTCCCGTGTTAACCTGTAGCATTGACGCCCCTTTAATCGTCAGTGATGGAGAAAATTGCGTGAGAATTACCAGAATTTGACCTCCAATAGACCTAGCTATATCCCTAGTAGAATGATGAAAAGTGTCAGAGCAGCAAGAAAATCGTCATGTATCGATTTTGTTAAAAACAAAAAGCTTTTAATTGAAGACGAAAATAAAGGTTAATTTGTTGAAGCTGCGTTTAAATTTTTCATTGGAACTATCAATCACTTTTATGTATACATTTTCGGTACACATTAAGAAGCAAACACACATACACACACACACACACGCGCGAGGGAGTCTGTCCCCTTTTCAATAGCGCTAGACCAAGGAGATTGTTTTTGGCGTCTGAGGTGGAGCACCACACCTACACCAGCTTCTTACTTTACCGCACATATCCCTGTGCTACTCATACGCTGAGTTGGCGAGGACCGGTATCGAACTAGGAACCTTGTGATTTCTAGCCCAATAAAGTTCTTTTTTGTGCTTATCTACAGTAATCTATCCAATTCACCCATAGGCATATATATTAATTCTATCTCATATATTGACCCTATTCAGAGCGGTAAGATCACGTAAAATTGAAGGTTCTGAGTTTGATACTAAATTGCATGAGTTTGGAGTGCCCCTTCTCTGTTGTAGAGATATATTTCTAGGAATATTGTACACATGTTATGAGTGGTAGAAACAATTGTTTGACAACAAGCATTGATTGGCCACGATCACGTTGCTTTGTTTACAAAAGGCCTCGCTGACAAGGGGGATAACTCTTACATCGAGCAATTCGCTATAAGGAATTTACAGCTCTTTAATTGCCGTTCTGTTGGGTGTGAATAACCTTGGCAGAGCCCGAGGAATTTTTGATGTCATGGTCTGTTAGTACTGACTGCATGTTGATGTAGGGATTTTAATTGCTGCATGAATCTTAGCAAAGGCGACAGATATGCCACCTCAATAAAGTGCTTTTCCCACGCACCTGGGCAGAATCCTGTTCAGTGTTATACAGATATATAAGCTGAGTACAATACACCTAGAAATATCAGTGATAGAAACAATGGTTTGAAAATAAGTATTAATTGGCGCCAACCAAGTTGCTTTGTTTACCAAATATCCTGACTTGGTATATCTATAAAAATTACCATGACTCACAGTTCCACTGACCCGGAGAGATACTACTTGTTGGGTCCCACCTATGGGTCAAATAGTCGTGTTTGAAAATCATTATTATTGTATAAGAATACGTTATATATATATATATATATATATATATATATATATATATATATATAAAGTAATTGGTAATTTGCTTGAAGCATTGTTAAGTATGTTATAAAATAATAAAATTCGAAGGCAATACAATGCGTAAAAAATAAAGACAAAAAGATGTTTTATATGTCTAATCGATTTCAAAGCAAAGCTTTATCATCAGAGTTTTTTTCAGAAAAAAACTCTGATGATAAAGCTTTGCTTTGAAATTGATTAGACATATAAAACATCTTTTTGTCTTTATTTTTTACGCATTGTATTGCCATCGAATTTTATTATTCTATAATATATATATATATATATATATATATATATATATATATATATATATATTTCGTCGAAATAAATTTATTATGGGATTACTGTATTGAGTTCTTCCTTCCTTTATGATTATATATATATATATATATATATATATATATATATATATATATATATATATAATATGATATAATATAAACATATAAAGGTTTTACATATCTATTTATTTGATGACAAAGGAGCATTCACGACCATTTTGGTTTCATGTGTCAACTATCGTCAGGTGAAGATGTTACAAATGCCTTGTAAGGCATTTGTAACATCTTCACCTGACGATTGTTGACGCATAAAACCAAAATGGTCGTGACTGTTCCTTTGTCACCAAATAAATATATATTTATTTTATTATATTATATAACAGCTCTATTTTATATTGAGCACTCTACCAATAATACTGCGTTTGACACACCGTTCCAGTAAAAACTGAAACTGGGACAATCCCACACTATAGTATATATATATATATATATATCCATATATATATATATATATATATATATATATATGTATATATATATAGTGTGTGTGTGTGTGTGTGTGTGTGTGTGTGTGTGTGTGTAAACACATTTATCGTTAAAATATAACTCTAAAAGCGTTTTTAATCCGTAAAATCTTTATATAATATTAACATTCACTATTATGTAGGAGATTTTGTCAATATAGACTCAAAAAGAATATAACAAAGTACACATTTTTTTCAGTTGAAAAGGTTAGACACATTGTGAATACCAGCTCATCATCGACAGCATGAAATTATGAGTCTAGAATTTGTATCCTGTTTTATATATTAACTTACACTTGGAATATATTGTTAGCGTATCATATATTTTTTTTCAATCTTGCCGTTTTACCTTTTAGTCGAAAAGTATAAAAGGTTGTGTGTATATTACATATTAATGCATGCATGTAAAGAACCAGAATCGCATCTACACTTTAAAATGCTATATCTACGCATATAATCAGACTTCCATCCAAGTTGGCAGCGGAATGTTAGTGTTGTCAAGAATGCTTCTTTATATGATGGCACGATACGCTTTACGATTTTTCAAAGTTAACGGTACAAAGTGCATCAACCTCTGTCAAAATCTGACAAAATGTGTTGCAAAAACTGAAAGATATTGAAAAAATATTACTTAAAAACCAAAACCATAATAATAATAAAAAGAGTGCATGAACGAATGAGAAGAAATAGAGTGGGAAAATTATAAAGAAAACTAAAAGGGGGAAGAAAAAAACTAGAATAAAAATGAATAAAACAGAGAGATAGGTGCTTCTCTCATTCTTCCGCTAAAATATGCAAGTCGTATAAACATTCGTTTTATTGGAGGCTATATGAAAAGCCATAAAAGTGCCAGCCAGGAAATTACATTATGTTAGTAATTTTGCTGGTTTCCACGAAATTCCAATCGGTTGCCTCTTGGCTTCGGACTTATACGGCAATGTGATTTGTTAATTGACTGTCTTACTAGGTAAAAAAAAAAGGTAAAAGATTTGGTACGATGTTGGTTTCATCAGTTGCCATCCGATGGCGATTAAATTTGAAAATCTGTCAAAATAGCAAAGTATATCAGCTAGTTCATATTGCCTATTATAAGTTTGTTAGCTTTTCTACCTGTGCTTTCACGAACAACATTTTAGGTACACTTTATAACAGTGGTTCTCAACCCTCTTTTTTCTTTTTCTTTTATTTTTGGTGGATATGTACCTCTTCAATGATACATAATCTTATTATAATGGAGATTGTGTTTTGCTGCCTGTAACCGAAACTATATTACTATTCAAGTAACAATTCCCTTAGTTATTTACATCACCTTCTACAGATTTTTTTATTTAAACCTCAATTATTAATAAAATTTTACATTATTAATACTGTTGGTAATATCTACATACTAATAACATCAATTTATATATACAACAAAATAGCAGTTTACAGTGTGAATGGAAAGGAATTTGCATATTGATATTAAAAATCTGATTTTAATAAATGTGCTTAGTATTACTATTTCTAATTGTTTGGTTTTATCTTAATGAATATTATCTAAAGTCTCAGGGATAAATCTTAAAAGAAATCCATTAACAAAAAAAATAACATAATTTTATTCTCTACTTCCTATTTTAACTAAATAGTTAAATTTTTAGCAATGTGAGGAAGAGTAAGTTTCAGTTGTTCTATTTCTTTATTATACCCACCTCTGTTTCAAATATTTTTATCTGCTTTCTTATTTAGTTTCATTAGCATATCTAATTTGATACAATATTTTATTACATTAAAACTTAAATACTTGCACCCGGAGGGTGTATATATTTGCTAGTACTTATAATTCAAAAAGTGGACTTTTATGCATCGTACCTTTGTTTACTCTCACAAATTTACTTAAAAAATTAAGACTGCATATATGCAACGCTATTCTCATTTACTTTTAGAATTTTACAATATTTATGAGAATATTGTGTACTATATATATATATATATATATATATATATATATATATATATATATATAAGTAAAGAAATAACAAAAGACTTAGAGATTTAGCATTATAGTCTATTTCAGGGAGCTTAGAAAAAGTGTCTAACTCTCCCGACTCATCAGCACTTTGTCTAAGCTCCCTGAAATAGACTATAAGCTAAATCTCTAAGTCTTTTGTTATTTCTTTACTTATATATTTGCTCTGTGACTCTAACATTAAGAGCACACATTGAGCTCTCAAACTGCGACGGGTTTTTTAATAAAACTCTTGTGTCGTAAGAAGATTTCTTCTCTGGACTTTTGGATTATATATATATATATATATATATATATATATATATATATATATATATATATATATATATAATTAGGGGTGTAAATATGGATATGAATCCGACAATATATAGAAATAGAAAATAGAAAATGTTCCAAAAATGATGAATTTATTATGTTTATGCCGAAGTTTAAAAGTTTCTGTTTGTATAAAACCTTCTTCAGGACAATATGATAAAAAGAAGAGAAAAAGATTTTTGTTGTTCAAAATGTGATGATTTTGAATGACTTTAGTTGTAGATATGTAGAAAAAGGCTCATAACCGTTCATTGATCAGCGTTCAAACTGAACGGTTATGAGACCTTTTCTACATATCTACAACTCAAGTCAATCAAAAACGTTCAACACATTTTGAACCACAAAAATCTTTTTCTCGTTTTATCATATTGTCCTGAAGAAGTTTTTATATAAACCGAAACGTGTAAACCTCGATATAAACATAATAAATTCATCTTTTTTATCATTTTGTTTTTCATATATATATATATATATATATATATATATATATATATATATATATCCACTGTATGTGAACTATATGTATTAACTAGCACACACTTATATTAACTAGTAAAAACGAAAACTCATTCTCGAATTGCATCCTTATAAAAACAAATTGATGCCTGTTCCATTCTCAATTATTCATTTTTTCACTTTATACTCTTTTTTTTGTCATTCTCATAGATTAAATCATTTTTAGTATTATCTGCGTTATTCGGACTATTGTCCCCATTCATTGTTATTTGTACAACGTTTCGGCCGATATGCCCTCCGGTCTTCAGGTATTTCTTGTCGGACTCGGGAACCTTCTCGGACTCGGGAACCTTCTTTTTGAACTCGGGAACTCCAATTGGACACATGGCCTAGTGGATAAGGTAGTTAGGTTAAGACAGTTCTAAGTGACAGATATCTCTGGATTCCGGGTTCAATCCTGAGTAGAGGCAGTAACATAGAAAAATAATTAGCAACTCCTACCCCAGCTAAGGTTAGCGGAATGAGAACAGGATACGCCCGTGGACTAAATAAAGGGTTAGGTTCAAAGTTCCGTGATGGCTCCCGATTACGACAAGAAAGTTCCCGAGTTCGAAAAGAAGGTTCCCGAGTCCGAGAAGGTTCCCGAGTCCGACAAGAAATACCTGAAGAAGGCCAGAGGGCATATCGGCCGAAACGTTGTACAAATAACAATGAAGATGGGACAATAGTCCGAATAACGTAGATAATACTAATCATCAAGCCTCATCTCAAACATCAGAGAAATAAATCATTTTTGATTAGGCAAGATGATTCTTTTCTAGTTCCACTATGAAGTACAGTAATATAAATATGGCAAAAAAGTGAGGTTATGCTTAAACCTTATACTTACACATATGCATGCCCCATTAATTTCATCTATCTTACCAAACATATATAGATTAATATAAAAGGCGAATAAATTAAAAGGTTAGTATCCATCTGTAGATTGTGTTTTTTAAACATGTGAAACCCTAAGTTATGGATCTATAATATTGCTTAACTTTGTTTTAAAAACTTCAAGTTTTAGACCGGCATCGATCTCATAAAAGCATTGAGATCTTAATATATATATATATATATATATATATATATATATATATATATATATATATATAAACGGGCGGCAATTTCTTTTGTTAATCCATATCTGGAGAGGAAGACCAGGAATTAAAAAAAACAGTTTTCCTGTTTATAAGCAAGAAAACCTAAAAAGCAAAGAAGTCGACGGAAAGTTTCAGATTTTTTAAGCGCACTCGACTGTGCCTCCATCAATGATACAATTTGTATTATTTTAGAGAATTTAAACATGGCTAATTTTCATGGCATCGATCCATTTAAATAATGATTTGAAATGGATTCTGCATATTTGTTTTTGTAACGAATATGGCATTGGCAATTTAAGCGTTAGTTGATGTCGTGCAACAGTCATGATTCAAATTAAATGGAAATGGCCATTGAGGCGCCAAATTATGTTATGAGAAAGAGTGAAATTCTAATTCATGGGTTTCCGACAACAGTTCGGCCAGTTAAGGTGCTCATTTGTTGAATTGATTTCTAATACTCTGATGAGGTGTCAGGTAAGGTATCTAGCTAAAATAAGTGGAGGATGGTCCAATATCTTATCAATGTTGATTTTTGAAGGAGCGCTTGAAACGGGATAATCCTGGTCAAGGGCGACAGTAGCATAGAATAATTAACACAGCTTAACACTTGTACCCAGTCATGGTTAGCGGAATGAGAACAGTCTACCCCCGTGGATTGAATAAAGGGTTAGATTCAAAGTTCCGTGAAGGCTCCCGATTACAAGAAGGTTCCCGAGTTCGAAGAGAAGGTTCCCAAGTTCGATGAGGGGTTTCCCGAGTCTGACAAGAAATACATGAAGAAGGCCAGAGGGCACATCGGCTGAAACATTGTGGAGATAACAATAGAGATAAAAACAATAGTTCAAATAATACAAATTATCAAGCCTCATTTCAAAAATTAAAATGAATTGATATTATGTTTGTACACGTGGTTTATGTTGATAGTTGTCAACAAAAAGAACAGAAAACTGCAACAGTCTGATAAAAGCGCACCAAATATTACCAGACAAAAAACTTAAAAAGACCTCTTAAGAAATACAAACCCAGAAGACATTTTAAATTTTGTAAAGAGAAGCCACCTTTTCAACAGGATCTAACCAAACATAATCGAATACCATCATAAAACCGCTACTCTAAATACTGGAAATTCATATCGTAAATCCTCGAGTATAGTCCGCCCTTAAGTAAAATACGCAGGGGGAAATGCGTCTGAATAAACATTGCCGGACAGCAAATAGAGACTCGGACATTGCTTAGAAAATATTTTTCATTTTTAACCTTGTATATAGTGCGCACGAGGAATGCGGATTATACTCGAGTATTTACGATAGGTAAAAACATCTTATATAACCCTTACTGGCATTAAATGACCCACAGAGGCTGATATCTATTAATGGCTATTTAGTATTAGAAAATTATCTTATGAATAGATTGATTGTGCTCGTTTCATAAAGAATTTCATAACAGTGATATTACACATTCACTATTATAGTTTATTATGGACATTCACTATTATATTTTAAAAGCCATGAATGTACATGTGTAGGCTTTTTTATATAGAGAAAGGATGAAAGTACAGGGTGAGTCAAAATGCACGCAAATTTATATTGTTCAAAATTATTCCACCAATATATATTAGTTAATATTACTTTTATATACAGGGTGAGTCAAAATGCACGCAAATTTAGATTGTTCAAAATTATTCCACCAATCATATATTAGTTAACATTACTTTTATATACACGGTGAGTCAAAATGCACGCAAATTATATATTGTTCATTGTTCAAATTATTCCACCAATCATATATTAGTTAACATTACTTTTATATATGTTATAGAAACAATATAAAGCGTAAAATGAGGACGTTCAACACGATGGAGCTCCTCCCCACTATTCGTGATTTTCTGGCTTCAAAATTTCAAGAACATCGTGTGATTGGCCGAGGATACGGAACACCGTGGCCACCAAGGTCGCCTGATCTCAGCCCACTGGACTTCTATTTTGGGGGCATGCAGAAGGCC
>CM042140.1:22759001-22761501 GCA_023376005.1 Doryteuthis pealeii | reverse complement strand
TTCGTTTGTGTGTAATGATAGTTATCTATTATAATATTAAATCTTTGCATCTGGTTTTTTCTAGTCGAGTCACTGGAAAGAGTTAAATGTTAGTCTAAAACTTCCTATAAAAATTTACACTTTGCGCAATGTTGAAAGAGGAATTGGATTAGAGTTGATTCGGTTACCGGGAGCCGAGTTATGGATACATTTTATGTATCCCAACTTGGCAGATTTTCAGATCTTACCGACAATTATCTCTTTTTGTTAGTGTTTCGAAAAATAATTAAGACTAAAAACATTTTTGCGCGGAAGAATATTTCTATTTCTTAAAAAGCAGAGAATTTAAATCGTTATGAAAAAAATAAACACTTTTGCAGAAAATATGCTCTGAATCGTATAAGGAAAATGTATTACTATTTGCTTTTTAATTTTGAAAGCGTAACATCATTATTTAAGAAAGAAAAAAAAGATTTTACTCCATTTATTCTTTTAAATTTTTTAATAGAAAATAATCTTCATGGAAAATATTCATATTTCTGATATAAAGATTTTGTTCACTTAGCAACGAGCCAAAACTATTTCGTGATAGATCTTGCTAAGATTGTGTACTTGCTAGGAAAACATAAAAGGAATGAATCGATTTAGAATAAATACATTATAGAACTCATTTGTTACTGTAGTGATAAGTGATGCTATTCCCTTCACTTAGGCAACGTCAGGTACATCTACTATGCGTGTATATTAAGTATATATATTTGTATGAGATTTCATTTAGTACAACTAGCTCGAAAATTCATGCACAGGTAAAAAAACATACAAATTTATATATATATATATATATATATAAATATATATATTATATATAATCCAAAATTCAGAGAGTTTTATTTTGTCGAATTTTGAGAGCTCAATGTTGTATGCTAGAGTCACAGAGCAAATATATATAAAAAATATACTTAATACCCCCCACACACACACACATATATAATATATATATATATATATATATATATATATATATATATATATAGTGGTGAGATGGTACGGTCGTTTTGCTGGAATGGTGTAGCGCACAGTATTATTGGTAAAGTTGCTATATAAAAGGCTTATATAATAAATAAAAATAAATTCACATTTTACATTCTATTTAAACAAAAAACATTCACGAATATTGGTTTCAAGCATTATTGAAACATTCTTCACTTGAATGCATAGCATGAAACCAATATGGTTGTGAAATGTTCCTTTGTCACCTAATAAATAGATATGTAAAACTTTATATATTTATCTTATATTATATATATATATATATAATATATATATATATTATATATATATATATATAATTATATATTATATTATTATATATATATAAGAGAGAGAGAGACAGAGAGTATGAATGAGTATACATTTATGTTTATTTACAAATATATCATTTAATTATCACGTACGATTTTTTTTCTGTAAATAATCTCGCCTGATATATTGTGCATTCATATGGCAGTGTGTCGTTTTTGATAATAAAATGAACTTGCTTGTACAGGCGGTAGCAGGTAATTGAAGAAACATTCTGATACAAAGAAAAATGAAGATATTCAACAGAAAAATATGTATAGCTTAAAACGAATTCTGAAGACATTTTAATTTATGCATAATGTCAATAACAATGGAATCTGCCATTTAAAGCTGCTCAGTAATGACCCCCTATTTCCCCTGCTAGGTTCGAGATTGATGATTATCTCTGTAACTGCCGGACTAACAGGGCCGTTCTTACAACGTCTGACCATTTAGCATGATTCGTTCTCTGGTCTACCGATGACCTGTCCCGCCCTGATGCTCCCAGCTAATTTCTGATCAAGAACAGAAAGCATATAGGTAATTCTACGAAGCTAATTTTGTTCAAGTGTCTGAGGTTAATGGTTAGCGCCACTAGCAATGTGTACCTTTGTCATTTCCTTCCTTAGATAGGGTGTCGTCGTATTAATGCTTTTTTATAGGTCATATTATCATTTTAGTAGCGCGTGGTGTAATGGTTAAAGTCATAGAAATGGACTCGTCGCCCCGAGTTCAAATCCTGGACGTGACAATTGCATTTCACTTAGCGCTAATACCATTGGGAAAGGTATGAATTCTACTCTCCCTCCAGCCATGGGTAAATTCGTAGGGCAGACTGGGCTCTTTAACCTTGGTTAGGCAACCGGTCTAGGAGAAGGAAAACTCTGAATTCAAACCTGTTAAATTCCGCTTAAAAAATTGACCTTGTATCACATCCTGCTCGTGCGGAGGGGTTGGTAAATATATATATATATATATATATATATATATATATATATATTATTATTATTATTATTATTATTATTATTATTATTTTAGACATGTGATAACAGACACTCTCTTAGTAACTAGTACATTTTTAACTCATTTTAAACACATTTTTAAACTATCTATTTAACCTATAGATGCTACCCTAACATGTATTACCACTCTGGATTAGAGGGAACCGGGTAGTAATGACAAG
>CM042140.1:22746501-22754001 GCA_023376005.1 Doryteuthis pealeii | reverse complement strand
ACATCACCCCTGATGATGGCACTTCGAAGTGCCGAAAGTACTCGGGACCTGAACTTTGGTGGACTTATCCACGAATTCCACCCAAATATTAAAAAGTTGGCCAGAAAACTAGAAAAGATCAAAATTAAATTGTTAAACAGGAGATGTGTCTTTTGTTTAATTCTACATGTATAAATGAAAGAATGCTGCCCAAATACACACACACACACACACACACACACACACATATATATTATATATATATATATATATATATTATATATATATAAGAGAGTTTCATAATTTGCTTGAAGCATTGTGTATGTATTGGTTAGGAGGTTGATTTAGAAGGCCATCACAATGCAGTTTGGAATAAATAAAAAATAATAATACGGTAACAATGGTGGTGTGTGTTGACCTGTATTTTTTTTATTATTTCTTGAATTTTCGAGGTAATACCTCTTTATCAAAAGAATTGAACTGAAGCAGTACAGCTATGGCATTTCTTTCTAAATGAATTTTTTTTTTTTTTTTTTTTTTGAAAAAAAAAAAAAAAATTCATTTAGAAGAAATGCCATAGCTGTACTGCTTCAGTTCAATTCTTTTGATAAAGAGGTATTACCTCGAAAATTCAAAAAATAATAAAAAAATACAGGTCAACACACACCACCATTGTTACCGTATTATTATTTTTTATTTATTCCAAACTGCATTGTGATGGCTTTCTAAATCAACCTCCTAACCAATATATATATATATATATATATATATAATATATATATATATATATATATATATATATATATATATATGGAGAGAGAGAAAGAGAGAGAGATCAGTGTGTTTTACTTATACTCGTAACTTTTACATTATGCATAATTAAAAGTTGTTTCTCGTTTATTTATACCTTCTAAGAAACATTCTGTTTCATCGTTTTCCACGAGTTATATTGCTTCCTTGATCTTTCTCTTTTCCTTCCCATAATTCTCTCTCCCGCTTCATTTTTGTGTCTCATGCTTCCTTCAGTTTCTTAGCTAAACATTTACTTTATCATTTCTTTTCTGTCGTCCTTATTTTCCGCCTCCTCGAATCTTCCCCATTTCTTCTCAAATCAATAAATTTGCGTTCATTTCTTTTTGTTCTTTCGGTTCACAATCCTATAAACATCTCAGTCCATTTATTCCTATTCCTTCTCTTTTTGCCATATTCCGTTTCCACGATTTTCTTTCATGCATTCTCGTACACCCGTTTGTCATTTTACCATTTATAAAGCCTTGCCTACCATATGTATTTACTCGTTACTTGCGCGTTAGTCTCGCAACTCTACCCATATCCAAGGTTAGTGTATACAAATACACATGATTCACATTCATATATATATACCCAAATACTGTCGGAAATATATAAAATCACAAGAATACTAACGCATATAAATCATTCTCAATAAACCGATAAATAGCTGAATTAGAAACATATGTATTGATAGTAATAGATATTTAAATCACATTCCTGGGAATGACGTTAAAATCTATCTGATGGTGAGGTTCCAGTTCTGGAGGTTTGGGGAATGTGGAGCATCCCTTTATCACCATTGCTCCCTGGTCCACTCTGACCCGGAGTGGTAGTACCTGTTAGGGTCCCATCTATGGGTTAAACAGAAAAATGTATTTATAAAAAAAATTGTATTATCCATTAAGAATTGATTTATTTCAAAACTTTAACGGCATTAAATGACCCACTGAGGTTGATATGCCGTAAAACAAAACAAACCAAACCAAACATTCATCGAACTCTGTTTATTAATTTTGATTAGCTTCTAAACCATTTAGACTTATCCTGTATTAATATGCGCTTTGTGAATAACATGGTAGATGTTTATTTACTAAGGCTGCTTATTGACTGGTCTTGAGCCAAGTCCAGCTCACCATCCTTAGAACATTTGAATAACAATGATCTTACTTTATATATGTATTTACCCAATCCATCCGCAATTGGCACTGGGCTTATAATAGGTTGTCTAACCCCTGAAACGGAGTAAGACACCCCACAAAGGGGAATGTTCGGTGTGTGACAACTGCATCTGCGGGTGAGGCTCCAGTTATGGCGAGTATGGAGAAACCCTTTGTCATTACTCTCACGTCTACTCCAACCCGGAGGGGTAGTACCTGTAAGGTTGTCATTTATGAGTCAAATAAATCTGTTTAAAAATTATTCGTATTCGATAGGGCCGTGTGCAAAAAAGACAAAACTCTTTAAAAAAAACTATACAAAAAAATGAATGTACAATGAACGTGATTCACCAACCTCTAATCATGAAATACCTCAAGATGTGTTGAAGTGCCATTAAAATCAATCAATCCGTCACGGACAGGATGTGATACAAGTTAAACGGAGTAAAGTTAGTTTGAATTTAGAGTTTGCTTTCTCCTAGACTAACCAAAAGCTAAAGAACCCAATCTATCCAATTTTGAACTCATAACTAGAAGAAAATCAGATGGATTAATGCTAAGGGCTTCGGCGCGTAATGAAATGCGAACATCCTCGTTCCGGATTTGAACTCTGGCCACCCATTCTATTTCTTACGATGATAACCGTTATGCCAAACGCTCATTATTTTTTTTTTAAATATAGATAATGTCCAAGTGACTAAATCAGCACGAACTATTATTATTTATTTTAAGTATTTTATTTTTAAGTATGAATACACAAAAAGTATATGGACTGGTTTAAGCAAAATATTCGAGTTGTAAGATAGCATAAACATATTAACGATATAAGTAGAATATCATCCTGGTTCCAATAAATTGAACTAAACAATGCTTCAGTAGTTAGACCAGGCGAATCCAGTTTGCCTATTATATAATAGACTTTAAAAATCATTCTAAGATTAGCTGTTCTTGTTCATTGCTTCAACGCTGCTTTATCTCAAGTGCCACATAAAATGGCGTCCTTTACCACCATTAAGCCTCATTTACCCAGTGCCTTTGGAGCAAAAAAAAGGAGAAACTAGGATAAATAATGGAATGGAGCTCTTTTCACATGAACCGGATATTACCGGATCAGTTGATTGCTTCTTAGTTTTCATCATATAGGTCATAAAACACGTTCAAGCCATCGATGGAATCTTACAATTGACCTATCTCCCCACCCATGTCGAAGTAAGGTTTTTCTTCCTTCTAGAATTCTTACCTTTCATTTGTTAATCATTTCCAACATCCTGAATCTAATTCCGACTACAAATAAAGAACTGTTAGATTAGGGGGAAATGACTTTCATTCATTTCGCTGGATCCGTAAAATATCAACAAACTTTACCTGATAGCATGATAACATAATTTACGAAGCTTCTCTTTGTCAATTTATTTGGGAAAAAGATTTTTCTTCTTCCTTTTTCGTTCACCTGCTGATGTTTTGATGTTAATTTCTTGTTTTATCAGCAACTTTTTTTCCCTCCAGTAACCACCATTTCTCATTCATTTCCTTATCTATTATTATTCTTTTTCTTCTTTTCAATGTCTTTCCCGTTTGGTCAGTTTCATTAAAACTCCATTTTCTTTCGCTGGGCAAATTCTTTTTTTTTTCTCTCATTTCACAGTTATTTTGAAGTCATCTCATTCTACTTCTGCTTTTTTTAATGTGTGTGTGTGTGTGTGTGTGTGTGTGCGTGCGTGCGTGCGTGTGTGTATGTGTGTGTGTGCGTGTGTGTGTGTGTTTGTTTTATTTTATTTTATATTACTGCATCATTGGGAGGCACCCGTGGTGAAAGGTTTTTCGTCGTAGGAAATGAACAAGGAGACATGAGTTTAAATACTGGACGAAGCTGTTTTCATTTCACATAGCGCTAAGACACTTGGGAAAGGTATGAATCCAACTTTTATCCCTCCAGTTTTGGGTAAATAGTAGGGCAGACTGGGATATTTAATCTTGCTATGGCAACCGGTCTAGAAGAAGGAAAAATCTGAATTTAAACATATTAAACTCCACTAAAAAATTGACCTTGTGTCGCATCTTACTCGTGCTGGTAAATGCATATATTACTACACCAATATACTGAAATTCGAACAAACCTATGACTCATCACCGTCTTCTTTCACAAGAAGTATTTGGTTTAATAATATAGAGTGAGACAAACAAGTGCAGTTTTGTACAATTTGATATAAATAATTCGACGATCTTAGAAGAAATCTTAAACAGGGCAATGAACATGTTTCGATTATATATATATATATATATATATATATATAACACTAAAAGTGGAGGAATCATATGTAATTAGGGAGGTAATATTTTATTATGGAATAAAATATAAAATAAAGGGGGATACACGAAGGCCTTTTCGACCGGTACTTTTCAATTATATACACCGGTGACGAATAAAAGTAAGATTGTATAAGAAATTCATAAGAACGAATGAAGGTGAGCCAGAGGGGGACAAATAAAATAAAAATTTAAAAAAGGGGAAAGAAAGGGGGTATGTATTAACCCTAGATTGAAACAGGGTTAGAAGTGTCTCCCAGTAAATAGAGAGAGTGTTTTGGAGTTTGTTTGCACAGAGTAGGTCAAAAAAAGAAATATAAACAGCTTTGAGGATGGTTAAGTGCTGTTTAGACCTAGCTCTGTGCAAAACGGAGAAGCACTCGTCTGGATAATCTGTTCTACAAGCATTTATAGATAAATGCTCGGCTATGGCCGAGTCAAATGCTTGGGAATGCCAGGATGTATTATTAGTAATAGCATTGCGAAGTGTTCGGGGGAAATGTTGCTTTATTCTAATTTCGAGCCTCTGGGGTGTAAAAACACCACACGCACACAATGAGGGGTCTGAATCTTGTACATTTTGTTTAGGAGAGATTGTGCACAGTAGGATTTTCGGAGCAAAACTAGTATTCGAATAAAAGAACAGAGTTGGTTTTCAAATGCAGACACGAAGAAGAAAAAAAAAGAAGACCTTTTAAAGCTACTGCCAGAATTAGTTTAGATATGGTGATAAATATTTTAGATAATTTAAATCTAATTAGGAGAGAGAAAAGGTTTTTTTTATCACATAACTATTTTAGATCAAGTTACAAACGTTTTAAAAGAGACACGCCACATCTTTTTACGTTATGTGACAAACAATATTTAAACTAATGATAAACGAAAATAGTTATGCAGATAAATAATTACTTATTTACTTTTTTGCAACCTACTTGAAAATTGGCATTCATGAAACTAGTAAGTATATACTTTGTAAGTATATATATATATATATATATATATATATATATATATATATATATATATATATATATATATATATAAAATCAATTGTAATATTATGGTTTTACGCTCATAACTTGAAGTGTCATGGTAATCCAATCATCAGATGAGTTCAATGGTTGAGATCTTAAAAACCAGTCGTGAAATGGTTGAGATTTTAAAAAACAGTTTTTAAAGACTGGTTTTTAAAATCTCAACCATTTCACGACTGGTTTTTAAGATCTCAACCATTGAACTCATCTGATGATTGGGTTACCATGAAACTTCAAGTTATGAGTGTAAAACCATAATATTACCATTGATTATAAACTGCTCTGCTTTATTAGCATTGAGCACCTTTTCATGCCAATACTTTTCTCATTTTTTCATTCACAATTCATTATATATATATATATATATATATATATATATATATATATATATATATATATATATATATATATATATATATATAAAGAGATATATATATATATATAGAGAGAGAGGGGGGAGAGGTGAGAGAGAGAAATTACCATTTGTACAACTATACTCCTGAATCTTGTATATTAACCTATTTTTTTTAAATCCTCCATTTGTAGAGGGTATTCTCACCTTTTTCTTTCCAAACATCTCCATTTTGTCGTATTCCTAGTTTTCCTCATCCACTTATCACCTCTGTATTCTGCTTACAATGACTTCCAGCTCTAAAATGGCTACACTGTCTTCTGTACATGTATACAACAATAGTTTACACGTTTATTGGCCTTTCTACTCCAAGCATGGGTTGTACGCTTAGCTAAGTAGAAGTGGCATCCAATTTTCTCAACTCCCATGGAAAAGACATTTTTTTTTTCAGATTTACAAATCAGTCTCCTCTCTCACACACGCACTTTATTTCTTTCACCAACGTGTTTTGTTTTTGTTTTTTTGTTTTTTTTGTTTTTTTTTTTTTTGTTTTTTTTCGATTCACCACTTAATTGAACTACCAGCAAGAATGAAAAAATCTGATTTCAGTTTGAATTTTGGCTGAAACCTATTTTTCATTCAAAGAACACTTTAAAATTCAACACATAGTTTAACTGTTCGATTGTTGACTAATCATTTATGATATGGGGCTTCAAAGGTTTGCCTTTTTCCAGCCATTATAAGACTACGTATATTGATGAAAATGTACGTTATCGATTTTATTGTTTTTTCTCATGGATTCTAATGCCTTGAATTTACAGATGGTGAAAAAAGTGCTCAATTCCGAGTTTTAGGTGATTTTCGAGGCTTGATAATCCCCCTGAGAGTTGGCAAACTCTGATAGAGTTCGATGAGGAGTATCACATAGTAAAAGATGATTGATGGCGCTTGAGTATTTGGGGAGATATGGGGCTTCAAAGGTTTGCCCAAAATGCCATTAAGATTGAATTTTGGCTGAAACCTATATTTCATTCAAAGAACACTTTAAAATTCAACACATAGTTTAACTGGTCGATTGGTGAGGGACTAATCATTTATATGGTTGACTAAATAAATTAGAAATCATTATAAAAGATTAATTATATACGTTTCATATATATCAATATATTGACTAGTTAAGATTATTTTATACCATTCAATGGTTCCCATAATATTATTATTTATGACCACTGTAAATATTTTCTAATTTTTCATATAGATTTAATAGATTCAAATACTTCTATTGGTAGTTGGAAATCCAAATAAAAGTGTACTAACATTATCTTTGAAAATCCAATGATTCAGATATGGGAATATTCTGGTTTTTTTTATGGGTTTTGATTTGTGATTTGAATAAGTCGAACAAACATTTATGTGAACATTTTTTTAATTTGATGTTTTATACATAAAATTATAGTCACCTAAATTCAAATATTCATATTAATACTTATGTATAATAAAAAGTATAGGTCTTAAAGTAATCTGAGAACGAAAATTTCGTTTGGCTTAATCACCAAGTCGCGACTGTCTCGTCATCCATTCTTATCGGCTATATCCATTATCCGCATTGAGCAAGTTTTTGCAGGTCGGCCAACACTAATTTGTCCATCTGTAAGAGCCCATAGGAGAACATCGCTTATGATTTCGTTCGTACTTCTCTAGCAGTGCCCAGCATGACTTTTTCGTCTTACTTGTGTTGTTTTTTTTTTTTTTGTTTTTTTTTTAAGATCGAAGGTAAGTGGCCGAATAGATACTGCTTCCAGGATTTGTTTAAAACAGCACATAACCTCATTATGTAGTACACATGTAGTTTCTTACCAAACTTTCCTTTATGGTCCTA
>CM042140.1:22724001-22741501 GCA_023376005.1 Doryteuthis pealeii | reverse complement strand
TGATGTCAATAACTAAGAGAATTTTGACTTGAGTAGGAATATAGTTTCGGTTACAGACAGAAAAACACACAATCTCCATTATAATAAGATAAACGCAACGTTGTCCTATATAAGGGATGGAGCACTCTATGGTGACCTTTACATACAAAGCGATGTGTGTATTAAAACAGTTAAAATCCACTTCGCATTTTGTTTGGTGATGACAGCCTGGCGGTTAAGGTGTCTGACTGACACCGAACTGATCGGATTTCAATCCCGGTTGTAGGTAATTTACAAATGTCTAGCCACATTGGAGAGTGGTAAATGCATATATTTTTAATCTAACTTTTAGACCTTTTTTATTTTTAAAATTTTTAACCGAAAGAATAACATATCTAGAATATTTGTTTGTATAAAAGTTCTTAGTGTGTAATCGGTTAGACAAGCACCTTCTGTTGAAATTGTAACAGCAAATGTTGATTATTCACAATAGCTTATTATCTGTTTGTATTTCATATGAGTAAGTAAAGTAAAGTCGTCGGGGCGGCCTAAAGTCGGTATCAGCCAGTCAGCGAGGGAGTCTACCCCTTTTCAATAGCGCTAGACCAATAGATTGTATTTAGCATGTGAGGTGGAGCGCCACACCTACCATCAGCTCCTTACTTTACCGCACAGATCCCTGTGCTACTCATACGCTGAGTTGGCGAGGACGGTATCGAACTAGGAACCTTGTGGTTTCTAGCCGAACGCTCTACCGATTGAGCTAACCCGACCCCTTTTCATATGAAGTGATGATATTTTCAAGTTCAATCCTTAAAGGGGATAAGATTTGACCACTGTACGTAGTACTAATAATCTAAAAAAAAACATCCAATATTACTGAAGTTATAAGCGGCTGCATTTTAAAAGAACATCCAAATAATTGATTAGGTGATTTTCAGTTGCATGCATATTGAGAAAAATAGAATTTACACAAAATTTTCAAATAAGTCATTTTCCTTAATATTTTGATGACAATTTATCTTTCATCTTGGTATTAACAGATGTTTTGGGAAAAATATATGCTTTTTCCAGTATTATCCGATTGTAGTTAACATCTAGGAAGTAGCTGTTATAATTTTACATAACGCTAACACCCTTGGTATGAATTCAGCTCTTCTCCCTCCAGCTATGAGTAAATAGGACATACGAGGCTTTTTAACTTTGGTACGGCAACCTGTCAGGGAGAATGAAAACTGAATTCAAACACATTAAAATCCCTTTGAAAATCGAACTTGCGCCGCTGGCTTCTCGTGTGGATTATATATATATTATATAACTTTGACATAGGCTCTCTCACCGGTGGGGAGCACTCTTGATCTAAACATATATAGCAAAATACAGTATTAGAATATATGTACATGTGTTTATATGTGTATCAATATAATATATTCGCTATGTATAAGACACTTTTGTATGAAACATCCCATTTTTAAACATGTTTACTATAATATATTACAAATCTTTTTTAACTGCTCTACTGATACGACACAATGCTTCCCGTGAACCAATTGACCATACAGGGGCGTTTTTCGGAATATCTCGTCATTCATGCTCCGAATGTTTTCAGCTAATCTTGTGTGTGCTCTCCTCAGATGAATTTGGACACTGGAATACTAACTCAAGAAAGTACCTTGTCCTGCCAGTTGTTACTCATCATTTTGGAAGCAGATCGACGTGGAAATGATTCAGTCTTTTTACGTGTCTGCTGTAAGTGATCTAGGATTCACATGCATACAGATGCATTGTGATAACTAGAGCCTGTTAATCCCTGAGCTTATTTTACAGGCTAATGCCCTAACGTCATACGTTCCCATACATTGAAATGTAGGTGCTTAAATGCACCACTGGCTTTGACAATCCTACAGCTGACTTTTTAATTAATGTTTGCCTAATGGCAGTGTGATGCGGACGTAAGGGAATTTGTCCACATCGTTAAGCAGTCTCCTTCTCTGGGATATTAGGTTTCTGATAGGACATACAAGAACTAGATTGATACATCATTTGTATATAATTTCAATTCAAGTAAATTACAGTTAAATAGAAATGGGTATTCGTACATGCTTTCTGACATTTTTCAGCTTCGAGTGACTTTTTCGTTTAAAATTTATGATTCTTTATATAAAATATCCTCAATTTAATTCAATTAATCCTATGTTCTATGCTTTCAAATAGCAAATAATTATCATTAGTAAACAATTATATCTTTAAAGATATATTCTAGATACAAATGATTTGCATACAGTTGAATGGTTTTAAGCTCACCTAACATAAATAAATCTATTTACAGTCCGCAATACTATTAAGGACTATTTCTCTGAATGTTTGAGATGAGGCTTGAAGATTAGTATTATTAGCGTTAATTGGTCTATTGTCCCCATCTTCATGGTTATTTGTACAACGTTTCGGTATACCCTCCGGCCTTCTTCAGGTATTTCTTGTCGGATTCGGGAACCTTCTCGGACTCGGGAACCCTCTTTTCGAACTCGGGAACTTTCTTGTCGTATTCGGGAGCCATCACGGAACTTTGAACCTAACCTTTATTTATTCCACGGAGTATCCTGTTCTCATTCCGCTCCCGAATACGACAAGAAAGTTCCCGAGTTCGAAAAGAGGGTTCCCGAGTCCGAGAAGGTTCCCGAATCCGACAAGAAATACCTGAAGAAGGCCGGAGGGTATATCGGCCGAAACGTTGTACAAATAACAATGAAGATGGGGACAATAGTCCGATTAACGCTAATAATACTATTAAGGACTAGTTTGTGTTTTGCCCAGAAAGTTTTTATTGCTAGTTTAAACCAATTATATCGGTTAATAGAGCACGTTGAAGTCTTTTGCACATAAAATATATTTTTCTCTCTTTCTACTCGTTAAAAGGTATTTTTTATCTCCCAATAACATCTAAGCATTGTGTTAAATAAAACAGTCTGATTGGTGCCATGGACTGATAGTTATCTGTTTGCAGTTATATGAATTTATGTATTTTTATCCAATATTAATATTTTTTTAAACAGATCTAGTTTACTTGACATATGCTTATTATCATTTTTCTGCGTATCAGTGTGAATACAATATCATTCCATCCATTGTTTTCTAACGATGATGTACATAAATATAAAATAGATGGAAGGTAAAAGTCATTAGAATATTTACATTTTTAAGTGAAAACTGTTAACTTACACCTTAAGAGTTGTTGGAGTGGTCATGGTCAGTGTTTACCAATCAAAGAAAACTAATTACAATATATACAAGTATCTGAAGAGCGAATGATATCGTGATGGTCGTCCTAAAGTGGTAATGGCCATTGGAATGACAAACGTTTTTAAATGTTTAAACATTTTCAAAGGTGATTTTAATCATCTATTTAAATAGCATCTTCAGTGGTTAAAATTGACTTTAAAATAGGTAACTTTTGTAAAATCATGTAAACTTTTTTAATGATTAGTTATTAATAATTCGATCAATATTTTTCATACATTCATACCGAAAATTTAATTTTTGATCAGGCTGTACGATTAAAATTCATTTACGTGGAATTGACTGTGACTTGATATATATATATATATATATATATATATATATATATATATATGTATGTGTGTGTGTGTGTGTGTAGCCACATTGAAGAGACTTGATAAGTCGAAACACGTGTCTGTGGATGACCCTATATATATATATATATATATATATATATATATATATATATAGGGTCATCCACAAGACACGTGTTTCGACTTATCAAGTCTCTTCAGCGTGGCTAAACATTTTGTAAGCTACCTGCAGTGGAATTGAAATCCGATCGGTTGGGTGTCCGGCACCTTAACCATTAGGCTGTCTTCACTTACAGAATGGGAAGGGGATTTAACTGTTTTAATACACACATCGCTTTGTGTGTAAAGCCGTCACAGAGTGCTCCATTCCTTATATAGAAGAGCGTCGCGTTTACGCTTGAGTTGGCAGCCGTCAGCAAAATTCCCCCCAGAGTGCTCAACCCTAGGGATGGGGAGCATATATAGGGTCATATATATATATATATATATATATATATATATATATATATATATATATATATATATATATATATATATAAGAACAGACCACAGACGAAATCTAGAATAAGTCATGCATTTTAATAAACCTCTCGATTTAAAATTGTTTCTGACAAAATCAGTTTTTCCATTTAGAATTTCGTGGTTTCATAAATATATCAATTGTGATAGAAAATATATTAAACTGACATCAGTTTTCTGTTGTACATTTTTATTTTTATTTTTTCATTCGCTTTTTCATAGCATTTGCAAAGAAGTTCACGGGATATAGTATTCGAAAAAAACAAAACATTAGCTGCACACTGAACTATCTGTTAAAGTTTACGTAGCTGATGTCTAACTTTAAACGTTCTGAGTTAAAGCATTTTCATTTGTAAAAATCTTTACGCTTTTCAGAAACACATGCGACTCGCCAAATCTAAACTCAGAAAAACAATATCCCATTATGCTTTTGGCTGACATTTTTATTCTATGCCATTATACTTTGGCAAAATAGTATTACTATAAATCGCCTCAGAAATGTATTTTGTATCTTCTTGCATATAAACTGTTATGGTCACAAACATTGCAGATGTCTTAAATTACGTACTCTTACATTTACCAGATAAACTTGAGAGACGAAGTTTTCATACTCTTTGTAATTGTAGGAAGTAGGCAATAAACAGCCTTACACGACTTATTTCCATTTGTCCGAGGTCATTGTATATCAAATCATTGGTCGTCATTCTTCACTGAGGCTACGTGCCATATTTCTACTGCCCAGTGGCTCTAGCGAGGCGATTCGATGGAAACTTATCTAGTTCTTCTCTCACTATATCTCTTCTACACCTTCAAATGAAATGCAGCACTTCCGTATGTTACCGCTTAGATCACCTGTTTTATACTGAAAGGATTCCGCAGCATGTTTGACTTTCCAATTTCTGTCACGATTGTTCACACTTGTCAAATCGCAGTATGAAAAAATCAGTGGGCTTTGACGAGTTTATATTCAACTGTTTATATGTATGAAAAAGTAATGGGAGAGGGAGAAGAGAGGGGGCGGATGCATCAAAAGGTATGAGGAAAAAAGAAATATTTCAACATATAAACAGACCATAGTTTCACTGTAAATTCTCTGACAAAGCTTTGTGTACAAAACGAGGCGAAATAATAATTGAATGAAGTTGTTTTGTGTTTTATCCGTTGTTCCTCAATTTTTAATCACATTTTGTCGGATTTACCCAATCTGTTATCTCTGATTATATATATATATATATATATATATATATATATATATATATAATCCAAAAGTCCAGAGAAGAAATCTTCCTAACGACACAATAGTTTTATTTAAAAAACTGTCGCAGTTTGAGAGCTCAATGTGTGCTCTTAATGTTAGAGTCACAGAGCAAATATATAAGTAAAGAAATAACAAAAGACTTAGAGATTGAGCATTATAGTCTATTTCAGGAAGCTCCCTGAAATAGACCATAACGCTCAATCTCTAAGTCTTTTGTTATTTCTTTACTTATATATATTTCTTTATTCATTTATTTATTTTCCCATTTAACTAGCCCTAAACCCTAACTAACCCTGACCCCGTCTTCTTTTTTCCTAGTAGATCAATAAATAAATAAATAATTCATTAGTCAATGGTGGTTCCCCTTTGATCATGTTAGACTTATAGAAAATAACCGAAATATCTGTACATATCTTCCTTTCCTTAAGTTAAATTATTACTTATCTTATGTATCATCAAATACGTGAAAGTGTGTCTGAATTCATATCAACGTAAATTAGTTGTTGAAGTGCAGACATAACACCCCAACTATTTTTACAATTTCCGAATGTTATTGACCTCTTGTTCACCTTTCAGCGATTGAGTTTTTCATGTATTCGGTGAATTAATTAGACTTACATCAACATAAACCGAAGAACATCTGCATTCACAAACGCCTAGAGATTTGTCATTTATGTAAAACAAAAATAACCATTATTTAAATTATGCCATTGAAATCCACTGTGGAAGACAAATATTTAGGAAGAGAAGTCGAACTTTTATTTTTAAAATGATTTTTCCTGTTTCTTCAGATGTTTCCATTCTCGTTGAATAATTATAGCATAGTCATTTGAAAGAACAGATTTTCACCATCTGCATATTTCACTTAGAATAATTATAGCCATTTTGCAGAAAAAAATGGTAAATTTTAAATGTTAATCTGCATATTTCACCATAGTTTTCATTTGAAAGAACTAAAGATTTTCCCATGGAATATAAGTGGTAAATTTTAAAATGTTAATCTGTTTCATTTAACTAAAGATTTTCACCATGGAATATAGTGGTAAATTTTAAAAATGTTAATCTGTAGTTTTCATTTGAAAGAACTAAAGATTTTCACCATGGAATATAAGTGGTAAATTTTAAAATGTTAATCTGCATATTTCACTTAGAATAATTATAGCATAGTTTTCATTTGAAAGAACTAAAGATTTTCACCATGGAATATAAGTGGTAAATTTAAAAAAATATTCACTTAGAATAATTATAGCATAGTTTTCACTAAAGATTTCACCTAAAATGTTAATCTGCATATTTCACTTAGTTTCCTGGAGATTTTCACCAATGTTAATTGCATATTTCACTTAGATGCGAATTTATGAAAATGTGTGAGAAAAGCTAACAATTTATATTACCGAAATAAAGCTAATACTGCAATAATGAAAATGAATCCGATGTACAGTATTCCAAAGAATGAAAGCATTGTAAATGGTAAAGTTAGTAAACTAAACAAACAAATGTGTTTATTTGATATTTTTTTTGATATAATTGAAGTCATTTAGGCGGGCATATATGTTCAAATGTAAGGCGAGAAAATGTCAATCCCTGAATACATTTTCGACCTATTAAATGGTTATAGACATGGGAGATATGACTCGAAACCTCGACTGCCAAGCTAGGAAACATTACACCAATTCCTGCACTTTTTATTGATAGTATGAGAGTAAGTAAACAAACAAATATATATATAGTCATCCACAGACAACTTCAAGTCTCTTCACTAGACATTTGTAAGCTACCTACAGATTGAAAACCGATCGGTTTAGTGTCAGTCAGACACCTTAACCGCCAGGCTGTCATCACCTACAGAATACGAAGTTTTTTTAAAACTGTTTTAATATACACAACGCTTTGTATATAAAGGCCGTCATAGAGTGCTCCATCCCTTATATAGGAGAGTGTTGCGTCTATGCTTTAGTTGGCGGTCGCCAGCGAAATCCCCCCCAAAGTGCTCAACCCTAGTAGGATGGGGAGCATATATATAGTCATCCACAGACGCGTGTTTCGACTTATCAAGATAAACCTAATGAGTCAGATATACCTACTAATAGTTTCGCTTAGTAGCTCATCAGGGCAAGAATCTAAAATAACTTGGAGCAATATATATATATATATATATATATATATATATATATATATATATATAAGCAATTACGTACGTATAAGTATATCCACAATATGTAAGTTTGAGAGAATTATCCAAAATCGTCATCCCAAAACAAAGCAAACAACCAGGTCTCATCCAAATATAGGTATGAAAACAAATTCCTACCAATACATTTGAAAATTAATGATTCTAACTACTGATAAAAACAAACTCACACAAATTCAACAATACTAATGAGAGATAAAAATATTTTTTTGAACAAACCTAACTAGATAAAATAAATTAACAAATCACAATATCAGCATAATATAAACGTAGTATCAACTAGATCATCTTTTTCACCATTCACACCGCACAATAGTATATAAATAGATACCACGTTGGAACCACTTGGTTTGATAATAACTGTCATCCAGCGCCGTTGATTGTCTCCGCTATCCTTAGATATGCATATGCTTTATCAGCGATACTATATAATATATATATATATATATATATATATATATATGAAGTAGTCAAATAGTGTGTTTGAAAATGGCGAAGGGGGGACAATTTGTGGAGATTATGTGCTTAATCAAAGTCAAACCTAATTTTGTTAATTAATTAATTATAACTAAATGAATTAGGCGTGCATATCGGTTTAAATGTAAAGCGTAGACAAATCGAGAAAAAGTCATCTCTGTATGTACATTTCAGCCCATTAGGCCTCATCAGCAAGGCTATAGACAGGGCAGTGCTTTGTGCGTGATTCGAACCCTACCTGTCAGGCTGACAGGCGGACATTCTAACTGACTTTAATTAAGCACATAATCTCCCATATATATATATATATATAATATTATTTTTTTTTTTTTTTTTTTTTTTTTTTTTTCCTTGTTCTCACTGCTGTTGTCTATCCGTTGTCTTCAACTACACTATTTCACATCTTTCAATGTAATTTTTTTCTCTGAGGAGCATTGATCGAAAAGAGAAATTCTTCTGATTTTAAATAAAACTATATTTTCCTTTCTTTTTAATAAAAAAAAACAATTTTTTTTACATAATGCATATGCTTTACGCGTCTTATTAAATTCTGTACTGTAATAAACTTTTCATATATATATATATATATATATATATATATATATATATATATAATATCAATAACTTAATGAAAGCTGAACCATTGTTAACTCAAGGGGAAGTCAATAATCAGACATGGTACAAAACTTTCCTGTGAAATCTCAACTCAAATTTTTCTCTGCTCGCAATCACGTCGCTCACCTCACTGCCAAGAAATTCGGCTCATTTATTACTCCACTCCTCTCCCACAAACCCCCTCACTTCCGGTCTGTACTCTTATAAAAGAAACTTAACTTTCGGGCGCCATTTCTTTTCCTAGGTAGAGGAGTTTCATTTGTTTTATCTTTATATCACATTTCCTTAATCTAGAATTTACATCATATTATGTAATAGGGTTAATAACAAGGTTGACGAATTTGTTTAATAAATCCTACCTTTGATAATTTATAACCCGGTTACGGTTACATTTCAACGTTAGCCCAATCAAACTATTTTTGTGTATCAAATCGGTAACTGGGATTGAACATACTTTCATTGTCGGTGGATGTACTTCTTCTGGTTAAGTTGATGTTTTTCAAATGTATGGGAATATTTATACTAACAATAATGACTAAATCACTGGGATATATGTCTACTTCCTCTTGCTGATAAAACTAACACACACACATATATATACATATATATATATATATATATATATATATATATATATATATATATATAATATAAAGATAAAAAGACAAAAAGGTGAGAAACGCAGATGTAACCATTTTTCAGCCTCCTTATAGGAGCAACAAATCAAACATAATTCATTGAAATTAAATCTTCCCTTTTCGACATCAACAGAGAAAACCCTTCATTAAAATATATGCAAGATAAGGGCAAAAAACTAATGTATATATATATATATATATATATATATATATATATATATATATATATAGTTAGAGTTAGTTTCAAAGTTGTTCTATTTTTCAATCATACCCCCTCTGTTCCAAATCTTTTTATCTGCATTCGTATTCAGTTTCATTAGCCTTTCTAATTTAATATGATATTTTATTATATTAAAACTTAAGTACTTGCACCTGGAGGGTGCATATATTTGCTAGTATATATAAATATGAAAAATAGTATTGTACTGGATTTTTAAAAAAACATTAGAATTAAATGTAATGAGTGCTGTAATATGTTCTAATGTTTATTACTTTAAAAAAGCGGGGAGGGCCAGTAGCGAGCTTTAGTGGGGTAGCCACCAGAACAGATAAATAAAGTGGTTGCGAAATTTAGTGGGCTTTGCTGCTAACCACTTCAAAAACGCGACCCACTGTTACTCGTACTGGGTCAATTAGTTGAGGGGAAAGAAGTAATGTGGAATTGCACGTATAACCAACTCGCTTTCAGCTTGTTCTGTTCACCCGCCTCGCCGCCGGACTTTTAAGGCCTTGTTATAAACCACAACGAGGGTGTGTCAGCTTCAAGAGAGGGAAATGGGACAACCCATCGGCGACCACCTCACCAACTCGCTACCAGGTTATAGAAAGGGAGGGGGGGAAAAATAATTCTCACAATTCGTCTGTTTCTAAACAGTTTTGATATCATTTAATGCTAATTCGTTTCACGATGAGGAAAACGCATTGTATTGTGTTTGAATTTGAAATTCTTAGTCAGATATGTATTCACACACAACTATATATATATATATATATATATATATATATATATATATATATATATATACAACTACACACTGAGCTTTATATTAGTCTTTTTCTGGATATTAATTTGCTATTAAACATTGATTTTGGTTTTCTATTGAATGTCCACTGAAAATGATAGTTAATGATATAGTCTCACAGATAATTATCTCTTTACTATTAGTACTAAGTGCTCCCTTACCGTAACCTTGTTCCAGACTAATCAAAGGACAGAGAATAGATCTTTGATATTTCGTTTCCTATAAGATATGTACACATGGCATAACTTCACATTCGTATATCTGATACAAGAGTCAATTTCTTTTCACATAAGTGGTTTTAAAAAATGCCCGGTTGTATCAGTTCTGAGCTGTCATGAGTGAGTTTCTGATGTTCGTGGGCGTCCATAATGTACAAGACTGAAACACAAATATGAACAGATAGAGCGTTTAATGACAATTCACTTTCCTATTCATTCTCAGACCTTTGTCGATATATCTGTTGTCGAGCAAGAATATCTTATTTGAATGTTTATGACTTGTATACTTTCGTTCCGTATCCTGTGTCATATTTGAATCTATTTTTGTTTTTGTTTTTTTGTTGGTCGGTTGGCAATATTTTCTCACTTATTCAGAGCGCAATATTCTCAACGTTCATGCGTAAACTTTCCGTTCACTGTTGGCGGTAATGTACTCTGATGTGTCTACTGCTTAGAGTTGTGCTAAAAAGAGGTCAGTGTTACTAACCTTCTTCGCTCTGACATCTGTTTGAAACAGGCAAAAAAGAAAGCGGTGTGAAGCCAAGTGAAATATAAAAAAACAAATAAAAGGAAGCAGGGAGAATAAATACATCCAAATTTGACAGTATATATATATATATATATATATATATATATATATATATATATTAACAGGCATATAAAGAAAAATAATTTAAAAAATCAAATAGAACAACGAAAACAATAAGAAAAATTAATATTTATGATTTATTTGAGAAAGAAGCTAGATGAGAACTACACGAGGATGCTGCCATCAGTTTTAAACAAATCCTGGCAGCAGCACTCTACAAAACAAGAGTTGCACGCCCACTCATCTCCCATATCGCAAACCATCGGAGCAAGATAAGTTGGTTACCAACTAGGGAGGTAAGGACGCAGGCATAAACAACGTTCTTATATGGACCCTAGTATTAGTCGACCAGCAAAATCGTATATTCATTAGCTCTGCGCGGATACTGGTTGTCGTCAAAAGGGCTTACCAAGAGCGATTACCGATAGGGATGGATGGCGTAAGTGAGTCTAAGAAAGACTTGATGATAATAATGATTTATTCGAATGAAATATCAGCCATGCAGAGAGTTAGAAGTGGGGATTTAAAATATAAATCTCCATATTTCAAGTAACCAATCCTGAAAAAAAAACAACAATAATAATTATGTACTAAGAATTATATATACTTTGTTGCAATATAATTTTTTTAACAACATATTTAATTCAGAATCATTTTTAAGAATTACCTCCTATTTATTTGATCCACAAGATGGGAAACTAACGTACTATCACTTCGGATCAAATCCTAAAAAAAATCCATTCATGTTTCACTATGACCTGGATTTCTTTGTTTAGAGAATTTATCTCTTTTCATTCATCTATTTGCTTCTTCCCCCCCCCCCCAACATCTTTTATGTTTTATTGAAAAGTTTTTGTCATGAAGAAAAATGTCCACAATAAGATGTTTCCTTCCCCATAAACACATAGAAATTTCAGGTCAGCTCCATTTTATCTGTATTTAGCCAACTTCTTCTTGGAAAAAAAAAATGTAATTTACTTCCTTTGAAATTTGGAGATGCTAAATCAGTAAAAATCTGTTTTTTTTTTTTCTCGGTTTCTCTCCAAATAAAACTGTGGAGTCAATAGAGAGGAAAGTAAAGGAATAAAAGAAAATATATTGCTTAAAAATTGTCCACCTTGTAGGGGCTTATGATATGCTGTGACCCCTGCGTATGAAGCTAAACTGCATCTGATGGTGAGTCTCCAGTTATAGAGATCTGGGCAGTGTGGAGTACCCCTTCATTGCCATTACTCCCTGGTACAACTTGACACTATATGGTAGAACCTCTTAGGGTTCCATCTATTAGACAAATGGGTCTGTGTAAAATTAATTGTATTCGATAAGACCATGTGTAAAAAAAACACTACGCATGTAAAAATGTAAATATGAATGTACAATGAATTATTTATATTAGATATGAATACTTGATATATAACTGTGTGCAAGACACTATTAAAAAAACTGCACAAACTTGTAAATAAAAACATAAAATGAATGTTTTTTGGTTTGTTTTGTTTTACGGCATATCAACCTCAGTGGGTCATTTAATGCCGATAAAGTTTTGAAATAAATCAATTCTTAATGGATAATACAATTTTTTTATAAATACATTTTTCTATTTAACCCATAGATGGGACCCTAACAGGTACTACCACTCCGGGTCAGAGTGGACCAGGGAGCAATGGTGATGAAGGGGTGCTCCACATTCCCCAAACCTCCAAAACTGGAACCTCACCATCAGATAGATTTTAACGTCATTCCCAGGACATGTAGGCCCGCAGCCACCGCCTTCTAGCACCCATATGATAAAAAGGGGTTGGGGCTTGCCATAAGGGCAATAGGGTTGGGAAAACCATATAGGTGCTAGGGCTTGACGTGACCAGCCGATTGATCGAAGGGCCTCTCCAACCGCCCGTCTAGTCCAAGATAGGTCCAAAGTGGAGTATTGCATGTCATGAACTGCTCATCCACCTGGGCTCTATCCTTAAGCATCACGGGTCGCCACCCACGGCCAACATGTGGCCTCATTGGGGGAGTTTTACCCCTCTGCACAGGTGCAGTCGGTGCATTCTAACGCCCCAGCCGACAGGGCGGTGAAATGATAGTAACAGTTTAGATAGATTTCAAAACACTGTCGGGAAATTCACTGATGACTTAGGAATGTTGCTTGACTTAGACAAATGTGAAAAAACACATTTTAGGAAATGTACGATTGTTAATACCAATGATATAATGCTTGAAATATTATTGTAATCAAAGAGGTAAACTGGGTTGAGTCTTCAAAATATCTAGAGATTCAAGTGACAAATGTGTCAAAAAAGATTAGGAAGGATTTCTACAAAAAATAAGTTCAATACTACGTACAGAATCCAATGCTAGCAATACGGATATGACTATAAACTATCTTGCTATACCTACAGATGAAATGAAGAATGGACACTAATTTAAGACAATGACTTTCCATAATATACATCATCCAAAGCAGATTGTTGAATTGCGAAAAGTCATGATGCTAAGAGTTTAATCCAAATTGAGTTGACCTACAAAATTATTGGTTAAAAAAATAGTTACATTTCTGATCTAATTGGATGCTACAGTTTATCGATATTTATGACAAAAGAAAAAAATGTTTTTCTTCATTATTAAAGAAAGAAAAATAAACTCATTAAGCAACTCAACTTTACTAAGGAAATAAAAAGATAAAAATTTCCAAGCAACAATAAACATTATGTAAAGAATACTAAATATATATTTCCCAACCCCTCCGCACGAGCAGGATGTGACACAAGGTCAATTTCTTAAGCGGAGTTCAACAGGTTTGAATTCAGAGTTTTCTTTCTAGACCGGTTGCCTAACCAAGGTTAAAGAGCCCAGTCTGCCCTACTATTTATCCATAGCTGGAGGGAGAGTAGGATTCATACCTTTCCCTAGGGTATTAGCGCTAAGTGAAATGCAATTACCACATCCAGGATTTGAACTCGGGGCGACGAGTCCATTTCCCATGACTTTAACCATACTAAAATACAAGGGTTAAACAATTTTTTTTAAAAACCCACTGATAAACAAAAAGTCCCTTCAAGGCAATAATGCAATCAGAAATACCGATATCGATGTACAACGCAAAACTCATCAGTAGCTAAAAAGTACAAAGCCAAAAGCAGAGAGTGTGACATTCATAACGGCTACATAGGACCAAAGTTTATTCATCAGGAAAAGACAATAAAAAAATGATGCCTGGTCAATATGATGATTACCAATATTCCCGTGTCATATGCTGAAAAATGTAATGAACTACACCGTAAACTAAACCATAAAAGTCAATGAAGTATTTTCTGTGAGACATTACCATTCATAGTGACAAGCCTATAACAGCTTATAGACGAAACAGTGAGTAAAGACCATGATATTGCCTTCTTAAAACCACAAGGTTCCTAGTTCGATACCGGTCCTCGCCAACTCAGCGTATGAGTAGCACAGGGATCTGTGCTGTAAAGTAAGTAGCTGATGGTAGGTGTGGCGCTCCACCTTAGATGCAAAAAATAATCTCCGTGGTCTAGCACTATTGAAAAGGGGATAGACTCCCTCGCTGACTGGCTGATACCGACTTTAGGCCGCCCCGTCGACTTATATCTGTTAAAGAATTAAAGAATGATAAAACAAGTAAATATAGCATTTTAAAATCTAAGACAAATGTGACACCCCAAAACTACTATTATATTTAAAATAATTGGAGCCCCTGGTATGATGGAGAAAGATAGATAAATATTAACAAGATCCCTGGTATTGCATCATGTGGAACTACTTATCTACTACTAGTGATATCAATGTAAAAGATATATAAACAATGTACATGTTAAGTATCACTTGATATCAGAATATAGGCAAAAAAACATGAACTTATACGCTACCTTCCCTTGCCGGGTCATTACTTAAGACCTCGTGTAAGTGAATGTGGGGAAAAAACAAAGGATAATTAATAATATAATAATAATAATAATAATAATAATAATAATAATAATTGTTATAACCTGTTTAAGGGTCAATAAATAATAACTCAACACGGGTATAAAATGTAGGGAACAGATTGTATTCAGCAATATATATCAACGTACAATGAAAGGTTTTCCTTGTTACAGTTTACACGGAGAACAGGTATCTGCTACTTCTCCTATTTACATGTGTCCCACTTTCACACGATATGACACAAGGCCGTTTTATGTGGGGACCACCCACAAGCCGAGACTCATGGGGTGGTAGGTAGAAAAATTGCGTCGATCCCAGCTTTGCCTCTTTAAGTGCAATGAGGCAGGTATCTGGGATCGACGCTATTAATTTAGCAGCTCAGTGGACCCCCATCCCGAAGGACGGGTGTATCTGCTACTTCTCGTTTGAGTAGCTTTACTCTGTTAAATATATACCCTTTGGGTAAGTCCGTGTTCGTGTCATAGGTGAGTCATCTACAATAATAATAATAATAATAATAATAATAATAATAATAATAATAATTTTTAAAAAGCTGTGGAACATGAATGGGACAGAGACACCAATTGAAGTTAGCACGCTTGGAACTGTCCCCAAAAACCTGTAAAGGGAACTGTGGAATTATAAATCAGACCACGGCATTAAGTTCAGCTAGAATACTCAGTTATGGGAAAAGAGAAAAATTGCTGTCACGTACACCAGAAAATGTCTCCCAGTTATGAAGCCGATGTGAAATAATCATAGATATAAAAAAAATAGTAAGGAAAACAAAGAACTTTAGAACACAAAAGAATGAAACAAGTGAACACCAACAAAAATACAATCCTATATATTGGCTAAAGGAAATAGACTCAAAAGATACATACGTTGTATTAAAAAAAAGCTAAATGGCACATTCTAAAACAATAGAAGCAGATTATACAAACGAATAAACGGGAATGCACGAATAAGATTAGCCAACCTGATGCATCGAAAAGAAAACAGAGAAAACTGTGGTAACCGAGACAAGGATACGACAAAAAAGGCTGAATGATTGATCAACTTGAAGAACGAATTACGAGAAATCGAAGAAGCATCAGAAACAAAAATACAACTTTATACTTCAGGAAAATTGCAAATTGAGAAACCTCAGAACAAGAAAGAATCTATCTTTTTGGAGATGATCTGGACATGGCCACGCAGAGGAAACATAAAACGAGAATATTAATATCAATTGATGGCAGCATAAACTAACGCCATAAAAATTAATAATGTAAAAGCTAAAATAGATGATATTCAGAATAACAAATTCAGGCTGTGTGAAGAGACAAAGCACACGATAAACAAATGTAGCAATCTGGGACACAAGAGTACAAATATAGGCAAGACAGTGTGGACATAGTGATCCATTGGGAAATTAGACTATACTGACTATACAATACATAGAGTAGAACACTCAAATGTATATGGTTAATATTTTAAAAGCGAAAAATGTCAGAAACTTTCGCTTAAGCTGTTGAACCACTTGGAATATCATAGAAAAGCCTAGAAAACAGAGCGGAAAACTGGAAATCCGAGGAATAATCAAAACCATCCAGATAAAAATATCAGAAAAAAAGAAACTGGAATATTGAGAAGAAATGTAGTTACTTTATCTCAAGAGAAAGCCTTTTTGTAATTTATATGTGAAAACCTACGTGTATAATAATAAGGATATAAATATTGACATAATTTCCTGCGAAGAAATTATGCACATATTTAAATGTTACATTGAAACGAATATTACTCGATACATTTCTAGCGAAAGACGATGCATATAGTGACCTCCAAAGCATCGTACGTCATAAAATCGAGGTGGGTTTTTTCATCAGAATATGATTTTATCGTGAACGCATTATTCTTGCATCACCAACTGACTTTTCTGCCAGGCTCGCGAGAAATCTCTGACCCGGATGTAAACGATGCATGCGCATATTTGTAAATGCGCCCGGACATTGCGCATACGCCTTGCTAGCCGTGTAAAGAGATGTATATTGATGAATACGTATTTAGAAATACATTTGTCCGAGTCGCGTATGTCTGTTAGCTTATTTGATCATTTTGCGTTCACGGTGAGTGCAGTGATTGGGTGGAACGTAGTGGTTAGTTAGTTTGACTTGCCTTATCAACTGCGACATTCCATGGGCGCTTATTCGCCTCCATTAACAGATTTGCTCTCTGTTCGCTAAGTCTTAAGATCAGATCCCCTGGCCAGAATTTAACAACATCAGCCTTGTTACTGCCATGCATGAGACATGTTCGAATCGGTTGCTCATGTATTCGCTGGCTGGGATTTCAGCAAATTATTTGGTTCTCTGTTCAATATATTCGTTATTTTCTTCCTCATGACTCATCACCTCAATCTAAAATATCCCTTATTCACATTTGCTTACTTAAATGCACCAATTATCCCATTATAATAT
>CM042140.1:22720102-22723901 GCA_023376005.1 Doryteuthis pealeii | reverse complement strand
AGAGAGAGATACACACAATCCTCATTATGAATATAGATATATATATATATATATATATATATAATTATAATAATAATTGTACAAGAAAAAGGCTTAAAAATCGCAATTTTTCGTTTATAGATCTATTTATGCCATTAGGTTAATCTGTGTAATACCTATGAGTTAATATCAGACCGCTAACTTTATAGAAAATGGCTGCACAGATAATCATGAGCGCGTTATATATATATTTTTTTTGGGTGATTCCTGTAAAGAATATCAGGTTTCAGTTCATCATTTAAGGGGGTGGTTTGTGTTTATGACCGGAAGGAAGATGAAGCGTGACTTCTGGTGGTTTAAGTGCCACTCAATAAAGCGGGAACGGCACCTACTAAATTTATTTATCTTTTCTCTGGTCCCTTCATATACCTCAATCAATTCCAATCCTTTTAATAGCATTCCACAAACAAAATTGGGAGGCAAATTGTTCAAACAACACTAAGGGAAAATCAAATCTAATTGAACATAACACGTGCCTAACATAAATTAGAATTAGTAGTTGGTTATATTAACAAGATTTCTTTAAAGTACCAAATAAAATAAAAGCCCTAACATAGAAATGAAAATAATCTAATATATATATATAATAGTATATAATATATATATATATATTAATTAAAGAATACTAAAATAATGCCCATGCGATATTAATATATATATATATAATATATATATTATATATATATAATATATATATATATATATATAATAATATAGTGTGGTGTGTGTATGTGGTGGGAAGGTACTATGAACGGCCTTTAAATACAAAGCGTTGTGTGTATTAAACAGTTTAAAATCCTTCGCATTCTGTAAGTCAAATGACAAGCCCAATGGTTAAGGTGTCGACTGACATCCAACCGAAATCGGATTTCAATTCCGGCTGTACGGTAGCTTACAATGTCTAGCCACAACTGAAGAGACTTGATGGAAGTCGAGAACACGTGTATTGGATGAACTCTCTCGTCTCTCTTCTCAGCTTGACAGTCAGGGTTTTGAATTACGCACAAGGGCGGTCTTCCTATCTATAGCTCTGCTATGAGGCCCAATAGACGAGAATGTACATACAGAGATTGATTTTTCTTCAGAAATTTGATTAGCTTATATTTGAATAGAGTATGCCCGCCTAATTAAATTATAAAGATTATTAATTAATTTCAAATTAGGTACGGACTTTCAATTAGCACATATTTCGTCCCAATAATATATATATATATTAATATATATATATATATTAATATAGTATATAGTAAGCTCTCATCTTCAATGATAATAAATTAAAATCACACGAAGAAATTAATTTTGTAGCAAAATCTCATGAGGGTTTAATAGTAAATTTTAGAATTTAAATTAATAAACACTTAGGTAATGGATTCTTTCAAAAGACGCGTTTCTATTCCAAAATGTTGAACTGTTGGGAACTATTCTCAGTGATGCCTCCGTGTCATGGCAAGATCTCAGGTCTTCTCATCGAAGCGACTGTCCCACTCTCGAACAAAGTCACATCTTGCAACTCACCAAAGTAATACAGAAGTCTGAGAATGATTGATTAATTGATATAAGGGCATTTTCAACCCATCTGGGGTTATTTCATGCCTAAAGATTGGGGAATTACAAACATTTTATGTTTATAGTTACATTTTTTTGTGTAGTAATGACAATTCTTTTTTGAAATATACGCGTTATAAGATGTCAAGTATATCTCATATTTAATACGAAACCTATCTCTTTAATCCATTTATGGGATTCTAACACGTACTAACACTCCAGGTCAGAGTTGAACCTGGAAGTAATCGCAATAAAGAGTTTCTCCATAATCTTCAGAGCTCCAGAACTGAACCTCATCACCATATGCAGTTTTAATGTCCATAACCGGGAAACTCCTTTTAATTCTTATTCCTCTGCAGGGCTGCAGTCCACGTATTCTGAGTCCCGGCGATAGGGCGGAAAAATTTGAAAAGGTGTTTTATCTAATTAGTTTAAAGTTATTATATATTCACCAGTTCGAACGGCATATTCAAAACTGTGTGTGGCAATAAGGAAAAGCTACTGGGTTCTAATTACATGGAGATTGTATCTTTAAGACTCAACAGCCACCATTATAGTTTTTCTAGGGGAAGTGAAGCATTTTGCAATATTTTGGCGCGTATTATCACATGACCAAAGTAGTTTAATCCACGTAAGGGGTTTCGCTGTGATAGGTAGTATCATGGCAGTTGGTGCGCCGACACATTGTGTATTGAATTCATTCCGTGTGTGATTTGAAAATTCACAGAGATTAACGTGCAACGTAGTCTAAACCAATAGCTTATGTTTTATGAGTTTGGACTGGGCCATAAGTGCCAAGAAAGCAACCAGGAACATTTGTTGTTAAAAAGACGAAGATGCAGTTGATCATAGTTAAAGGTTTTTCACTTAGGTTGCAATAATATCAACAATTAGACAAGTCAGATAGGCCTTTACCGGGATTTTCGGAGGCCGTAATCTAAGCCAGATACAGTGAGTGAAACTGGGAGTATTAGACTAAAATCAGCAATCTCACAGTTTAGTGTGGTTTGCGTCGCTTCACGACTTCGCCAAACAATATGGAAGCTGCTAATTATCAAAGCTTCCTGGGCCCATAACCTGTTTGAGTACTGGCCGCCATCCTTGGCCAGTTGTAAAAGAACTTAAAAAAGTAAAATAAGTAAGTCAATAAGTCCTTGTGGTATAGTGTCCTTTAGGTCCGACGTCCTAGAAGATCCAAGTGTCAATGAGCTCAGATTAGAATCAGGCAGTATAAATACACCAACAGCAGCAGCAGCACTGCCAGTGGTTGGATAAGAAGGTTGGCCACATGGTAGTCGGCAAGTCTATATGTAGAAGTAGCCATCTTATATCACAAAAAATTCCAACAGCCTCACGTTACTAACTTATTGACTCACCCTAGTATTTTTATTGCCGAAGTTACTGCAGTCTCATAGGTCGAACGTGCGCAAATATTTTGGTTCCTCTAGTGAATTCGTATAGTTTTTTTTATTCTTTTTAGTTTTTTATTATGAAAATAATATTTTTTATTATATTTATATATAATATATAAATATATTTATAATATTATATAATATTTTATATAATATATAATATAATATATTAACATTTATATGATAATAATATTTATATATTTTCATATAATAATATATATAAATAATATTACAAATAATAATATAATATAATAATTATAATAATATTTATATAATAATTTACATTTATATAATATTATATAATATTTATATAATCATGAAAATAGTCCTTATTATGAAAATTATTTTTTATTATATTTATAATATTATATAATATATTATATAATATATAAAAATATTTATAATATTATATAATATTTTTTATATATAATTTAAATATTTGTAATTTTTTATTTTTATTATATACAATTATTATTATTTAGTATTATCCTTTTAGTTTTCTTTTTATCCTTTAAAGTTTCTAAATTAGTTCAAAGTAGACAACCAGAATAGATTCAATAATATCATTGCTTACGTTACTACTATTATTTATTTAATATTGTTGTCGCTTCTTCTTCTTTTTTTCTTCTTCTTCGTTTGTAATATCATTATTATCAATATTAATAATAACGATATCGCTGTTGTCTTTGTTGTCAGCGCATCTAATCGAACCAAAGTTAATGAAGTACGCATCCAACTGCATTAATTATTAGAATCTGGTTTTGTAATTAGCACGAAATATTTCGAAAAAAAATATCACGAAT
>CM042140.1:22697602-22715102 GCA_023376005.1 Doryteuthis pealeii | reverse complement strand
CTTCGGGACGGGGGTCCACTGAGCTGCTAAATTAATAGCGTCGATCCCAGATACCTGCCTCATTGCACTTAAAGAGGCAAAGCTGGGATCAACGCAATTTTTCTACCTACCACCCCATGAGTCTCGGCTTGTGGGTGGTCCCCACATAAAACGGCCTTGTGCCATATCGTGTGAAAGTGGGACACATGTAAATAGAAGTAGCAGATACCTATTCTCTGTGTAAACTGTAACAAGGAAAACCTTTCATTGTACGTTGATATATATTGCTGAATACAATCTGTTCCCTACATTTTATACCCGTGTTGAGTTATTATTTATTGACCCTTAAACAGGTTATAACAATTATTATTATTATTATTATTATTATTATTATTATTATTATTATTATCCTTTGTTTTTTCCCCACATTCACTTACACGAGGTCTTAAGTAATGATCCGGCAAGGGAAGGTAGCGTATAAGTTCATGTTTTTTTGCCTATATTCTGATATCAAGTGATACTTAACATGTACATTGTTTATATATCTTTTACATTGATATCACTAGTAGTAGATAAGTAGTTCCACATGATGCAATACCAGGGATCTTGTTAATATTTATCTATCTTTCTCCATCATACCAGGGGCTCCAATTATTTTAAATATAATAGTAGTTTTGGGGTGTCACATTTGTCTTAGATTTTAAAATGCTATATTTACTTGTTTTATCATTCTTTAATTCTTTAACAGATATAAGTCGACGGGGCGGCCTAAAGTCGGTATCAGCCAGTCAGCGAGGGAGTCTATCTCCTTTTCAATAGTGCTAGACCAAGGAGATTATTTTTTGCATCTAAGGTGGAGCGCCACACCTACCATCAGCTATTTACTTTACAGCACAGATCCCTGTGCTACTCATACGCTGAGTTGGTGAGGACCGGTATCGAACTAGGAACCTTGTGGTTTTAAGAAGGTAATATCATGGTCTTTACTCACTGTTTCGTCTATAAGCTGTTATAGGCTTGTCACTATGAATGGTAATGTCTCACAGAAAATACTTCATTGACTTTTATGGTTTAGTTTACGGTGTAGTTCATTACATTTTTCAGCATATGACACGGGAATATTGGTAATCATCATATTGACCAGGCATCATTTTTTTATTGTCTTTTCCTGATGAATAAACTTGGTCCTATGTAGACGTTATGAATGTCACACTCTCTGCTTTGGCTTTGTACTTTTTAGCTACTGATGAGTTTTGCGTTGTACATCGATATCGGTATTTCTGATTGCATTATTGCCTTGAAGGGACTTTTTGTTTATCAGTGGGTTTTTAAAAAAAATTGTTTAACCCTTGTATTTTAGTATGGTTAAAGTCATGGGAAATGGACTCGTCGCCCCGAGTTCAAATCCTGGATGTGGTAATTGCATTTCACTTAGCGCTAATACCCTTGGGAAAGGTATGAATCCTACTCTCCTCCAGCTATGGATAAATAGTAGGGCAGACTGGCTCTTTAACCTTGGTTAGGCAACCGGTCTAGAAAGAAAACTCTGAATTCAAACCTGTTGAACTCCGCTTAAGAAATTGACCTTGTGTCACATCCTGCTCGTGCGGAGGGGTTGGAAAATATATATTTTAGTATTCTTTACATAATGTTTATTGTTGCTTGGAAATTTTATCTTTTTATTTCCTTAGTAAAGTTGAGTTGCTTAATGAGTTTATTTTTCTTTCTTTAATAATGAAGAAAACATTTTTTCTTTGTCATAAATATCGATAAACTGTAGCATCCAATTAGATCTGAAATGTAACTATTTTTTTAACCAATAATTTTGTAGGTCAACTCAATTGGATTAAACTCTTAGCATCATGACTTTTCGCAATTCAACAATCTGCTTTGGATGATGTATATTATGGAAAGTCATTGTCTTAAATTAGTGTCCATTCTTCATTTCATCTGTAGGTATAAGCAAGATAGTTTATCATATCCGTATTGCTAGCATGGATTCTGTGCGTAGTATTGAACTTATTTTTGTAGAAATCCTTCCTAATCTTTTTTGACACATTTGTCACTTGAATCTCTAGATATTTTGAAGACTCAACCCAGTTTACCTCTTTGATTACAATAATATTTCAAGCATTATATCATTGGTATTAACAATCGTACATTTCCTAAAATGTGTTTTTTCACAATTGTCTAAGTCAAGCAACATTCCTAAGTCATCAGTGAATTTCCCGACAGTGTTTGAAATCTATCTAAACTGTTACTTCATTTCACCGCCCTGTCGCTGGGGCGTTAGAATGCACCGACTGCACCTGTGCAGAGGGGTAAGACTCCCCCAATGAGCCACATGTTGGCCGTGGGTGGCGACCCGTGATGCTTAAGGATAGAGCCCAGGTGGATGAGCAGTTCATGACATGCAATACTCCACTTTGGACCTATCTTGGACTAGACGGGCGGTTGGAGAGGCCCTTCGATCAATCGGCTGGTCACGTCAAGCCCTAGCACCTATATGGTTTTCCCAACCCTATTGCCCTTATGGCAAGCCCCAACCCCTTTTTATCATATGGGTGCTAGAAGGCGGTGGCTGCGGGCCTACATGTCCTGGGAATGACGTTAAAATCTATCTGATGGTGAGGTTCCAGTTTTGGAGGTTTGGGGAATGTGGAGCACCCCTTCATCACCATTGCTCCCTGGTCCACTCTGACCCGGAGTGGTAGTACCTGTTAGGGTCCCATCTATGGGTTAAATAGAAAAATGTATTTATAAAAAAATTGTATTATCCATTAAGAATTGATTTATTTCAAACTTTATCGCATTAAATGACCCACTGAGGTTGATATGCGTAAAACAAACAAACCAAAAAACATTCATTTTATGTTTTTATTTACAAGTTTGTGCAGTTTTTTAATAGTGTCTTGCACACAGTTATATATCAAGTATTCATATCTAATATAAATAATTCATTGTACATTCATATTTACATTTTTACATGCGTAGTGTTTTTTTTACACATGGTCTTATCGAATACAATTAATTTACACAGACCCATTTGTCTAATAGATGGAACCCTAAGAGGTTCTACCATATAGTGTCAAGTTGTACCAGGAGTAATGGCAATGAAGGGGTACTCCACACTGCCCAGATCTCTATAACTGGAGACTCACCATCAGATGCAGTTTAGCTTATACGCAGGGGTCACAGCATATCATAAGCCCTACAAGGTGGACAATTTTTAAGCAATATATTCTTTTATTCCTTTACTTTCCTCTCTATTGACTCCACAGTTTTATTTGGAGAAAACCGAGAAAAAAAAAAAACAGATTTTTACTGATTTAGCATCTCCAAATTTCAAAGGAAGTAAATTACATTTTTTTTTCAAGAAGAAGTTGGCTAAATACAGATAAAATGGAGCTGACCTGAAATTTCTATGTGTTTACGGGGAAGGAAACATCTTATTGTGACATTTTTCTTCATGACAAAAACTTTTCAATAAAACAATAAAGATGTTGGGGGGGAGAAGCAAATAGATGAATGAAAAGAGATAAATTCTCTAAACAAAGAAATCCAGGTCATAGTGAAACATGAATGGATTTTTTTTAGGATTTGATCCGAAGTGATAGTACGTTAGTTTCCATCTTGTGGATCAAATAAATAGGAGGTAATTCTTAAAAATGATTCTGAATTAAAATATGTTGTTAAAAAATTTATATGCAACAATATAATACTAGTCATAATATTATTGTTTTTTTTTTCAATTGGTTCTAGTGGAGATTATATTTTCAATCCCACTTCAACTCTCTGCATGCTGATTTTCATTCGAATAAATCATTATTATCATCAAGTCTTTCTTAGACTCACTTACGCCATCCATTCCTATCGGTAATCGCTCTTGGTAAGCCCTTTTGACGACAACCAGTATCCGCGCAGAGCTAATGAATATACGATTTGCTGGTCGACTAATACTAGGGTCCATATAAGAACGTTGTTTATGCCTGCGTCCTTACCTCCCTAGTTGGTAACCAACTTATCTTGCTCCGATGGTTTGCGATATGGGAGATGAGTGGGCGTGCAACTCTTTTTTTGTAGAGTGCTGCTGCCAGGATTGTTTAAAACTGATGGCAGCATCCTCGTGTAGTTCCATCTAGCTTCTTTCTCAAATAAATCATAAATATTAATTTTCTTACTGCTTTCGTTGTTCTATTTGATTTTTAAATTATTTTTCTTATATGCCTGTTAATATATATATATATATATATATATATATAATATATATATATATATATTAATATATATATATATATATATACTGTCAATTGATGTATTTATTCTCCCTGCTTCCTTTTATTTGTTTTTTTATATTTCACTTGGCTTCACACCGCTTTCTTTTTTGCCTGTTTCAAACAGATGTCAGAGCGAAGAAGGTTAGTAACACTGACCTCTTTTAGCACAACTCTAAGCAGTGACACATCAGAGTACGTTCATGCGAAACTTCGTTCCACTTTGGCGGTTAATGACTCTGATGTGTCACTGCTTGAGTGTGCTAAAAAGAGGTCATATATAACCTTCTTCGCTCTGACATCTGTTAAACAGCAAAAAAGAAAGCGGGGTGAAGCCAAGTGAAATATAAAAAAAAACAAATAAAAGGAAAGGCAGGAGAATAAACATCCAAATTTGACAGCATAAATATAATATATATATATTATATATACTATATATTATATATAAATATTATATTATTATAACAGGCATATAAAGAAAAATATTAAAAAATCAAATAGAACAACGAAAGCAGTAAGAAAATTAAGATTTATGAGTTATTTGAGATAGAAAGAAAGCCTAGATGAGAAACTAACACGAGGATCTGCCATCAGTTTTACAATCCTGCGCCACACCTACAAAAAAGTTGCACGCCCACTCATCTCCCATATCGCAAACCATCGGGCAAGATAAGTTGGTTACCAACTAGGGAGGTAAGGACGCAGGCATACAAGTTCTTATATGGACCTAGTATTAGTCGACCAGCAAAATCGTATATTCATTAGCTCTGCGCGGATACTGGTTGTCGTCAAAAGGGCTTACCAAGAGCGTTATACCGATAGGAATGGATGGCGTAAGTGAGTCTAAGAAAGACTTGATGATAATAAGATTTATTCGAATGAAATATCAGCCATGCAGAGAGTTAGAAGTGGGATTGAAAATATTAAATCTCCATATTTCAAGTAACCAATCCTGAAAAAAAAACAACAATAAAATTATGTACTAAGAATTATATATACTTTGTGCAAATCATTTTTTAATAAACATATTTAATTCAGAATCATTTTTAAGAATTACCTCTATTTATTTGATCACAAGATGGGAAACTAACGTACTATCACTTCGGATCAAATCCTAAAAAAAATCATTCATGTTTCACTATGACCTGGATTCTTGTTTAGAGAATTTATTCTCTTTCATTCATCTATTTGCTTCCTCCCCCCCCCCAACATCTTTTGTTTTATTGAAAGTTTTTGTCATGAAGAAAAATGTCCACAATAAGATGTTTCCTTCCCTGTAAACACATAGAATTTTTCAGGTGCAGCTCCATTTTATCTGTATTTAGCCAACTTCTTCTTGAAAAAAAAAATGTAATACTTCCTTGAAATTTGGAGATCTAAATCAGTAAAAATCTGTTTTTTTTTTTTCTCGTTCTCAAATAAAACTGTGGAGTCAATAGAGAGGAAAAGTAAAGGAATAAAAGAAATAATATTGCTTAAAAATTTCCACCTTGTAGGGGCTTATGATATGCTGTGACCCCTGGTATGAAGCTAAAACTGCATCTGATGGTGGAGTCTCCAGTTATAAGAGATCTGGGCAGTGTGGAGTACCCCTTCATTGCCATTACTCCCTGGTACAACTTGACACTATAGGGTATAACTCTTAGGTTCCATTCTATTAGACAAATGGGTCTTTGTAAAATTAATTGTATTCGATAAGACATGTGTAAAAAAAACCACTACGCATGTAAAAATGTAATATGAATGTACAATGAATTATTTAATATAGATATGAATACTTGATATATAACTGTGTGCAAGCACTATTAAAAAACTGCACAAACTTGTAATAAAACATTTAAATGAATGTTTTTTGGTTTTTTGTTTTACGGGCATATCAACCTCAGTGGGTCATTTAATGCGATAAAGTTTTGAAAATAAAATTTAATGGATAATACAATTTTTTTATAATCATTTTTCTATTTAACCCATAGATGGGACAACCTAACAGGTACTACCACTCCGGGTCAGAGTGGACCAGGGAGCAATGTTGATGAGGGTGCTCCACATTCCCAAACCTCCAAAACTGGAACCTCACCATCAGATAGATTTTTAACGTCATTCCCAGGACATGTAGGCCCGCAGCCACCGCCTTCTAGCACCCATATGATAAAAAGGGTTGGGGCTTGCCATCAGGGCAATAGGGTTGGGGGGGGGGAAAAAAAAAACCATAAGGTGCTGGCTTGACGTGACCAGCCGATTGATCGAAGGGCCTCTCAACCGCCCGTCTAGTCCAAGATAGGTCCAAGGGGATTTGCATGTCATGAACTGCTCATCACTGGGCTCTATCCTTAAGCATCACGGTCGCACCCACGGCCAACATGTGGCCTCATTGGGGAGTCTTACCCTCTGACAGGTGCAGTCGGTGCATTCTAACGCCCCAGCCGACAGGGCGGTGAAAATGATAGTAACAGTTTAGATAGATTTCAAAACACTGTCGGAAATTCACTGTCAGACTTAGGAATGTTTTGCTGACTTAGACAATTTGAAAAACACATTTTAGGAAATGTACGACGTGTAATACCAATGATATAATGCTTGAAATATTATTGTAATCAAAAGGTAAACTGGGTTGAGTCTTCAAAATATCTAGAGATTCAAGGTGAACAATGTGTCAAAAAGATTAGGAAGGATTTCTACAAAAAAATAGTTCAAATACGGCATCAAATCAATGTAGCAATACGGATATGACCGATACACCGAATCATCTTGCCATCATACACGTACTGGATGAATGATGATGGAATGGAGCACTAAAGACAACTACTTTCCAATCTCATACCAATCATCCCAAAGCAGAAATTGTTGAAATTGCGAAAAGTCATGCATGCTAGGTTAATCTCAATTAGTGACTACAAAAATTATTGGTTAAAAATAGTTACATATTCAGATCTAATTGAGCTACAGTTATTATATTTATGACAAAAGACAAAATGTTATATATATATATTAAGCAACTCAATTATAAGGAAATAAAAGATAAAATTCCAAGCAGACATATAAACATATATGTAAAGAAATACTAAAATATATCATTCCCAACCCCTCCGCACTGAGAGGATGATGACAAAGCCAGTCAGATTTCTATAGCTTCAACAGTTGAATCTCAGATGTTTCTTTCTAAGCCGGTTGCCTGAACCAAGTTTAAAGAGCCCAGTCTGCCCTTACTATTACCATAGCTGGAGAAGTAGCATTTCATACTTTCCCAAGGTTTACGCTAAGTTAATGCCATTACCTTCATCCCAGATTTGATACTCGGGCGGACGAGTCCATTTCCCATGACGTAACATACTAATTATTTTGTTAAACATTTTTTAAACCCTTTATATATATATCTTTATATATAAGCAATCAAAATACCATTATCGATGTACACGCAACAAACTCATCATTGTAGCTTAAAATACAAAGCAAAAGCAAGAGTGTGACATAAACTTATATTAGACCAAAGTTTTATTCATTCAGGAAAAGGACATTAAAAAAAGATGCCTTATATTGCATGATTACCAATCATCGTGTCATATGCTGAAAAATGTAATGAACACTCCTGTTACTAAACTCATATAAGTTCATAGAAGTATTTTCTTGTGTGAACATACCAGTTCATAGTGACAATCCTATAACAGCTTATAGACAACAGTGAGAAAAGACCATATATTACCTTCTTAAAAACCACACGGTCCTAGTTCGATACCGTCCTCACCAATTGCTAGCGTATTGAGTAGACAGATTGTGCTGTAAAGTAAATAGCTGGTGTTAGTAGTGCCTCCACCTTGATGATGCAAAAAAATTAATCTTCCTTGTTAGCACTTATTGAAAAGGATATAGACTCCTCGTCGACTGGGCTGTTTATTATAACCGACTTTAGCCGCCCCGTCGACTTAATCTGTTAAAGAATTAAAGAATATAAAACAAGTAAATATAGCATCTAAATCATAAGACAAATGTGACACCCCAAAACTACTATTATTATTTAAAATAATTGAGAAGCCCCTGTATGATGGAAAAGGATAGATAAATAGTTAACAAGATCCCAGTATTGCATCATTGTGGAACTACTTATCTACTACTAGTGATATCATATGTAAAAAGATATATAAACAATGTACATTAAGCTATCACTTGATATCAGAATATAGCAAAAAAACATGAACTTATACGCTCCTTCCCTTGCCGGATCATTACTAAGACCTCGTGTTAATGAATGTGGGGAAAAAACAAAGGATAATAATAAAATAATCAATAATTAATTAATATAATAATAATAATAATTGTTCATAAACCTGTCTAGGGTCAATAATAATTAACTTCAACACGGGATAAAAATTGTAGGAAACCCCAGATTTTTTGATGTTCAGGGGGGCCGCCCCCAAAATTAATATATCCCAACTAACCAATTTGGAAAAAGGGTTTTCCTTTGTTACGTTTACACAGAGAATAGTATCTGCTACTTCTATTTACATGTGTCCCACTTTCACACGATATGGCACAAGGCCCGTTTTAGTGGACCACCCACAAGCCGAGACTCATGGGTGGTAGTAGAAAAAATGCGTATCGATCCCAGCTTTGCCTCTTTAAGTCAATGAGGAGGTACTAAGGGATCGACGCTATTAAAGCAGCTCAGGGACCCCGTCACCGAACCGGTGTATCTGCTATTTCTCGTGTTGAGTTAGCTTACTCTGTAAATATATATCCTTGCGTGTAATCCTGTGTTCGGTGTCATAGGGGAGTCACTAACATTAATAATAATAATAATATAATAATAATAATAATAATGATTTTTTAAAAGCTGTGGACATGAATGGGACAGAGACACCAATGAAGTTACACGCTTGACTTAGTCCCCAAAAACCTGTAAAGGGAACTTGATTATAAATCAGACCACGGCATAAGTCACGCTAGAATACTCAGTTATGGGAAAGAGAAAAATTGCTTGTCAGTACACCAGAAAAGATCTCCAGTTAGAAGCCGATGTGAAATAATCATAGTATAAAAAATATAAGGAAAACAAAAACTTTAGAACACAAAATAATGAACAGTGAAACACCAACCCAAAAATACAATCCTATATATTTGCAAAAGAAAATAGACTCAAAATACATACGTTGTTAAAAAAAACAAAAGCACATTTGTTTAAAACAATACGAAGCATTATACAACGAATAAACGGAATGCACGAATAAGATTAGCCAACCTTATGCCGAAAGAAAACAGAACAAACTGTGGTAACCGAGAAAGAAGACAAAAAAGGCTGAATCTGATGATCAACTGAGACCGAATTACGAGAAATCGAAGAAGACCAGAAACAAAAAGATACAACTTTATACTTCAGGAAAATTGCAAATTGAGAACCTCAGAACAAAGAAATAATCTATCTTTTGGAGATAGTCTGACCTGGCCACGCAGAGGAACTAAAACGAGAATATTAATATCAATTGATGCAGGCATAAACTAACGCCATAAAAAATTAATAATGTAAAAGCTTAAAATAATGAATTCAGAATAACAATTCAGGCTGTTGGAAAGAACAAGCACGATAAACAAATGTAAGCAATCTGGGACACAAGAGTACAAATATAGCAAGACATGTGTGGACATAGTGATCTCTGGGAAATTAACGTATACTGCTAAATACAATACATAGAGTAGAACAGCTCAAATGTATATGTTAATATTTAAAAGCAAAATACAGAAAACTTTGCTTAAGCTGTTGAATCATCTTGGAAATCATAGAAAAGCCTAGAAAACAGAGCGGGGAAAATAGAATTCCGGGAATAATCAACCATCCAGATAAAAAAATATCATAAACTGCAAGAATCAAGAAAAAAGGAACTGAACTTGAAAGAAATGTAGTTACTTTTATCTCAAGAGAAAAGCCTATTTCTAATTTATATGAAAACTCGTGTATAATAATAGGTATAAATATTGACATAATCTCCTGCCGAAGAAATTATGCACATATTTAAATTTACATTAAAACGCATATTATCGATTACATTCAGCGGAAAACATTGCAATAATGACCTCCAAAGCATCGTAGTCATTAAAACAGGTGGTTTTTCATCAGAAATGCATTATTATCGTGAACCGCATTATTCTTGCATCACCAAGGCTTTTTCTCCTAGGCTCGCGAGAAGAATCTCTGACCCGGATGGTAAACGATGCATGCGCCATATTTGTAAATAGGCGCCCGAACATTGACGCATACGCCTTCTAGCCGCGTAAAGAGACTGTATATTGATGAATACGTATTTAGAAAACATTGTCCATCGCTATGTCTGTACTTATTTATCATATTTGCGTCACGGTGGTGCATGATTGGGTGGACGAGTGGGTGAGTTAGTTGTTGAACTTCCTATCAACTGCGACATCCATGGGCGCTTATTCGCCTCATTAAAGATTTGCTCTCTGTTCCGCTAAGTCTTAAGGATCCCGATCCCCCTGGCCGAATTCACAACATCAGCTTGAATTACTGCCATGCATGAGACATGTTGAATCGGTTGTCAGTATTCGCTGGCTGGGATCAGCAAATATTTGTTCTCGTTCAATATATTCGTTATTTCTTCCCTCATGACTCATCACCTCATCTAAAATATTCCCTCATTCACATTTGCTACAAACTGCATCCACTTACCCATTATATATACTAGCAAATATAAGCACCCTCGGGTTGAAGTATTTTAAGTTTTAATGTAATGAAATATCGTACTTAAATTAGAGCAGCAAAAAAGATATGTAACAGATGGGGATTAATAGAAAAAGAAATGAAACTTACCTTCCATCACTCCGTCTTTCATTGCTGAATTTTACTTATTAACAACTTTAGTTAAATTAGGAAATAAAGAATAAAATGACATTATTTTCTTGTTAATGATTCATTTAAGATTCATTTAAGAGATTTTAACTTATTCCATGTAAAATAAAACCAAACAGTTAAAAACAATCAATACTAAGCACTATTAATAAAATACATTTTAATATCAATATGCAAAATTAGCCTTCCATTACACTGCAAACCGCTATTTTTGATATATAATACAATTGCATGTTATTGAATTAATATGGACAACCTATAAAAAGGTCAAGAAATTATTATTAATAATGAGGTTAAATATAATTAAAATCATGGAGAATGTGATGAAATAACTATGTTAATTGTGACTCATTAGTAATATAGTTTTCGTTACGACAGAAAAACACCAATCTCCATTATAATAAAATATCATAAGGAGCTTTTATAATTGCTTGAGCACTTGTTATATCGGTTAGGAGTGTTAGAAGGGCTATCACAATGAGGGTAAAGAAAATAATAAACCGTAACAATGATGTTGTGGTTACCTGTATTAATTCTTGAATTTTCGAGATATATCTCTGTTTTCAAAGATCACTGGAACTGAGGCATTTAAAAAATTATGGCATTGCTTTTAAATGATTTTTTAAATCATTTAAAGAAGCCATAACAAGACTGCTTCAGTTCCATACTTATAATATATATATTATATATAATATCTACTATATATACTATACCCCTCTATATGACGAGAAATGGAAGTTGAATCCACGGTATGTAGTACAGGGAAAATTTGAAAAAAAACACAGGAGCATCGGCTAATAAAACTGCCACTCATTTTATTTAAACCTGTGTTTTTCAAATATTATTATATATAATCATATATATATATACATATAATACCCCTAGTATATATTATATATATATATATATGTGTGTGTTGTGTGTGTGTGAAATTACACCTTTTTGAAAATACAAATGATGTTTTATACACTCCATGACAAAATCTGTCTTTCGACCGCTTCCAATAGAAACACACATTTCTGTCAGCAATTATAAACCATCATTTGTGTTTTAAAAAATGTAAATTTCAACTGTCGGAATAATTTCATCTAATATAATACTCTATATATATATATTAATTTATTAATATATACTATATATATAATTATGGAAAAGATGACTTCACCGGTGAAATGTGAAGTTCATAAAGGTAGGCAGTGATAAACAAATAAAAAAGCTGCGCAATACGTTGAGTAGAGCCAAATATTATGTTATATAGGACCATATTAAATATAACCTCATATTAATATATATATATATACCTTATTATATAATATATATATTATATATATATTATAATATATATATATATATCTATAATATAATTAGTATTCAAATTTAACGCTAAGAAAAGTTTGATCCGTATAATCTTTACAATGCTCAATTCACGAAAGCAAGTGTTAAAATCTATTACAAGTATAATACATATTCTGAAAATATTTTCTAAAAAATCCTGCACTTCTTAGAAGTAATGGAAAAATCACTGTCTCTATAACTGTTTCCAGTACCTAAAACTGAATATAAAAATATTAAACACATTACACTTTATATATAAAGGTGGTCATAAAGTGCCGAGATAAAGCTGTATTACCAAGAGAGAAATGAAAATGAATGGAAACTTCATTTCTTTCAGAATAAAAGGTGTGTCAAAGTGCAAAAAATCTCGATACTTTTTTGCAACGACTTATATATTATATAATATTATATTATAATTATATATATATATATTTATATATATATAAGTGTGTCAAAAAAGTATCGAGATATTTTATATATAATATTATATATATATAATATATATAATATCTCTCAGGCTAGATCTGAACGCCTGTGAAGACATTAAGCGAAAACCTTAGTAGTTCGTCTGACCATTAGATTATCTTATTATAATATATAATAATATATAATTATACGATAGATAGATAGATAGAATAGATAGAAATAATAAGATTAGCCGTCGATATCATATGATAGACATGTATATGTTAAGTCAGGTAGCGAAGACATGAGTCAAAGTCTTGACTTCTGTTTATGAGTTTTTAAACCAAAAATGACTTGAAAATCGCATAAGCGATAAAATTTTTGAAAATATCTAGCCTTTTTTGTCCTCTATAGTTAAGTAAGAACCGCTTATCTGACTGTTTGTGCATTAACGAATTCACTCATTTTTTCGGGGAAGGTGGGGAGTTGTTTGGGGTTTTTGCCTTATGCCCTGACGATGGTCAATATTCTGATAACTGACAATTTACTACTCTGAGGAGAACGAGGAACACACTTTTTAGAGCAAGGAAGAAAAAAAGTTTTGTTTTTTGCAAACAGATATTTATGATTTTCTATCGGTGGGTTTTTTAATCACAAATTTCAAAAACCTGTGGCTCTACGCATTTATGTAATAATTCTTCCTTTAAAAAATTAAAACGACTTTGAAAATGATATTGCATGTATCAACATAAAAAGCAACATCAAGTGAAAATATGATTCCGAGTAATCTCCCTTTTCGCATTTAAGCAGCAGGTTTCTTCTTAAACATTCTATGCACTAGATTCCATGAATCAATACTCAAGCGCATTTGTTATTTAGTTTACTGTTTCTAATTTTGAGTTTCACAAGGTTTAATAAACAGAATAGCGACATTTCTTTTTAATGAAATATTCGTGATTTTTTTCGGAAGATTTCGGGGCTAAATTACAAAACAGATTCTAATAATTAAGCATGGATGCGTACTTCATTAACTTTGGTTCGATTAGATCGCTGACAAACAAAGACACACCGATATCGAATTATTAATATTGATATAATGATATTTACAAACGAAGAAGAAGAAAAAATGGAAAGAAGAGCTGACAAAATATTAAATAAAAATAGTGAACGAGCAATGATATTTAGAAATCTATTCTGTTGTCTACTTTGAACTAAATTTAGAAACTTAAAGGATAAAAAAGAAAACTAAAAGGATAATACTAAATTAATAATAATTTAATTATAAAAATAAAAAATTAAATAATTAAATTATATATAATAAAAATATTATATTAAATTATAAATATTTTATACTATATTATAATTATTATTAAATTATAATATAATACAAAAAATATTATTTTCAAATAAGGTCACTATTTTCGTGTATATATAAAATATATATAATATATATTAAAATGCTAATATTATCATTATATAATATTATTATGATGTTCTAATATATTATATATATTATTATGTTAGTTATATCTATCTATATTATTATATATGAAAATATATAAATATTATATATATAAAAATGTAATTTATATAATTTATATAGTATATAAAATATTATATAATATTATAAATATATTATAATATATTATAAATATAATAAAAAATAGTATTTTCATAATAAAAACTAAAAGAATAAAAAAAACCGTATACGAATTCACTAGAGGAACCAAATATTGGCGCACGTTCGACCTATAGACTGCAGTAACTTCGGCAATAAAATTACTAGGGTGAGTCAATAAGTTAGTAACGTGAGGCTGTTGGAATTTTTTTGATATAAGATGGCTACTTTACATATAGACTTGCCGACTACCATGTGGCCAACCTTCTTATCCAACCACGGCAGTGCTGCTGCTGCTGTTGTGTATTTATACTGCCTGATTCCTAATCTGAGCTCATTGACACTTGGATCTTCTAGGACGTCGGACCTAAAGGACACTATACCACAAGGACTTATTGACTTACTTATTTACTTTAAGTTCTTTTACAACTGGCCAAGGATGGCGGCCAGATACTCAACAGGTTATGGGCCCAGGAAGCTTTGATAATTAGCAGCTTCATATTGTTTTGGCGAAGTCGTGAAGGTGACAAACCACACTAAACTGTGAGATGCTGATTTTAGTCTAATACTCCCAGTGTTCTACTCACTGTATCTGGCTTAGATTACGGCCTCCGAATCCACGGTAAAGGCCTATCTGACTTGTCTAATTGTTGATATTATTGCAACCTAAGTGAAAAACCTTTAACTATGATCAACTGCATCTTCGTCTTTTTAACAACAAATGTTCATGGTTGCTTCCTTGGCATTATGGCCCAGTCCAAACTCATAAAACATAAGCTATTGGTTTAGACTACGTTGCACGTTAATCTGTGCGAATTTCAAATCACACACGGAATGAATCAATACACAATGTGTCGGCGCACCAACTGCCATGATACTACCTATCACAGCGAGACCCTTACGTGGATTAAACTACTTTGGTCATGTGATATACGCGCCAAAATATTGCAAAATGCTTCACTTCCCCTAGAAATAATATAATGGTGGCTGTTGAGTCTTAAAGAATACAATCTCCATGTAATTTAGAACCCAGTAGCTTTTCCTTATGCCACACACAGATATTTGAATATGCCGTTCGAACTGGTGAATATATAATAACTTTAAACTAATTAGATAAAACACCTTTTCAAATTTTTCCGCCCTATCGCCGGGACTCAGAATACGTGGACTGCAGCCCCTGCAGAGGAATAAGAATTAAAAGGAGTTTCCCGGTTATGACATTAAACTGCATATGGTGATGAGGTTTCAGTTCTGGAGCTCTGAAGATTATGGAGAACCTCTTTATTGCGATTACTTCCAGGTCAACTCTGACCTGGAGTGTTAGTACGTGTTAGAATCCCATAAATGGATTAAAGAGATAGGTTTCGTATTAAATATGAATACTTGACATCTTATAACGCGTATATTTCAAAAAAGAAATTGTCATTAACTACACAAAAAATGTAACTATAAACATAAAATGTTTGTAATTCCCCAATCTTTAGGCATGAAATAACCCCAGATGGGTTGAAATGCCCTTATATCAATAATCAATCATTCTCAGACTTCTGTATTACTTTTGGTGAGTTGCAAGATGTGACTTGTTCGAGAGTGGGACAGGTCGCTTCGATGAGAAGACCTGAGATCTTGCATGACACGGAGGCATCACTGAAGAATAGTCCCAACCATTCAACATTTTAGGAATAGAAACAGCGTCTTTTGAAAGATCCATTACTAAGTTTTATTAATTTTAAATTCTAAAATTATATTAAAACCCTCATGAGATTTTGCTACAAATTAATCTTCGTGTGATTTTAAATTATATCATTGAAATGAGAGTTTACTATATATATATATATATATATATATATATATATATATATATATATATATTTATATTGGGAGAATATGTGCTTAATTGAAGTCGTACCTAATTTTGAAAATTAATTAATAATTAATTAATTAGGCGGGCATACCTATTCAAATGTAAGGCTAAACAAATCGAGAAAAATCAATCTCTGTATGTACATTTCGGTCTATTAGGCCTCATCAGCAGAGCTATAGATAGGAAGACCGCCTTGTGCGTAATTCAAACCCTGACTGTCAAGCTGAGAGAGAGAGAGAGAGAGTCATCCACATACACGTGTTTCGACTTATCAAGTCTCTTCAGTGTGGCTAGACATTTGTAAGCTACCTACAGCCGGAATTGAAATCCGATCGGTTGGATGTCAGTCCGACACCTTAACCATTGGGCTGTCATTACTTACAGAATGCGAAGGGGATTTTAACTGTTTTAATACACACAACGCTTTGTATGTAAAGGCCGTCATAGAGTACTCTATCCACACACATACACACACCACATATATATATATAAATATTATAAATATATATATATATATATATATATATATATATTATATATATATACTATATATATATATGGGCATATTTTTAGTATTCTTTATATATATATATAATATATATATATATATATATTATATATTATATATTAGATTATTTATATTTTATGTTAGGGCTTTATATTTTATTTGGTTACTTTAAAAGAAAATCTGTTAATATAACCAACTACTAATTCTAATTTATGTTATAGGCACGTGTATGTTCAATTTAATTTGATTTTCCCTTAGTGTGTTTGAAATTTGCCTCCCAATTTTGTTTGTGGAATGCTATGTAAAAAGGATTGGAATTGATGAGGTTATATGAAAGGGAACCAGAGAAAAAGATAAATAAAATTTAGTAAGGTGCCGTCCGCTTTATTGAGGGCATTAAACCACCCAGAAAGTCACATTCATCTCCTTCCGGTCATAAACACAACCACCCCCTTAAAAGATGAAATGAACTGAAACCTGATATCTTTACAGGAATCACCCAAAAAAAAATATATATATAACGCCTCATGAATTATCTGTGCACCATTTTCAATAAAGTTAGCGGTCTGATTAAACTCATAGGTATACACAGATACCTATGGGCATAAATAGATCTATAAACGCAAAATTGCCGATTTTTAAGCCTTTTTCTTTACAATATATA
>CM042140.1:22575102-22695102 GCA_023376005.1 Doryteuthis pealeii | reverse complement strand
GCCCTACAGATTTTTTCAAGCAACCATACATTGATTTGTGACATTTCTTACATACTGACAATCCACAATTTACAAGAAAAGACTTCACAAATATCACACTAACACTGACCCTGTCAGCTTCGGCAATATTCCATCAGATGTCGCTTCCATTAGATAGACTCCTTTTCAAAGACTGATTCAAAGAGAATAATGTTTCTTTGGTCATCTCTGCTTTTTGTATCATGCTGTTCAAATTTCTTACGAAAATTTCGTGATTCTTAATGTCCCAGACTTTGGTAACCCACGTCTGACCCTATAAAATTATTGACCAAAGTTCATGAGATTCTTCATCTGGTTACCAAACATTTGACAATAGATTGTCATTTAAGCTTTAGACACAACTGCCGCTGGCATTCACGGGAAAAGATTACACTTTCCTTCACAAAAATCTGAAAAACGTTAGTATCAATCTTTCTTAATATAAAAAAAGATACGTAATCATCGAATAAATAATAATAATAATAATAATAATAATAATAATAATAATAATAATAATAATAATAATAATAATAATAATAATAATCTGGTGCTGATTAACAAAAAAGAAAGAACTTGTCAACTGGTGGATTTTGCAGTTCCAGCAGAGCACAGGGTAAAGCTGAATGAAAATGAAAAAATGGACAAATACCTGGGCCTTGCCAGAGAACTGAAAAAGTTATGGAATCTGAAAGTCAAAGTGATACCAATTGTAGTTGGTGCACTTGGAACGGTCCCAAATGGATTGGAAAGGTATTGGAAAATCTGGACATCAGAGGAAAGATTGAAACAATCCAGAATACTGCACTGCTGCAATCTGCCAGAATACTCAGAAGAGTCCTGAAGACCTGAGGAGACTTGCTGTCACTCAGACTCCAGTGAAATACCATCAGCTAACGCTGATGTGAAAACTCAAAAGGAGTGATTTTTAATATTTTTTAATGTGCTTCATTTTCTATCTATAAAGTTCTTTTGAATTTGACAGAGAAATAATAGTAGAGAGTTATTTGAAATTTGAATCCACTATTAATACACGTTCAAGCTGTAGCCGTGCCAATACTATTGTATGGTTACACCACTTGAATTTTAACGAAATGTGTAGAGAAAAAAGCTAAGTGGAAACTATAAATAGATGCTGCACCATATAAAACAGCAGCTGTACGGCCACTTAGCTCCATCTCACAGACCATTCAAATAAGACAAGATATGCTGTGCACTGCTGAAGAAATAAGGACGAACTCATAAGCGACGTTCTTCAATTGACTACTACACAAAGAGAGACGAATGCTAGTTGACCAGCAAAAACTAACGTTAATCAGTTCTGAGTGGGCACTTGAATCTGTCTAGAGAACTTACCAAAAGTTATGGTCGGTGGAAATGGACAGCGAGAAAGTGTCAAAGGAATCTCTACTCTCGGTACGCTTCGAGGGTTATGATGAAGTGCCAACAATTGGTATACCTCAAATGACACTTATTGTTCAAAAGTTAATGTAATTAACGTAAATATTGCTCGAGAATTTGAAATTAAGGTCTACCAGCAATACTTCCGGTAATTACCAAAATGGGAAGATAAAAGTTCGAGGATGTTACGTTCAGAAACAATACAAAGTGTAACAAATCCTACGTTAAATACAAACACGTGAATCTGGTATGTAAGCAAGAACAGTTCCTAGTTCGATACCGGTCCCCGCCAAAGCGTATGAGTAGCATAGGGATCTGTGCGGTAAAGTAAGGAGCTGATGGAAGGTGTGGCGCTCCACCTCAGATGCTAAAATAATCTCCTTGGTCTAGCGCTATTGAAAAGGGGATAGACTCCCTCGCTGACTGGTTGTACCGACTTTAGGCCGCCCCGTCGACTTTACTTTACTTTACTTATATATATATATATAATATATATATATATATATATATATATATATATATATACGTAGAAGTATCTTACTCGTAGCAGTATATGACCCCTGGATGAAAATACCAAGGGAATAACACCGGTTAAAATATTGATAGAAAGTGGCGCTTCATCGTGTGACAGTTAAGTTAATCTTGAAGAAATGTATACCTCTGTTTTTATCTGTTCCGAACCCCAACCAATATTATGAATTAAAAATTAATGTTGAATTTTTTTTCTTAATCTACAAAATAAAAGGTAATTAACAGCTACATATATAAAACGCCATGTGCAAACACAAACGCACGCACACATGTATGTGTCTGTGAGATCTTGCATACGTGCGTCCATTGTTCTCCTGTTCGAAAATTGTGTAAAAAAAATGAAATTCATTCCCACAGTATATTAATTTTTATATTGAACTGCTTACCGTCATATAAGCAAAAAATATTGCATTTTCTTTATATATATATATATATATATATAATATATATATATATATATATATATATGAATTTTAAAAAAACAGGTGGGGTACAACGGTTTACTTATTCCGTCTCTCCATCATAAATATTTCGCTCTTGAAGAACACCGCTTTATTAAAAGGTCGAAACCGATTCTGTCAGCGAACTAATAACATCATTTGTTTTTTCCTAAAAATGTTTAATTCATACTGTCGCATTTACTTCATATATATATATTATATATATATATATATATATATATATATATATATAAAATGTACAAATCATTATTGAAAAATGTTAGATGGAAAGCAGATCCGATATAAAAGATTGAAATGTTTCATAGTTACTTCCCTTGGACCCTGTTAACTCTGAGTAAACCGCCAGTGAACAAGAATGAATAATATACATCTGGATTATTAGAGTTAATGAAAAAAAGTTTTTACAGAAAAAGACAAATACTTTTATTTGATAAGATATAAATTTATCGATTATTTATATAAAAATTATTTAAAGTAAGCCTCGTATCCAAATCTCATTTGCATAGGTTTATTTATAATTAGCACTCTTCTCCGGCTTATTTTGTCTTATATATATATGGGAAGACCGCCTTGTGCGTGATTCGAACCCTGGCTGTCAAGCTGACAGGCGAGGACCGTAACCCCTACACCAACCGGACTTTCTTAGATTTTTCGTTTTGTTTAGAAGTAGGTATTATTCCTCTTACAGTGACTTTTTCTACACGACAGTATGAGAAGTAAATACACAAGCGATGTGTTTTTGATATGGCTTTTTTTAGCAGACAATTTTTGGGAGAATATGTGCTTAATTGAAGTCGTACCTAATTTTGGAAGTTAATTATACAAACGAACAAACATTGAGACACACACACACACTATATATATATATATTTGTATTCATACACTTATCTTTCTACAAATATATGTACGAGGCAAAATAAACCGGAAATAAAAGTCTTCATCGGGGCAGCCTAATGTCGGTATCAGCCAGGCACGGATGGAGTCTATCCCCTTTTCGCTAGCGCTAGACCAAGGAGATTATTTGAGCATCTGAGGGGGAGCGCCACACCTACCATCAGCTCCTCACTTTACCGCACAGATCACTGTGCTACTCATACGCTGAGTTGGCGGGGGCTGGTATCGAACCAAGAACCTTGTGATTCCTAGCCGAACACTCTACCGACTGAGCCAAACCGGAAATAATTCCTAATAAATATTAATCAAACATATGCATATAAGATCTAGCTACTTTGTTTATTTTGAATATTTTTTTAAATAAATATTGTCCCATCTATGGGTTAAATAGAAAAATGTATTTATAGAAAATTATATTATCCATTAATTGATTTATTTTAAAATCTTTATCGGCATTAAATGACCCACTGAGGTTGATATACAGTAAAAACAAACCAAACCAAACCAAAATAAATATCGTATAGTGTAAAACAAAATTTAATGGAAGCATAATATAATTTTATATGAGTAAACAAGTGTTTTTCATATTAGGAAAAAATTGATTTTTGATATCAATTTTTATATTGTTTATTTACTTATTTATTTTATATTCACAATATTGTCATAGAATTCAGTCATAATTGTTCTACATTTTCCATGTGGTAATTTAATAAAAATTGGTTAACTGAATTTGTCGTTTCGAGGTTTATACGAAGGCCATATTAAGTCAACAGAATTGAAATTTAGTCGAACATAAGATTTAGTTTGGACGAAGAAGATTCTAAAAGCAATTTCAATGTGATTTCACTAAAATAAATTGCCTTTATCAAATTTGTAGTATTCAAAACAATTTACACAAACATGAATATTGGGCATTATATTAAAAAGAACTATTTGCACTCTTAATGGATGTGAAGGCTGTTACATCAATTATAATATCTAGCATTATTGATGTTAAAAAGCAATTTGTATTGCATAAAGCATGTCTGCAGTATAATTATCACCACTCCATTATATTCACACTGGTTTCTAACAAGAGATATGCATCTAGGTTTTCGAACTTAAGACACAAAAGTAAACAAAATATAGAAAATGCAAAAGTGTATGTAGAGTGACAAGCATGTAACACACACACACACACACATATATATATATATATATATATATTATATATATATATATATATTTGATATGAGCATGGCAATAAAAAAATTAATAAATTAAATAAAATAAGATAAATATAATATTAAAAAGCAAAACAAAATAGAATCTAGCAGGCTTTATAATTACAATTTTCAATAAAATTAATTTCATTCTAAGATCCTAAATCAAACACACACATACACACATATTAATGTATATGAACAAGGCATGCACGCAAACAGAACACACACACACACACACACACACGGTGTTGGGACTTAATAACAAATACACCGCACACACACAACAGGACAACAGGTGATTTTGATAGACAGTAAATTTACACACCCGCAACCATAAACAATCAAACGATATCAGGAATGTTAATCTCAGACACATATTAATAGAAAAGAGATCAGATGGTCCTGTTAGTAAACAAAAAAACATGCTTAGAGGGCGAGCCAAATCTGGAATAATAATTAACAAAAAAAAATAATAAAAAAAGCAAATGAACAGAAACAGAAACGCGCACACACACACTTACACACACATAAACAAGCACCACCACCCACCCACCCACCCCACACACACAGAATTTGGAAGACATGAGACAGAACAAATGAACAGCCACTAGCAACAACTTCAGTTCTAATAATCTTCTGTAGATGGGATTTTTATCCCGAAATATAAAGAATAAATCACAGGTTAACAAACAACACCACAGTTACCTGCTTTTTTTTTCTTTACACTTGCATTGGGATAGCCTTCAAAACCAACCAGCAAACCAATATAAACACAATGCTTCAAGCAAATCACAAAACCCTTATATATATATATATGTTCAGGAAAAATTTGACAGTTTCATAAGGAAAAAGAAAAAAGGTTTGGTAACTACAAAATTTAATGGATTGTAAAGAAATTCAACAGGCACGGAAATTACATTACTGTCAACAAGTTTCACTCAAAATAACCGCCATTAGCGTCGATCACAGCCTCAATCCTGCTCCGGAATCTGGAGCAAGCTGATGTTACAGTTTCCCTTGGAAGGGTCTCAAAGACTACCTTAATTCTGTCGATTAACTGGGCTTTTGTAGTACTGACACGGCGATTGGTGTCTTTCTCAACAGCGCCACATACATGGGGTTAAGATCTGGGGAGTTCGGAGGCCAAACATTGGGACTGGTGTAGTCGTAAAAATTCGCCGATATATATATATATATATATATATATATATAATAATATATATATATATATATATATATATATATATGAACAATTTTCATAAACATCTAATTCTATATTTGTGTTATATGTATTGATATATTAGACACATAATTCCTCATAAATGACTATTTACAGGTACGAGACTGCTAATGTTTACTTTTCACTTAAATTTATTATCTACCCTTCGGCTAATATTTAGAAAATATCATATTATTGTCATACTACAATGGTTGACGGAGAAAGAGGGAATATTGTGGGTAAACTACGCTTCCATATTTAATTCTAGAGTAGTATTTGTAAACTTTGGAAGAGGTCATTAATTTGATGACTATGATTCACAATCGCAGAGGAAATATGAATATCATTTATGATAACCAAAAAACTAATGATGTGCGTGTATCAAGATTCTTGTCCGCAAAATAAATTATATAACAAGGGCCTTTGAAATATATCAGTTTGTGCGTATGTGTTATGAAAGCCCGTATAATTTACGATCATCTGATATCACAACTGAATTCCGCGGAGACAAAAATGAAGAACAATGGCTAGAATATTCTAGATTCTAAATTAGCATCATACAACTGTCAACAAGCTAGTGCATATATAATGTGAATTTTCTCTATTCTACGTATTTGAGATATAACATTTTATAGAACCTTCATTTTTTTTTAAATATCATGATTTGTTCAGGGGACGCAACTCAGATTACCATTATCGAAATATTATGAGTTATTTCCCTTAGTGTTTTATAAGTTATTTCCCTTAGTTACTTTTTTGGTTTTGTTTTTCTGATAATTCGATAATTGTATTTAAAATTTCGAATATAAAAAAATCTGAATATATAAGGTGGATGGTTAGAAATCAACAAAACAGAAGTTTGAATGCACAGGCAAATATTTTGAAAAATGTATTGATATTAACGAATTTACTTTTCTTTCAATTTACTTTTCTTTCAAAAAAAAATAATTACCTTTAAAAATTTTGATGAGATATTCCAACATTTTGATATTAGATTAAAGTTTACAGCGACTAAGAAAATATTCTTCAAATATAGTTTCATTATTTCATGGTAATTCTTTGTTTTCAGTATTATTTAAGATAGTACGAAAAACAGAAAAATCCTATTTTTTCATTCGATGCCAACTAAGCAATAATGAAAATTAATTCCCATTTATAGAAATATATCATTACATCATTACACGTAAATATTTCATTAGGTTACTCTCATAAAACCTTACAATGGTAGCAAAACGTTTCTATATCTTTCGAAAAAATAACTCTTTTTTTATACAGTATAATTTTGAAATATTAAGAATATATATTTCTAAACTTGGGTTTTCATCGAAAGCTCGACAAAGAATGCCATTAGATAAATAAATAGAAATACTCAAATTCATTTATTTATCATCGAAAAATATATCTTGGTTGAAATATTTTCTATATTTGATTTTGATATTTAAATCAAATAAATGATAGGGGTTTCAAACGATAAATCAACTTTAACAAAAATATAATGGAAAATAATATATATATATATATATATATATATATATATAATATATATATATATATATGGAGGATATGTGCTTAATTGAAGTCATACCTAATTTTGAAAATTAACTAGTTAATAATTAATGAATTTAGGCGGGCATATATGTTCAAATGTAAGGCTAAACAAATCGAGAAAATGTCAATTCCTGAATGTACATTTCGACCTTCAGGGATTGACATTTTCTCGATTTATTTAGCCTTACATTCGAACATATATGCCCGCCTAAATTCATTAATTATTAACTAATTAATTTTCAAAATTATGTATGGCTTCAATTAAGCACATATCCTCCTAAAATTATCGGCTAAAAGCCATATCAAATAAATACATTGTTTGTTTACTTACTCTCATATATATATATATATATATATATATATATATATATATATATGGGAGAAATAAGAGGAAATTAATCCGACAATATGTGGAGAAAGATAGACAAACACGAGATGTTGTACAAGAAGGATGTTTATTGTAGATAGTGATGTCGACGTTATAACGTTTCGGTCTGTTAAACCTTCTCCAGGATGTTGGATTGAGTTCTTGCTTCAGTATAAGAATGGCCACCGTTGAAGCAAGAACTCAATCCAACGTCCTAAAGAAGGTCTAACAGATCGAAACGTTATAACCTCGACATCACTACCTACAATAAACATCCATCTTGTACAACATCCTGTGTTTCTCTACCTTATTCCACATATATATGCAATTATTTTATTGATTTATCAAGGGAGATAATATTTACATAAAAATAGTAACAGTTGTATATATATTAGCACTAAAAATGAAAGAGTTGCTTCCCTTGCACTTGCATCACATGAAAAATTCGATTCAATTTCATCGTGACTCTACCTATAACTATTTTGAAATCATCTAATTTTCAAAAGGTTCTTTACATCCATTTATTATTTCATTTTTTTCAAATTGATCAATGCATAATAACATTTGTTAATTAAGTGTTCGCATCTGAGATCCTTAGAGATAAAATGAAATATACCCACTTGCAGATAATACATTCATGTATACATTATGCGACAACCATCAGCTTTAATGTACACAATGAAGAAATATATATATATATATATATATATATATATAATATATATATATATATATTAATTTTAATTTAAACTGAATAACATTCCCAGATAAATTGTTGATTTCAAGTTTTATTTAAAATTTTGCTGAACTAAAAACACATTAAATATAACAATACTATAACAAAAAAACAAAAAATTTAATGGAAAACTGTTTATGACGTAATTACTCTTGTTTCTATACATAAATATATGTATTTCATTTTTCAGAAAAAAATAGTTAATATTTTAAATCGAAGATTCAATAAGTCTCAATAATTTTACAATAAGACTAACATTGTCATTTCAAGAGAAGGTCAAGATTGATAACTCTATTGGATGTGAAGATAATTATTAAAAAAAATTATTAACAAAGATGGTTTATCTTTTTAAAAAAATTTAAGAAGTTTTTTTAGATAATAAGATTGAAAATAAATGATAACATTTTAATTTTTAATCTTATTGTTTTTCTAATAACATTATTTCCTTTTTTATTAGCGATTTTAAAAAAATGCTAATTAGTAACACTTACCACGGGGAAAAAAACACTATATTTGCCAAGTTACTGAGAAACTTGTTCATTGAGGGAATAAGTGGTTATTTTGGTGAGACATTTTTATGCAGAAGTTGGTCTGTTTCCTGCAGAAAAAAAAACACAATATAACACAGTATATAATTTAGAATAAAATAAAATTGTTTTTTTCGTTACCGCTACACGAGGAGTTGGATTCACGTGTGTGTTAAAATCTTAAAATCCCATTCAAACCATCAATAAATTTTTAAAAATTGAAACAAGATTTCATAGCCAAACTCTTTACGTTATTGTCAGTCTCAGAAGTTGTACTTAATCATCACATGCATAATTTGGTTTATTTTTAAAGTTGAGTTTACTTTTCAATTTCTATCCTCGAAGAACCAACCTTCCATCAATAAAGTTAGAGTCATGGCAGTTGTGTGCAGCGCTTAGCTCAGTCGGTAGAGCGTTGGGCTAGAAACCACAAGGTTCCTAGTTCGATACCGGTCCTCGCCAACTCAGCGTATGAGTAGCACGGGGATCTGTGCGGTAAAGTAATGAGCTGATGGTAGGTGTGGTGCTCCACCTCAGACGCCAAAACAATCTCCTTGGTCTAGCGCTATTGAAAAGGGTATAGACTCCCTCACTGACTGTCTGATACCGACTTTAGGCCGCCCCGACGACTTTACTTACTTATATATCAATCTGAACCTAATTAACTTAAAATATGCGTGTTAATATGTCAGTATCTGCTTATCAGTTCAACAGATATTCTTCATCAAGGAAAATGATTTAAATGTTTTATTTAAAAAAACAATCTAGCTTCTTGGTCCAACCCCAAACAAACCAAGTCATATATGCATGTAAAATACTGAGGCTTGCTGATTATCTCAGATGTAAGAGAAAAAAATTTTGATTGTAGACGAAAGTAAAAAAAATTTGTTTGAAAAACATTTAAAATGCCAAATCAGTGACTGAAGTTGAATCTCTTATCTAATATTTTTTTTCTTCTCTTTACAGGTGCATCTGGAGTTCGAGGTGAACCAGGTAGGTTCTACATTTCATATACTAACTTAAATGTTGCAATTCGTTTTAATATTTTCAATTGATAATATGTTAATTGCTTTTTTTTTCTGAAACATGCGAATAACTTTATTCTCTTATCTATAAATATATAACAAAACAAATTTCATAATATGTTCTACTAATACTATATCACTATCATTATTACTATTATCATCGTTACTATCATCATCATCTATGCATTTGGGAGTTAACGCTGTATAAACAACGATCATTGCTATTTAACTTAAATTTAGTAAAGTGATTGTTTTATGCAGTGTAAAGAATACAAAAATGTATTGTATGTTTGTATTCAGATTTATTTAACTATATGTTATTGTTATTTATAAATACTGACGTTCTGCCTGAAACTCAATGTTGTTGTTTTTATCATCCTATGAAGTTTAGCTTTGTTTTGTTTATTTCTTGTCTTTAAGAAATAATCCTTGTAATTAGCTCCTAGTTGAAAATGCATGATAACTGACATTAATTCTCTAAGGTTTGATTTTTGAGGCTCTGATTTTCCAGAATATCATTGTTTTAGTATACACGTTCAAGATTCCTGGATCGAATCTCGGTTGATATGTTTCTTTTTCCTCTACGATACAATAGGTGCATAATCTAATACATTGACTCAATCTAAACTTCTTTTTTTTTAATGGTCCTTCATAACCTCGGCTTTTTAAATATGCACACATTATATATAATTCAAAACTTTGGTAACATAAGTGGTAGCTCTCTCTCTCTCTCTCTCTCTCTCTCTCTCTCTCTCTCTCTCTCTCTCTCTCTCTCTCTCTCTCTCTCTCTCTCTCTCTCTCTCTGTGTAGGTGTGTGTATGTGTGTGTAGATTTTACACCACCAGCTGATTGATCGGATCAGGCCTCACCAACCACCTGACGAGTCAAAGTTAGCTCTAAAGCCATGGATTAAACGTCAAGAATATATTATATAGATTCTGATTCTCTCAAAAAATGATACCGCCTTCAGAAGGCGGTATCATAATGTCTGTTAGGGTCGCTATCCACCACAAACAAGTCTTCTTTTTAATGGTGGATCGTCTTACCACTCTACAGAGGACACTTTCCACCTTTTCTAGCCCCCCACCCCACCCCCTAGAGAGGCAGATATCAACCACCCATGACAGATAGGCTGTTAAAATGATATCAAACGGCCGACATATATGTTGATACGTTTTCTTTTAAGATGTAAGGGGAATAACTCAGAATGGCTTATTTGTTAGTAACTACCCTTATCACCATATGGCTTGGATCAGCGTGTTCATCCGTCGCCTTTGAAATGTACATTACGAAGGCGCCGGTACATCTCAATCACCACATTTCAACATCATTTATTCCATGTCTTCATTCATTCATTCATTCATTTGCCATATGACACATAATCCAGAAGATTCTTGAAATTTCACTGCTGTATGATATCTTGTGCTTTAAAATAAAGATTCATTAAAAAAATAAAATAATGAAATTTATTGTGTACAGTGCTCAGGTGCACCACAACTCATCAAAGTCTCATGTCAAGTACACAGAATAATGTATAAGTGTCAGGAACATGAACAGTTTACAGTAATAATATGCATGTATGTGTGCGCGTGTGTGCATATGTATGTGGAGAGTGGCATCAGGTATAGTGTCGGCGGACTACAGGACGCATGGAGGCCTTGAAAGCCTACAACAGGACGCGGGCAGTTTATTCCATGTCTCCGCAATTATGAGCGTGAAAAAATGTTTCCGAAAGTCACGTGAGCAGTGCTGTTTTCTGACTTGCCCACGTGTGTTAGAAAGATTTCTAAATACGAAATAGCTCTTCTTGTCAACGGTTTATTTTCCCCTTGCAAACTGATAATACGTCGACCAACAAGACATTTTTTATTCTTATTTAATCCCCATTTCGGAAAAGACAAATATTCACGGATCAAATAATGTATTTTTCCTTATCAGCAATATAATTCCTCGCCTAGTAACGTTATTTACTTATGTCATTTGTCCTTTAGATTTTACACCAGTGATAAATGATGTGTTAAAGTTGAACATGACACATAAAATAGCATGTGTCTTTAATATTTCAAAAATCATTTAAGCCTTTTTTAGCAATTTGCATAGTTTTTAAAAATATTTCCATGTTATCGTGTTATATTTGCTCTTACTGAGGATCAAGTAACAGCAAGCCTCCTTGATACACAATAAATCGTATTTATTCTGATAACCTTTCTTCCCGGATTTATAGGACTGTTTCTAGCACATCGACAATTATTTTAAACTTCTCATTTTCACTTTAAAGTTAGTTTTAACCGTCACTTTTAAAACGTTACCTTGGAGTTGTCTGAACATTCTACAACAAGCAAGTGAACAGGTTTTAAGCATTAATATTACAAGTCACATTTTTGTTTACATAACGTAACACATAAAAATAACATATCATAGCGAGATTTGTTTAAGTTTATTAACGATAATGTACTAACTAAAGGGGGAAAAAAAGCAATTTTCAATAGAACTTGTAATTTAAATGTAGTGTGGGATCGTCGTTCATATTCACCCAAATCATAATTTCGTAGGGGCAACAACTTGAACGTTAAATACAGTATAGAAATAATTCTCCTTATTCATTTGCAGTTTATTAAATAAACTGTATTATATGGACTAGTACAAAATAAAAAAACACCCTCCGGGCGATGTAAAAATAGATTTTTGAAACATATTGTCTGAGGGGTGGGAGTAAAAAATTCAATGTCAGCAAGTTTGTACCCTAAGTAAGTAAAATCCTCAAATTCATTAAAGGATTAAAAAATAAAACAATTTGAAATGTAAACTTTAAATATGTATTAAAATAAAGCAAACTATATATAGATATATAATACCAGTCATGTATTTATTAAAACTTGTTTTAAAAAAACTATGAGGACTGTCTAATGTTGCATGTTCAAATTTTGAGTGTATTTATTCTATGTTATGACGATTTTGGGTAATGTGACGTAAGCAGTGATGTAGTTTTTGTTACAGACAAAAACCGGAAGCGAATCTCCATTATTAATAGATTATTCGGACTATTGATAACATCTTTATGGTTATTTGCATATTCGGCCGATATGCCCTCCGGCTTTCTTCAGGCATTTCTTGTCGGAAATGGGAACCTTCTCTTCGAACTCTGGAACCTTCACGGAACTCCAAACCTAACTCTTTATTTAATCCACGGAAGTAGACTGTTCTGATTCCGTTAACCATGAAAGGGTATAAGTGTTAAGCTGTGTTTATTATGCTATGTTACAATTGGACACATGGCATAGTGGATATAGGCGTTGAATTAATACATTTCTTATTGACAGTTATCTCTAGGCTGCAGGTTCAATCCTGATCAAGGGCGACAGTAGCATAGAATGATTAACCCATCTTAACTCTTGTACCCAGTCATGGTTAACGGAATGAGAACAGTCTACCCTCGTGGATTAAATAAAGGGTTAGGTTCGAAGTTCCGTGAAGGCTCCCGATTACGACATGAAGATTCCAGAGTTCAAAGAGAAGATTCCAGAGTTCGAAGAGAAGATTCCAGAATACCTGAAGAAATCCAGAGGATACATCGGCCAAAACGTTGTGCAGAGAACAATAATTGTCTACCAGGTTTTCCCTATTGTTATATTAAATATCTCTTTGGTACTAAAGCTTGTTAAATAGACACAGGAAACCAATTTCAAGTTAAAAGTTGAGTTCTAATGCGATGACAACAGTCCACCACAGTAATGTGCAACAATAGTACAACAGTATTTTATGACCAACGAACAATACCAAATTCCAAAAAAACACCTGTTTGTTCTGTCACTAGTACTATTTTATTGCGTGCTGTTCTCGAGGGAATTTTTCATACGCCAAAGATCTAGTCTTGCCAATTATCTAGGCTCCGAAATCACGTCTTAAATTATGGCTGTTCCTCTTTCTGAGTTTTTCAATCCTCCTGTGAATGTGAACGTGCTTCATTCCCGGAGATAAGACATCATCTGTTTTACAATGACAATGGTGAAATGATACTGTCACAGTAGTACTAATAAACTTAAAGTAGTAACTAATAATCAAATGGTTTCTTTTAAGTAGAATAACCTATACTTACGTCTGTTAATGGAGGCGCGTGGGCAAGTGGTTAGAGTCGTGGAAAATGGACTCGTCGATTCGAGTTCAATTCCTAGACGAAGCTGTTGGCATTTCACATAGCGCTAATACCCTTGGGAAAGGTATGAATCCATATATTCTCCCTCCAGCTATTAGATAGTAGGGCAGACTGGGCCCTTCAGCCTTGGGTAGGTAACCAGTCTAAGAGAGGGATAACTCTGAATTCAAAATTCCTGAGGTCGGTCGTTGATTGGGTTTGTGGCAACCCTTGATGCACCAATTCTTTCCTATCGACTGTGCCAAAAAGTGTGGATGGTCCAACACAAGCCTTCATCACTATAAACAAATCCCTGTGTGGGAGTTCATTGTGTGTATGAACCCTCATACGTTGAAAATCGACGGTAGAGTCCTTTTTTTTTTAATCGTGATAAACAACTTTTTACGATTGTATTATAGTACTTGATTAGCATTTGCATTATTTGCATTATTCGGACTATTTTCCTCAACATTTCGGCCAATATGTCCTCCGGTCTTCTTTAGGTGTTTTTTGTAATCGGGAGCCTTCACAGAACTTTGAACTGAACCCTTTATTCAATCCATGGGGGTAGACTGTTCTCATTCCGTTAACCATGACCGGGTACAAGTGTTAAGCTGTGTTAAGTATTCTATGTTATCATCGTCCTTGGCCAGGATTGAACCTACAACTCAGAGACGATTGTCACTTAGAACCGTATTAAGTCAACTCTTATATCAGTTGCGCCATATGTTTAACTGGACAACCGCAGATAACAATAAAGATGAGGACAATCCGAATAATACAAATGATCAAGCTTCATCTAAAAAAATCAGAGAAACTGGTTTGCATTGTTAATTTGAAAAGATATTATCCAAATAAACAATAAGTGGCAATAAAACACATAGTTGTCAGTGTTAGGGTCTTTAAAAAAATGTAAAAAGACTACTAAACAGTTAAAAGATGATCTAAGATGTGTTTAAGTGAACCAAAGAAAACGTATGGGAGACAGTTTTCTAAACCGGAATTAGATTTCTCGAATTATTTTCACATCGACGCACATTTAAAAAAATATATATCCAGCTCCATATAAAGAAAATAAGTAAACGCATCATTTAGTATTAGTAACGTTTCCCGAATTACTTTCTTTTCTTCTTTTTTTTTTTTTAATAAGCGACATTCTTAAAGGAAATTCATACATTATTCATCCTGTCTGTGGCATCTGCTCCTCGGTGATAACCAGCAACATGGTAATTTACCAAACTGAGCTTCTTGAATCATCAGATCAGATGAAGGAGTTATCAAGTACAAACCGAACTCACAAGCCGAACTCACAAGCCGAACTCACAAGTAATGGTTTGCTTCCTGAGTGAACTAACCATTATTAAAACGTAGGGCATTTTTTGTAGTTCAATCGATAAATGAAATGCGGATTTTTGTGTCCGTTCGATTTGCTAAGTTTAGTTGATATTTTAACCCGATTCGAATTTTGAAAAAGTTACTCATTTTCCATCAAAATTTGTTGTAAGGGTTCGAGCCCCGATTAAGAATAAAATTCTGTATGCTGATTTTCCCGGTTATTGTATCTATTTATGCGAAACTCGATTTTTTTAAAAACTCAAATCTATATGAACTGTACAGTCTCGTAACAAATTAAGTTAAGCTTAGTAATCCATTCTGATTTGTATAGAGTATATTTTATTTCACTCTATTACGTTCCCTTTTTGACTAATATCCTTCAAAAAGGCAGCCCCTATCCCCAGTATTGGTTAACTAGTACCATTAATGTTCTTCTGCAAAGATTGTTCATATGCTTTTAAAGGAAAAAAGAAAAATTTACCTAGAATATATTTATATTTATATTAATGAAACCAGTTAATAACATAACTGACGACGCTGCCCAGCGCTGATTAGTCAGTCGTATTTCGAACATATATATTTTTATTGTTTAATACTATTTCTGTCCCATAAAAGTTGTTACATTTCGTGCAGGTAACTTATAGACAGATATAAGAACAGCTATAGGACAGGGTTATCTTTCCGTTAGGTTAAGTGCAATTTCAGGTCTAGTTAGGTTCAATGCTTTTAACGATTACGTAATAAATGATTATTTTTAAGAGTCTGATGAGAACATTTTAAAGAATAAAATACTATTTAAATGTTAGTTTGTGTGCACACACGTCTATGTGTAACTTTGGCAATTTTGTTAGATGATAGATTTTGTTTTTAATTTTGATGGGTTTTATTTTCTTTATCTAACCACGCAGATCTAAATCGATAAACGTAATAAAACTCAGAACTTATTTTTTAAATGCGACAACAGTAAATTCATTAAGATTATGATGGGTCTAGGTTAATGCACTCAGTAAAAATTCTCTATCTTTCGCTTGAAAGAAAACAAAAATGCTAATAGAATTGGTTAGGAGGTTGATTTAGAAGGCTATCACAATGCAGGTGTAAAGAAAAAAATAATAATACGGTAACAATGATGTTGTGTGTTAACCTGAATTAAATACAGGTTAACACACAACATCATTGTTACCGTATTATTTTTTTTTCTTTACACCTGCATTGTGATAGCCTTCTAAATCAACCTCCTAACCAATATATACACAATGCTTCAAGCAAATTATAAAACTCTCTTATATTTTTAATATTTTAAATAAATTTAATGATGCAATGTAATTTCAATATATACTAATCAGTTGATTTAAATAGGAAGACACGGCGTAATCACTGTTAAATCTGGAGTTTAAAAACCAAACAAAAAAACAATGTTTCCTTGCAGAAACGTGACTGCGATGTTGTATGTCATGAGAGTTTTATATTCATAATTAGAAAGAATTAAGTTATTTTGAAAATCTTTTTAGTGGCAATGTTTGGCTCTTTGACATTTACTGTAGTATACATCACGCAGAGTCCAGCAAATTTTCTGGCAATCGTCAAGACGGCGGCCAAATATCGAGTGAGAATTAAATACAGGTTAACACACAACATCATTGTTACCGTATTATTATTTTTTCTTTACACCTGCATTGTGATAGCCTTCTAAATCAACCTCCTAACCAATATATACACAATGCTTCAAGCAAATTATAAAACACTCTTAGCTAATAGAATTATTTCGTGATAAGTAGCTCTTTTTAATTCCATGTGTTTGTATTTTCCTGACGTTTAAATAAATGAAAATAAGAACACAGAAACTATTTTAAAAGCAAAAGAAGAAAAAATTAAATTAAGAGGAATTATTCGCCAAAATCTTAAAGATCCATCTTATTTGTTACACAGCCAATGTTTGTTTTTTTTAAACTTGACATTATTTCGTTGATATTTTCTATTTTTTTAATAGTAAAGTATCAATTTTGTTTCAATGTTTAAAAAAAATCTTCTTTTTTTTCAAGTATCTATAATTGTTTCAATGATCGAGAAACATTATATTAAAAATGTTTTTATGAAATCTGTTTGCATTTTCATCATAACTAATTGTATCAAATATATATATACGTTACCTTAAGATGGACTGTGATTGATTGAGCAAGGGACATAACTGTTGGTGAATTTGAATATTCCTCTCATTACATACGGTATTGCTACAAGGCTACAAATTCATTACCTTAATATTTATTAACTGTCAATAATTCAATACAAAATGTGAAATGGACAAAATCCAATATTCAAACGATTATATACGTAACTATAAGAAAAGACAATGGTTGTCATTTAAGAGAAGTATACAATAGTATCGACGCTTTAGTAAAACACTATGATAAAATTCTGCGAACGTAAGAACAAATGAAACATAGAAATGAATATACACTGTGAACATATGAAATGCAATATGGAATATGAGGTAAAATATGTATACAAATATTGAAGTCAGTAAGTCTACTGTTGGTTTGAATAACAGCTGCTAACTAAGTACAACCTAAGCAGTGTCCAAGATAGTTGGTATATATAGAAATCAAGAATGATCCATTCATGAATTTGGGTGATTTGGGTGATTCCATTCCTTGAGTTCTGATTGGCTGCTTGACTGCTTGATTTTAATGAAATTGTGGAGTCTTATAAATACCTTGTCATTCTGCAGTAGACTTTGTGACTATTTGGGTTTGTATTTAAGTTACAACCGTTTGTTGCCTTGTCTTCCCAGTTCGACGGTAATTGGAACTTTAATTATTCTTCACCAAATATTGCATACCACCTGCTTGTTTCATTTCTGGAATTGTATGTATTTATCAGCTTCTCCGCGCATGATTAGGAGTGAGACAAGATCAAATTTTAAGCGGAGTTTTACAGGTTTGAATTCAGAGTTTTTTTCTACGAGACAATTTGCCATCCCAAGGTTAAAGACACAGTATGCGTAGTATTTACCCATAGCTAGAGGGAGAATTGTTGGATGGACACCTTTCCCAATGATATTAGCGCCATGAAAAATGCAACCAGTCATGTTCAGGTTTTGAATTGATGCCCATAACTAAATCTCTTATCTAGAATCTATCGTATCTGATCACTGAAATATAAAGTCGCCTTTTGTATGTTTAATATTTAAGTATAATGGAGTTTAGTTCCTTAAAAGTAATGCTAGTCTCCAGAGACAGAATAGAAATTAGCCTACCTGATATCTAAAAAAAAAATCCAGATATCACATAAGAAATGCTTTTGTAGAATTTTTGAAAAATGTATTTTTATTGCTTGTCAAGCACAAGAGGAAACAACAATATTCATTATAGTAAAGTAAGTAGTCAAGTCGTCGGGATGGCCTAAAGTCGGTATCAGCCAATCAGCGAGGGAGTCTATCCCCTTTTCAATAGCGCTAGACCAAGGAGATTGTTTTGGCGTCTTAGGTGGAGCGCCACACCTACCACCAGCTCCTTACTTTACCGCACAGATCCCTATGCTACTCATACGCTGAGTTGGCGAGGATCGGTATCGAACTAGGAACCTTGTGGTTTCTAGCCGAACGCTCTACCGACTGAGCTAACCCGGCCCTATTCATTATAATACTGTTATATTCCTAAATATTACAGCTTAAATCCTCCATAGTTTACTTGTAAATGAGTAGAAGTTCACATATATACACACCGGTAAGTCACATGAAATTCAAAGATTACAGAAAAGAACTCAAGTTGCAAGAACCTTAACTGGCGAAAATAGCAAATTGAGGGTGTATTTGACCAACCCCTCCACCACGGACAGGGTGTGACACAAGGTCCATTAAGTAAAGTAAAGCTATTTTGAATTAAGAGTTTTTTCTTGTTCTTGACTTGTTGACGAACCAACACAGTCTCCTCTACTATTTACCCATAGGTTGGAAGAACAGATGGATTCCTGAATTTCCCAAGGGCATTAGCACGAATTGAAACGCAGACTAATCTAGGATTTGAAAACGGATCACCGATTCCATTTCCTATAACGCTAACACCATTTCCGATCACTGAATAAAACCCAATATATATATATATATATATATATATATATATATATATATATATATATATATATTTACCGATTAATACATTTTTCAGTTAGATACATTTTCGATATAGATAGTACACAACACAATTTTATTCATATTATTCGTTCGTGTGTTTAATGGATAATGCAATAATTAGACAAACGAGCAAATATATGCACCCTCCGGGTGCAAGTATTTTAGTTAAATTTTATAATAAAATATGATATTAAATTAGAAAGGCTAATGAAACTGAATAATAGAGATAAAAAGATTTTGAACAGAGGGGGTATGATTGAAAAATAGAACAACTTTGAAACTAACACTTCCACCATTTTCCGTTACTCCCGTCTTTCATTGGTAAATTTTCCTAATTAAACTGTTTAGTTAAAATAGGAAGTAAAGAATAATATTAGAGTTATTTCTTCTTGTTAAGGGATTTCTTTTAAGATTTACTGAAGAGATTTTTGCTCATATTCAATAGGATAAAACCAAACAATTAGAAATCAATAATACTAAGCATGTATTTATTAAAATCAATTTTTTAAGATCAATATGCAAATTAGCCTTTCCATTCATGCTGTAAACCGCTAATTTGTTGTATATATAAATACAATTGCATGTTATTAGTATGTAGATATGGTCAACAGTGGCTTCGGCCTCTGGACCATTGATATAATTAACAGCGTCGATCCCAGGGGGCCATCCCCCCAGGCAACACCTGCCCCCTTGATTTAAAGGGACAGGGCTGGGTTTATTGCCCAGTGCCTGAGGCGCCCCCCTTGAGGGGGAATGCCGACGGGATCGACGCAATTTTTTCACCGGCCACTCCATGAGCTTCGGTTTGTGGGTGGTCCCACGTTAATAGGGACTTTGTGCCTGACCCGTACAAGTGGGGTACGCGGTAAATACCATGTAGATATGGTCAACAGTGGCTTCGGCCTCTGAACCATTGATATAATTAACAGCGTCGATCCCAGGGGGCTATCCCCCCAGGCAACACCTGCCCCCTTGATTTAAATGGGCAGGCCTGGGTTTATTGCCCAGTGCCTGAGGCGCCCTCCTTGAAGGGGAATGCCGACGGGATCGACGCAATTTTTCAACCGCCACCCCATGAGCTTCGGTTTTTGGGTGGTCCCACATAAATAGGGCCTTGTGCCTGACTCGTACAAGTGGGGTACGTGGAAAATATCATGTAGATATGGTCAACAGTCTTAATGGTGTAAAACAATTTTATTAATAATTGAGGTTTAAATAAAAATAAAATCATGGAGAATGTGATGTAAATAACTAAAGGAATTGTGACTTGTATAGTAATATAGTTTCGGTTACAGACAGACAAACCCACAATCTCCATTATAATAAGATGAGCAGTATTGATTTTTCCGTGGTTTTAGTGATCCTGTCCCTCCAGGGCATCACCTGGAGGGACAGGATCACTAACACAGCAGTACAAGAGAGAGCTCAACTCCCCAGCCTGTACTCTCTACTGAGACAATGTCGTCTCCGATGGTAGGGTCATGTACGTCGGATGGATGATGGACGAATCCCGAAAGACACCCTGTATGGAGAGCTTACATCTGGTAAAAGACAGATTGGTCGCCCCCTGCTGCGATTCAAGGATGTCTGAAAAAATGATCTCAGGTGCTTTGGCATTGTCTCTTCCAGCTGGGAAAATTTGGCTCAAGACCGCCCTCGGTGGCGGCAGAATCTCCATAGAGGACTGTACATGTCAGAAGTCACCCTGATACAATTAAATGAAGCTAAGAGGTCCATAAGAAAGCAACGGCAACAAAGCATCGGAACATCATCATCTATAGGGACAACCTACAAATGCAAAATCCATGGTTGAGAATGTTTCTCAAACATCGGACTTCATAGTCACAGGAGGCGCTGCAACTTCAGGGGCACACAAAAACTTTATCATGGTCTTTCGAGACTGAATTGCCAATGAATTTAATGAATAATGCAATAATTAGACAAATGAGCAATATTGATTTTTCCGTGGTTTCAAAAGATAATTATATCACATTATGAATGCATAATTAATTAACCATTGTATAATAATAATAATAATAATAATAATAATAATAATAATATGTATTATTATTATTATTATTATTATTATTATTATTATTATCAGCACTGCATTCAGAATGTAGTAGCGCTGAACTTTCAAACGTAACCCATTTTACTACAGACAATCCTGCAAACGCCATAGTTTTCAGTTTGACAGTCAAATGAAGAAATTACACTGATAGAGAAAAAAAAGAGTTGTTACTCTACGTTTGAAAATGGACCTTATTGATTGCTGGCAATTCTCAGTGAACAGAATTTTTAAATCATCTAAATTCATGATATAACAAGATAACTATGAAATGCCAATTGCAATCCTCCACCCTTTATAAATAGCATCATAGATGTCATTTACGGTTGTTACAAAGAAAAAACATGTTTATCCTATCTACTGTAAGATTCAAAGTGATAATACTTGAAGATAAAACTCCGACAAAGGTTGATAGACAAAACATTTTATATACAGCACAGGAATAAACAGGGTACATAATACATAGAGGTGTACATGAATATACATACATAAGTAATACAAATACATATAAGAGTAGAGATAATGACACATTCATGAATGGTAAACTACAGAATATTTAGGTATCAAAGAGATACCTAAATGTACATAAAAACGTAGTTACGGATACATGACTAAAGAATAGTCATATATTGTATAAGAGACTTACTAGCAGTGAGTGGCCAGTGTTAAGGGCCGAAGCCCCAACGAGAAGAGGGTGGTCATAAGACTACCTCATTGTGTCTCGTAGGTCGAGCAGTAGGAAAAGAGAGAGAGACGTTCAAATCAGCCGCTTAAATATCAAAGGCCCCTAGCGGGAACCAGCGAAACTAAACGGGCAGACAACTCCCCAAGCAAATACGAAAATAACGCCTACACTACGATTACTGAGGGAAAGTGAAATGTGATTCCTTGCAAAAATTCATTGGATCTTTTGTATTTTGTCATGAAAAAAACTGATCCTATTTAACACTTTCAAAGGAAAGTGAAATATTATTACTTGTAATGATGTTCAATTTTTTTGTATACTGTTATAATAAATAGAGCTAGAGAGAACGTTGATCACTTTCTATAAAACGTTGATTAATAGGTTATTCTAGAAAGTCATTGATATTTGTTTCAGTATTAACTATGTATCCTATTCTTGGGGTCTTCTATCAAACTAATCAGTCAAATCTTTGATTGAGATAATTTCAAACAGTCTAGTCATAATAAAACGTTGGGAAGCCAAAGATCAACGGTGTTCGGCGAAATAAAGATTGATAATGGATAAACATTAATCTTTACTGAACTTTTAACATTAGGTTTTCATGAATCGAAAATTCAAACGCGACAGTAATGGAAAATTCTTTATATTACGGTCAATATATCTGTTTTGTAGATTGAAGCGGTTTATTCTTCATAATAAGAACACTGCATAATCCACAGAAAATTTTGCAAGAGATTAAAATATGACCACGTTAACTAATGGTATGTGCACAAACCAGAATGTGTGCCAGAAAATGAAATTCATAAGATTCTCTGGAATATTGAAATACTAACGAATCACTCAATCAGAAGATCAGACCAAGTATTAATTAGAAAAAAGATAACTTATCTAGTGGATTTTGCCGTTCCAGCGAAACAGAGAGTTGAAATAAAAGAAAGAGAAAAGATAGATGAATACTTGGATGTTAGTAGAGAGCAGGAAAAGCTGTGGAACATGAAAGTGACTGATATGAATTATAGTTGTTGCCCTTAGAACAGTCACCAAAGGTTTGGAAAAGGGATGTGAATCTAGAGAACAGAGAAAGAACCTAGACCATCCAGACCACATTTTTTTTTAATCAGCTAGAATATTTAGATGAGTCCAGGAGCCCTAAGGTGACTTTCTGTAAAAAAAACCACCTGTTAAAACTGGTGTGATAAACTCACATAGATTGAAATTAATACAACAGGAGTTTTTTATAGGCTTATTTCTATGAAATTATCCCAGATACGTAACCAATTTTATCTCATATTAAACCTTACCTTACCTAATAAAAGTTTTATGTACACAGAAACTTAGTACGGCACAATAGAAACTAGGGTAGGAATCAGGGAAGGAATTTTGTATTGTTTCATTATTACAAATGAGAGAAGATAGCTGCATAAGAAATCAACTTTCGAAATACTGATGCCGATAAAGAATTCATAACTAACGTACGAAGAAGCCTTAAAATAGTGGGTATTTTTCATTTCTTCAATTCACACAATTTCAGCTAATTTTGAACTTCCCAAATTTAGAAAGATTTCAATTTACGAGTTTATGTTTTCACTGTGTAAATACATTTATACATATTCGCATAATCTAGCTGTCATTAAAATTCTTGTCATCGGGATAACTATTATATCAAAATGAGATACGCACTTATAATAACTATTTTCATTCAATATTTATTCTAGGAGTACAGGTTGCAAAATTATCCGTCTACAAATTTGGCAATTTTTGTCTCTTCTTTCTTAGAAATCCAACCCGACAGAGATTCAGATCCGCCGTGTAAAATCATTATCTATACGTTAAGAAAATATTCACCTTTCGATCGTTGCTAATTTTAAATTATATAATTAGCGTGTTGGAAATCAATTTCTCAAACAAATTACTTTGTAGCCAGACTATAAAACTCATTAAGTTAAATAAACTGATTCAATATATATATTATATATATATATATATATATATATATATATATATACATATATATATATATATATGGAGATAGGATGGGGTAGGTAAAAGGATGGTGAACAAGAAATGATGACTCAAAACAAATCTAAGAGTCGAAACGTTTCGTCCGATTCATACGGACACCATCGGTCAAATGATTTTTATTGAAAGCAAAATTACGTGCAAGTACAAGTGAATTTGGTGAGGGGGTGAGTTAATAGCACGAATTAAATTGCTGAATTAGTGAATCGAGAGATATCTATATTTGTGTATATAACATAGGCAACAGAGTCACTGTCATTTGGAAAGCTCATTTCCTCAAGTTTCTAATTTTCAGCCAATAAAAGTTGTAATATTTTTCAATGTGTTTAAAAGCGCAAACGATAATGGCTACAACCCTAAAATTTGAGACACGTTTGTTTCTCTCGGTATTTTTCCAATATGTTGGCTTTCCTTCCTTCTCAATCTCTTTTCCACTGAATCACTATCTGGTAGATCTTTTCCTCGTTTACTTCTAGCAAATCCGCTTTTCTTGTTTAATTTTTCCTATTTCTGTATCATTTTCACACACTCATCTGATGTAACACCGATATCAACTATTTGATCAATCAGTTTTGTTATTTGTTTAAATTGATTTGATCTGTTGTGACTGGCGTTGGAGAAATCGTTTGAAATTTCAACTCAAATTTCTTTAAACTTGCTAGACGTTCCGTGCAAAAATTGTTACTTGATGGTTCTATTCAAGAAAGTTTCTAATTCGAAGCTATCTCCGTTATATCGAGAATTTGGATGGTTAAGAATTCCGTTCTCTGCGCAAAAGCAAAGAACAAAATAATTTCTCATAATTATCCACCTTAGAAATACATCACAAGATTAAATGTTTTTTATTGTTTGTGTTTAACAGCATGTCAAACCGTCTCGGGTTATTCTATGCTTAGAGGTTATGGAATTGCGTACATTGTACGTTATATTTACATTTTTGTGTAGTTTCTTAAGTTTTTGTGTACACAGTTATATGATATCGAATCTCCCTATCTAATACAAATAATTTGCAAATATATTTATTTGGTCCATAGATCGGACGCTAACAGGTATTTCATCTCGGGGTCAGGGTGGACCTAGGAATAATGGTACACCACCCTCCTCAAAGCTGGTGTTTAACAACCAGATTAACTATAGTACACTATTTAGAGGGGCCTATTCTAAGTCCCTCTAACAATACATTAAATGGATATTGAGTTTAACAGTGAATTACGGGGTTTCCCTGGCTAGCTTTTACTTGGCGTGGAACATTTTTAATGCATTTTACCATTGAAAGATAATTGATAAACGATTGAAAATTGAGGAAACGTAATTACACGGGTTTTATGTTTTTATCAATTATCAATATGTCGGAAAGAAATTTAGTAAATCTAGAATCCGAGATTTCTTTTGTTAAATTCGAAAGATATAATGAGTTATTGAAAGGATTTTTCAAGCAGTAAAGCCAGATTCTTTATTATCTATTGTTCGTCTTCAAATCCATAAAATACATGTTGATGGATCTCCGCAGTAGAGCAATAGATAAGAAAATTTCACATACAAATGATACCTATGTAACTAATCATACTGATCGTATAGCTGTTTACATGAATAAATTGTTTACTAATATTAGTTTAGTCTAACAAAGCTATAACATTTATGAACTGATCGCGTATTGGAGACACGGCATTTGCAAGGAAGTGTAGTTAGCGTGACGGTTATCCTTGTACGAAATGGAATCGGCGACCCGATTTCAAATCCTGTGCAGGGCTATTTGCATGTCTCTGCACAATGTCACATGGATCCACCTGTCCTACTCGCTAACATCCGTGTAAATAGTAGCACAGACTGACCTTGGTTAGGTAAACAGTCCAAGAAAACTTTGAATTCAAACCAGCTATACTAAACTTAAACATTTACTTTTTGTCGCATACTGCCCTTACCGGGGTGATTCATTGTATACATACATTCATTCTCTCTCTCTCTCTCTCTCTCTCTCTCTCTCTCTCTCTCTCTCTCTCTCTCACACACACACACACACACACACACATTCTCTCTCACATTCTCATTCTCTCTCTCTCTCTCTCTCTCTCTCTCTCTCTCTCTCTCTCTCTCTCTCTCTCTCTCTCACACACATTCTCATTCTCTCACACATTCTCATTCTCTCTCATTCTCTCTCTCTCACATTCTCATTCTCTCTCTCTCTCTCTCTTCTCTCTCTCTCTCTCTCTTCTCTCTCTCACACATCTCTCTCTCTCTCTCTCTCTCTCTCTCTCTCTCTCTCTCTCACACACACACACACACACACACATTCTCATTCTCTCTCATTCTCTCTCTCTCACATTCTCATTTCTCTCTCTCTCTCTCACACACACACACACACACACACACACACAATACATTCTCATTCTCTCTCTCTCTCTCTCTCTCTCTCTCTCTCTCACACACACACACACCACCACACACATTCTCATTCTCTCTCTCTCTCTCTCTTTCTCACACACACACACACACAACACATTCTCATTCTCTCTCTCTCTCACACACATTCTCTCTCTCTCTCACACACACATTCTCTCTTTCTCTCTCTCTCTCTCCACACACACACACACACACCACACAATAGAATTGCCAGGAGGAAATATTACAATCCTTGTCGACCAGATAATTCGTCAAATTGAACTACCACGAATATACCTCTTTAATGAATGTGATATATCATTATCAAGATATACGCATCCGTAAATTCTCCACCCATCCAACCAAAGCATCTCTGAATTTTCTAGACATTTGTACAGTAACATGCCAGTTAGACTCGTCGTTCATAGCTGTCATAATTCATAAAGATAACGTCAAAATCAAAAAAAAGAAATTCTAATTATTATTTGATGACTTGAAAAGTAATGCAATTTACTTTTATTCTTATTCTGTGTGTACTTTAATATCGCAGAGAATACGCATCTGTACATAATCCTGAATTTCTAGATAAACATTGATCACGTGATGGGACATTCACAGCAGCGATATAAATCTCAATGGTTTTCGTGTAGAAAACAAAAAGAAAACCAAAATCAAATTAGAAGGGTGAGAAAAAAATTTGCAATGATAAAATGCATACATAATCTTCTGCCAATATTTGCTTTTGCTTGATATTGCCATCACATACTTAAAACGTCCCACATTGAATAAAAAGAGCAATAAAACTATTCATCCACATTATTACATTAAGGTTGTACCCGGTTAAACGAACCATCTACATCTTCCCTCATCATATATAGTTGTTTATATATCTGAATCTGCAGACACACACGTTATATATATATATATATATATATATATATATATATATATATATATATATATATATATATATATATATATATTATATATAATTGATAATTGAATCATATTACTATGACCAGACAACTCGGCAAACACCATTTGCGACATCCGGAGCACTGGACAGCTTTTCGACCTCCTTTGATCTCATCAGCAGTGCATACCACAATCTCCGCCTCTAGATATATATAATATACCTAGATATATATAATATACCAAACTTGTTGGTAAAACCTTGCGGTAAGAATAAACCCGGCAAATAGTTTGATTGTAAAAATATACTACCAAACATCACCTGGGAACAAAAAAAATTTGGGAGGAAAAAAGAAAAGACCAAGATAGTCGTACCAACCGAAAATATTCAGTTGATACTATAATACTTGGCCAAAAGAAAAAAACAATTTATATATATATATATATAATATATATATATATATATATATATATATATATATATATATATATATATATATAAACCGCCAGGATATTCTAAAGCTAACAAGTAAAGAGTGCTCAATACCTAAGTAAAGCAAATAATAAAGATAAACCTAATGAGTCAGATATACCTACTAAAGTTTCGCTTAGTGCTCTTCAGAGATAAGATCTTAGCCCCGAAGAGCACTAAGCGAAACTTTTAGAAGGTATATCTGACTCATTAGGTTTATATATATATATATATATATATATATATATATATATAATTTTTTTAAATATAATAGTTTTCCATAGGCAACTACCCAGGTTTCAAGCTATTTTGCTATCATCAGGTTGCTAATAATTCTTCCGGTGTTTATGTGAAGACATAACAGCAAGAAATGTCTTCACATAAACACCGGAAGAATTATTAGCAACCTGATGATAGCAAAATAGCTTGAAACCTGGGTAGTTGCTTATGGTAAACTATTTTTTTAAATCAACAAATAAATAAATAAAGCTCCTACAAATTTGCGGTTGAGCACTGTGATTTCTTTGTTTCATCTCAAATTTAATATATAAATATATATATATATATATATATATATATATATATATGTGTGTGTGTGTGTGTGTGTGTGTGTGTGTGTGTGTGTGTGTTTATAGAGAGACAAGAATTTACAGTACAATTTTCATATAACTAAAATTGAAAATTAACGACTATATATCATGCTATAATATTTGTCAATCGTAAGGTCTCATTTTTTATATAACAAATATGTTGCTTCAAATATGTTCTTCTGTTAGTATTCAGTCCTTTATCAATCACTGACTTATTATTCCTGTAAGGAAGACATTTTGATTATTCTATTAACATTTCAAACTATTGGACGATATACGTTATTGCTGTTGAAACTTTTTTTTTTCTCTTTTGCATTGGATGTACAATTCGAACATGGCTTAATCCATTATTCGATTATTTATACACACATGAATTATTCAAAAATTGTTCAATTTTCGGTAAATTTTCTCCAGTGCGATATATATCAAAAAGTGATCGGGAATATTGTGTCCAATGTGGATTTTTTTCAATATAACTTTTCCATTATATTAAATTATTATTAATATTTGTGATGATGTCGAATTATTATTTTTATCGATGCATGCTTTATTTTTATAATCTAATTGCATTTTGAACTAATAAGCACGTTATAATGCTGTCAACTTTGGCTTGATAATAACATTGATTGCTTTAATCACATTCATGGTACGCGGTTAACATACTACTAACAATCTATATGTATTTACTCAATCCGCTCGTCACATATAATGTGGCCTAAAATCGCTAGTATGAGGCATTCAGCGAGGAAAGAATTCGCTATTCAGTACTAATGGATCGGCAAAAGTAGCTTTCTAACCAATACACCCTTCTACTAGCGATCTCTATGCAACAGTTGAAAACGTCACTCCTTCTCATAGAGTTATTAGGATTATCAAAATAGTTGGGTTTTTTTTAAATACGACTGAGGTTCATAAAACGAATAATCAAACTACGGTCAAAATCCTTTCACTTATAAAAGAAGATACATCATATCTACTGTAGAATAAACATACTAAGTTCCAATTACCGTCGAATTGGTAAGACAAGGCAACAAGGAAGCCGTAACTTGATACGGATCTAACCTTGTTGCAATCCTACTGCAGAATGCCTGAGTATTTATGAAGCCTCATAACATCATAAGTACTCTGGCATTCTTCAGTAGGATTGCAACAAGGTTAGATCCGTATTAAGTTACGGCTTACGGCTTGGAACTTAGTATGTTTATACTACATCTACAAGAAGGAAAAACCTGTTTTAGCATATTAATTATACTAGGAGGACCTGTGGATATACCACAGTATGATAATTTAATTATTACAACATTTGATAGGTTTACTTAAGAACTATTGCAAACATACTTCAATATGTAAACTGAGCTAACCCGGCCCCTGTGATAATGGGTAGAAAACACTATTTAATCCAAGTGTCTATTGGAACTGATACGTTTTCCCACAAAGTGGATTTTTCATAGGTTTGGTTTGGTTTGGTTTGTTTTATGGCATATCAACCTCGGTGGGTCATTTAATGCCGACAAAGTTGTGAAATAAATTCATTCTTAATGCATAATACAATTTTGTTTATAAACTCATGTTTTCCTATTTAACCCATAGATGGGACCCTAACAGGTACTACCACTCCGGGTCAGAGTGGACCAGGGAGAATAACTAAGGGAATTCTGATTTGGGTACTGATATAGTTTTGGTTACAGACAGACTCACTATCTCCATTATAATAAGATTTGATAAACAAGATACCATGGTAACATAAAAATATATTTTTGTTCCATTAATCACAATGATCATTGACATTCAGTAAGCACTTTTTAAAAGAAATAGGCGGGAAAACAACGTTTAAATGGTCAGGAAAATGTTATATTTTAAAGGACATTATAAACACACATGAATCAAAGTAGCAAATACATACGCAAGATAATAAAATGCAACCCTGACAATTATAAGCAAATATATTTCTATCATCACCGAGGGGGTTCTTTTTACTTTCTTTCTCCTTTAATATTATGACCGCGAAAATGTCTATCAACGTAATAGCAATTCAAATAAGGCTGCATGCAATATGAGCAGCACTGAAGAGAAAAAAAATCATCATATGCTTTCTAACTTAGAATTAAGAAATAACAGTGTTAAATAGTGGACAAGATTGTTCCTTTGTTGCCTCAAGTCTTATATTTTAAAGTTTGGAATTTGGAAATTAAAAACTAATTTTTTAAATTAAGCACCAGGGTAGACTGAATCCAGGAGCGGATTTTTTTTATTAGTAGTAGTATTGTGATAATCTACTAGACAGATTTTATGTTAATAGAATATGAAATGAAATACAATATTTTTTTTTTAATTTCTAACTGGGATAAATAGTTTTAATAAAAAATCAAACTCTAAGGAAAACATAAATAATAGACAAGATTGTTCTTTTGTCACCTCAAGTTTTATATTTTAAAGAAAAATCTACGTGTGGAATTTGGAAATTAAAAACTGATACGCCAGTCACTAATTTTCAAATTAAGCACTAAATTAACCACAAACTGCGCACAAGAAAAAAAAAAAAAAAAAAAAAAAATTTTTTTAAATTAATTAAAAAAAACTTTTTAAAAAAATTAGAAAAACAATGTTTTCAGTAGACATGTTATAAATAAACACACATGGCATCGTAATTTGAACATACCTGAGGCTGTGTAGTATATGTAAACATTTATGGAGGCTCGTGGCATAATGGTTAGAGTCGTAGAAAATGCATTTGTCGACCCGCGTTCAAATCCTAGATGAAAATGTTTGCATTTCAACATAGCGCTAATACCCTTGGGAAAGGTATGAATCCAACTATACTCCCTCCAGCTATGGTTAAATAGTAGGGCAGACTGGGCTCTTCAACCTTGTAGGAAAAGGAAAACTCTGAATTCAAACCTGTTAAACTCCGCTTACGAAATTGACCTTGTGCCAGATCCTACTCGTGCGGAGTGGATGGTATATATATATAAGTAAAGAAATAACAAAAGACTTAGAGGATTAGCATTATAGTTTATTTCAGGGAGCTTAGACAAAGTATCTAACTCTCCCGACTCATCAGATGCGAATTATATATTTGCTATGTGACTCTAACTTTAAGAGCACACATTGAGCTCTCAAACTGTGACAGGTTTTTTAAATAAAACTCTTGTGTCGTAAGGAAGATTTCTTCTCTGGACTTTTGGATTATATATATATATATATATGTATATATATATGTGTGTGTGTGTGTGTGTGTGTGTGTGTGTGTGTGTGTGTTCAAAACAACTTGAAAATTGTATACATGATTCAATGTAACAAATACAGAGAAAAAGAACACGAAAATTTAATACGAGCCTCTCAGAAACTGATTTGGTTTATTTGATTGCAAATCAATCTTCATGGGTTATTTAATGCTAAAGCCACCTTTATATGTATTTACGAACCCCTCCGCATATGCAGGGTGCGACACAGCCAATTTCTTAAACGGAGTATAACAGATTTGAATTTAGATTTTTCCTTCTCCTAGACTGGTTGTCTAACCAAGGTTAAAGAGCCCGGTGTTAAGTATCTGGCCGCCATCATTGTCCAGTTGTAAAGAACTTAAAGTAAATAAGTAAGTAAGTTCTGAGTTATAGAATCCTTTGGTAAGTGAATAAGTCCTGTGATATAATCCTATGTTCCGTCGTCCACGAAGATCCAAGTAGTTATGAGTAGGTATGACCAGAACAGCCAGTATAAATAACAATATCAGCAGCAGAGCACTGCCAGTGATTGGACAAGAATATGGTCACATGACTATCGCCCAGTCTATAAATAAGAGTAGGCATCTAAGACACACCTTATATCCCAGAAAAGTCAACACCTGGCCTGTCCTACTATATAACCATAGCTTAAGGGAAAATTGTTGGATTAAATATATTTCTCAAGGGTATTAACGCTACATGAAATTTAATCAGCCTCGTCTAGGATTTGAACTAGGGTCGCTAAGTCCATTTTATTCGACGAAAACCATTACAAAGCCATCCTTGTAGAAGGACAGTAGTGTTAGTATTTAAATCATAGCTAGGTAAGATACTGACAATACGATCTCAAAATTGCTATGGATTTAAGATCTGTGTTATATTTGAAAATGTCTTTGGCTGACTCATATCAGTCATATAACATAATTTAAGTACCTATTGGGTAACATTTTTAGAGATATCATTATCCGGTTATCAACAACAGCCATTAAAGTTCTGTGTGATGAGCGGTGGAAAGTCAATTTTTACCATAGAAAGATAATAAACACATTGACGTGTAAAAGAAAAAAAATTATCAAACTATACTAAATTGTCTGTAAAATAAATTAGTTAGGATATATTATGGTCGGACCAAATGAACTTTTCAGATTAGATTAATGAAATATATAAGCTAAAAGAAAATTATAGCCGTTCTCTTTTTCTTAATTGAAAACAATTAAAAGGTGATGAGTGCTATGGATATTCATCATTGCCAAATATGAATATAGATAGCATTAACGATTATATGTGCTTCGTACACACGTCTATCATAAAAAAAGTCAACTTATTAACAATGTTAATTGAATCGTACTGCGACGACGTAATTCATTCGTTCAGAACGAGACGGAACATAAAATCATGGATTGTTATGACATTTTTGTATATAACATCTTATTATAATGAAGATTGTGTGCTTTTCTGTCTGTAACCGAAACTATATTACTACTCATATCACTATTCCCTTAGTTATTGACATCTTTAAACCTCAATTATTAATAAAATTGATTTACATTATTAATACTGTTAACCATGTCTACATACTGACAACATGCAATTATATTTATATATACAACAAAATAGTGGTTTACAGTGTGAACGGGAAGGCTAATTTGCATATTGATATTAAAAATGTGATTTTATTAAATATGTGCTTAGTATTATTGATTTCTAACTGCTTGGTTTTATTCTAATGAATATAATGAAAAATATTTTCAATGAATCTTAAATGAAATCCATTAACTAGAAAAAATAACTTTCATTTTATTCTTTACTTCCTCTTTTAACTAAATACTTAAATTAGAAAAAATCACAATGAAAGACGAGAGTGATGGAAGAGTAAGTTTCAGTTGTTCTATTTTTTATTATACTCCCTCTGTTTCAAATCTTTTTATCAGTATTCTTATTTAGTTTCATTAGCCTTTCTAATTTAATATAATATTTTATTACATTAAGCTTAAATACTTGCACCAGGAGGGTGCATATATTTGCTAGTAAGAACTAAAGATTGTTCAAGTCCACTTGAAACCAGAATTTTAAGTATTGCTTTTCAAAGCTAATAAGGTTATTAAATTGCATCTAGAGGTGAAGTTTCAATTCTAGAGCTCTGGGGAGTGTGGAGTACCCCTACATCGCCATTACTTCTAGGTCCACCCTGACTCTGAGTGGTAGTGAATAAGTAACAAAAACCTCTACCACACAAAATTTCAAATATGCAAAGATCAACCAATTTAGTCAGGGAAACTTAAATATTTCGATTCTCCTATGTGCTAAAGAAGCGTTGCCTTAATTTTATAATTATACATAATTGATAAGAAAATAATTATTGTTATAAGGGTTTCATTTTTTCAAATAAAACAAATCGGTAATAATATAAATTATAGTAGCTTAAAAGCTAATTATCACTAAGCTTAATTGTAATTAAATTACGTTCACTGCTATACCACTGAGGTTACCGAGTACATTTTAGACAGGGTCCCATCTATTCGTTAAATAGAGAAAAAAAAACAGTTTAAAAAATGTTGAGTTTTTTTTTTTAATTCAGTACTCATTAAGTATGAATAGAACCAAACCTTTTTCAGCATAAAATAACCAAACAAGTGTTGACCTGCCGTAAAATCCAACAACCTAAACCAAACCATTAATTAACCCTTTAACAGTTCTAAAAACAAACTCACTAAACTAATAAATTAACTGACTTAAATTCCAATGCTATAATCTTGAGATATTTTCTCACTGATAATAAATTAGAATTATATCAAAGGTTACGATGTTCGTGTTGGGTATGTAGCTTATGTAATTTAGAATAGTGGACATATCATTCTAATATATGTTTATCATTTAGTCATTATTTACGGGATGAACTAATACGTGCACAGGTAATGTATATATCAAAATAACACTTTTTTTCTTAATACTGAAATTCAAAGCCAACTTTGCACATGTTTTTAATGATTTTTAACTAACCAATACTTATATTGCATGAGCCTGATTTTACTAACCCAAGTACTAACATTTGCTTGTTGTTTGCTTTGCTTGCATTCGTAGGTTTTGGACTCACCGGACCACGTGGTCAGCCAGGATATCCCGGACAGAAAGGTGAACGCGGTCAAAAAGGGCAGAAAGGAGAACGAGGTCCCAAAGGAGATCGAGGCGGTCAGTATTCCATATATCATGCTCAACATGGCTATATTCTCCAGGGATATGATGGACATTGACACAGCAAACAATCTACACTCCATCTCTTCTACTTCTGTCTCGGCCATCTTGTTGACAGAAGAATTTTACGTTCCTTCGTATCTTTTCTTCGGAAGAGAGTGGATTGTTTTTCTCTTTTCTTTATTTTTTTGTCTGCAGCTGGATTGGGGTGGGGGTGAATAATTTCCCTTCGCAAAAAAAAAGCGTTTTTAATTGTTTTCGTATTTTCTTCGTCTCGTCGCCTGTGTAAGAATTTATGATAAAAAAATGAATTTCTGAAAAAAAAAAATACAATATATTTGTCGACCTAAAAGACGCTCATTAAAATAACTATTTAAATATTGTATTGAGTTTTAATATTCTCTGTATATGAATTGGCGCCCGAGCACCAACAAGAGTCAAGATGAGTTCCAGTGAGTCTTTTAAAATGGACAAGTGTCTTATCCGCTGGCAAATATTGTATCTGAAAAATGTGTTTAAAAAGGGAAATTATCTAACAGAAAAAATGACAAGAAAATCATAATTTTAGGAGTAATACTAAAACAAAAAAAAGCAAATCTTTATACAGAATGATCTTATGTGTCCGACGAGTGCTTTACAGTCTACATATCTGTATCATCAACGTGCATGTTTTTGTCGGAGCAAATGTAAATGTTAAATTTCATGTGGTGTATATTTGTTTATGTGAGTGTGCATGCTTACCAAAAAATGAATATTACAGGCAATGTCGCTCAAATGCACCCCTTTTATGTATATAAGAAAAAGAATCCCAGTTCTTTTTTTAAAACTTAATGACATTACTATAAAAGCTTACTGATGAATAATAAATCTCCTTACAGTAGATTTCAAAGTTTAAATCCTATTACTTGGTTATACTTTAGATACACGTATTAATCAAATAGGAAAAGTATTTCTTATACAGTACATTGCTCTATTTCAAAAGAAATTGCTGAAGCTTTCTCTTTTGAGCTATGACGGTATCAAATGTAATTTAGATTAGTCTTATTAGACAATTCATTTAAGAAAGTAATATTATCCTAATTTTTTATAATTGAATTAAATACCAAAAATACAGGGTGTTTCAGAAAGATGCATATCATTTTGCTATCTCAAAACTTGACAAATACTGGTTCAAATGATCTTAAATTTATCAATTCTATGTTTAAGAATTTTTTCAGACAATGGGAAAAAAGCGTTTACATATTAAACATAGAATTCTGATTTATTTCTACATGTGCTGTTAAAATTGTACATCATTTGAACGAGAATTGGCCGAGTTATTATACTAAGAATTGGTATAAATCTTTCTGAAACAACACGTAATTCTCAAATGATATAGATTTTTAAACTCCCTGTATATTAATGGTTAACCAGGACATAGATAACATCCGATTCTGTGCAACTCACACATGCTGTAATATTTACCCGTCAGATCAATTTTCTAGCAATAAACACATTTAAAGAATTTAGGGAAGAAGTATGAAAAGCACTCCCCAAAACAGAGAGCGATATCTATTTTCATATTTCTTTTTATATGAGTGAAGATACGTTTTAAAATGCACAGCAAATGAATCAGGTTTTCACACAGATTATACGGAATATTGGAGGTAAAAATCTTCTGGATACATATCGATTAATATAGACAATATATGATTATTTATCTTATGTATATGTCAGACCAAGCCAATTACAGTTTATTGTTAAGTGAGAACATCCATTTGAACTATTTCCTCATCTGACATATCCCTAATTTATGTATCTTAAATGAGCGTACATATGAGCCTTCACACGTCTTTGTATGAATGGATTTTTATTTTTACTACTGATTTGGATGAGTGTGTTTGTCAATGTTCTTACGTGCTTCTGGTTATTTGTGTATTCAACTTCTATCCGTACTTAATTATTTTCTTGTTTTTATAAGTACTTGGAAGTGTGTAAAGAAGAAGAAAACATATATATATATAATGGCATCAGTGTGTACCAATGTGAATTGTGGATAATTAAGTGTAGTATTTTTCCATAACTTTTATGAATGGAGATTCGTGAAGGAGATTCGTTAAAACAATTCCACGCATGGAATTTTATTCGTGTTTTTTTTAATGAAAACATAAAACTACTGTTATGTTTATGTAGAAAATCAGAAAAAAAACTTTCCACATTACAATACTTTTGTCTTCACGATTATCCTTAACCATTCTGTTAAAGAAATATAGATCAAATATAATTAATCTGTTAAAATAAAGGTAAATTTATTTGAGAAATATATATTATTTGATAACGAAGTGCCATTTAAAAATATAACTTGAAAGATATTCCACAAGAAATAAATTCAATATTCAATTTAGCAAATTAAAATATAGATATTACTGATAGTTCATGTTAATACGAGGGCGAGCAAAACAAGTTCATATAATGTCATATCTGCGTTTGATGACCCTTTTACCAATGGGATCCAGACACTATATCGCCGATAGAAGTGTGTGGTCCACAAGAGGAACTATGTTTGAAATATAAACCTCATTTGGTCACATTCCATGAGAGTATCTTTGTTAGACTATATACTTTTCAGTCGACCCTGGCAAAAGTCGCACATTATTTTAGAAAGTGTAGAAAGAGGATTTAAGTAAATCTCAGAGGGAAATGAATTTCTTCAATTTCACTTTAGTATTCTTTAACGAATTTCTCAATGTGTAAATTCAAAACCTAACAATTTATATAATTTACTGAACTTTTAATAGATTTAAGTACATATTGTTCTCTCCGATTTTTATTCCAAATCTCAAATTGTTTTAACACTTATGACCTTATATAAATAGAATAGATTGGAAATGAATAAGTTTCCACTGGGATAAGACTTTTTCTCTCTTGTCCTTAGAAGAATGTTTACATGCTGGCTGGCTTTTGTACGATAATCGTTAAATACAGACAGTCACACATGTAATTTTAGTTCCTTTCTCAACGGAAGCTATTTTAATTGTCTTATCTATGTTGCTTAAGTAATTTCTTCAACATATAAAAACATCTTCAGCATTATCATAAAGTCAGAAATTCTAGGTAGAAAGGAAATACTAGCCAATGATGATGCTTTATATAACATGTTGAAAAACATATGATTAAATTATTTATCTAGTCGTCAGAGGCATCTCAAAATTGAAATCCACGTATTAGAATCTTACTTGTATAAACAACTTCAAAATTTCGTAATTAATAATGGATTGTAGTGTGGAGAATTTAAAAGCAGTGAAAAACGGTTAAAATGTGGCATTTTACGCATTTGTTGATGCTAAAATTGAAATATTTCGTGTGTGCCTATTATCATTATAACTTCTATAAATAATCATTATAAGCATACATTATTATTAATACCACTGTTGCTGTTATTATGATGATTATTATTATTGATACAGAATTGACAACAGTAATATGTGTTATTCTCATTTGTTTTTGTTTTTTTAATTAGGATTTGTGTTATTCAAATTTGTGGATTGTTTTCTAATTTCAACGCTTTAATCGAATTATAAAGATTATAATCCCAATTCCATGTCTATTTTAATTTTCATCGCTAACAACTTTAATCATACCATAATTATTTACTAACGATTATTTTCATCTTCATTCCGACCATTGCAATTATTAATTCGAAGATTTTTTAGTTATAATAATTTCTCTATTTCCGCCTTTGTGTTCTTTTCTTGCTCTCCTCGTGCATGCTTTAATGTTTAAAGTCTCGTGTCTCGTCAGTAAGGCTTCAATTTTTCATTCGATTATTTCCTATAAGAAATACAACAGAAAACCGGAGAACCTTGAATTACAGGTCGGACATTTTATGCTCAATTATTGTGCAACGTTATTTTGTACTATTTTTCTCCTGTTATTGTTTTCTTTATCATCTGCTGCGAAAATTTCGTGTGTTAATGCATGTGCAATTATATACGCCTCTGGTCTGCCTAACAATCGACTGGGATTCACTTATTGATCTATGATACAGCCACAGATCTATGTTTTTTTTAACAAAATGAATTATATTGGGATTAAAAAAATGACAATTATGGCATGATTTAAGTATAAAATGAAAACAGTGTTTGCCTACTTTGAAATTCACAATTTCGAATTTGTCGAGAGTGAGCATTGGATAGAAATGAAACTTAATAATTCCAATTCCTAATATTTTAACGAATTTCTCATATGTTGCAGAATTTTACTCTAATGGAAAAAAAAGTTGTTTTAATGTTTAGAATGAATCGCGAAAGTAAAACATTTTCTATTTACAACAGCCATTAAATGCTTCCGCTTTGGAAAAGAAAAATAAACCTTTTCTCAATTGTTAACATTTAAGAGTAAGAGAAGTCGTTACTCAATTTGATGGTTATAGGTCATCTCGCTATATATCCCTATTAAACCTGGGAATATTTAGCAAGGAAAAAGCTTTCAATACCATGAATGAAAGTCAAAGATATCTCCTAGTTGCGTGAATTAGACGTAATACGGGATTTTGTAATATATTTGTCTTTACGAAATATACTCGATCTCTATACCATCAAAGAAATATTTGATTAAAAAAAAAAGAAAGAATTCGTATTAACATATGAAAATAGACTTTTGCGATACAATTCAATCATAATTTCGAATCCCATCGATGGCTGTTTCATATAAAATTAGTTTGTATATCTGATGTTTGTTCTTGTAGAGGTTGCAGTCAAAAATAAACGTTTTCCCATATTAATTAAAAGCGATACAATATTCATAAATTCATTCGGACAATTTTATCTTACTCTTTTTAAAAATGTGCTATCTTTCTTTGAAATATCTCGCAATTCTCACCAGATAAAATACCATATATATCCGTGTATAGGTCGAAGTGAGAAGACATTTGTAAGGCAAAAAAATGCCGAGTTGAAGTCTTACCATAACTGGAAAGAGTAGGAACATCCTTTGGCTTCAAGGAATAATTCCATAAATCAATGATATCGTATTCGTAATTATAGGTTCGACCTATTAATAAGATTGATTTATACACCAGTATATAAGGTAATTGCGTAACAAGCATAGAAACATCCGTTTAAATCAAAATATATTTTAAAGTCCGAGTGAATAAATGAATGTTAAAACTAATTTGAAAATAATTAAATATTAAAGAAAAAAAAGACATCTGATTGCTGTTGACTGTGCTTCTCTTTCAGTAGAATTCTTTCATGTCTTTTCATTTTTATATTTTTCTTGGCATGAAACAGGTGATGTTTTTTATATCTAGCTTCAGAATAATCACCATTTTCTTCAATTAAAAGAAATTTGAATGGAATCTAATATAATGTTTTTAACAAAAATTATTTTGAAGATTTAGTGTCCTAAGCAAATCATAACAAATGCAAATATTCATATCAATTCATACTAGTCCATTCTTAAAATTGCTTTAATTTATCCGTAATATCCCAGTAAATTGTTTTGGAAATGACGTTTATGGCGGTCCAAAGGCGTTCTGAGAATTACAATACAATGTCAACTGCAATAATTATGTTTCCGTCTATGCAAGGGTGAGCAAAGGTCATGGGTCAATTGGGAATAACAGATTACGGCAATTGAGAGGAATATCTATTTGTTTCATCCATTTGATTTTAAGTTAAGTTATATATGCATCAGATGCAGTCATTTAGCAGCCGATGACGTCATTCGGAAGATCAAAAAATGTGAAGAAAGTAAGATCATTCCACTTTGAATATGTTCTTTTTCTTTCCTTTTGGTTCCATCGGTGGAATTTTTTTAAATATCACACCTAACAATGCAGCTATTTAAAAAAAGATTTGCTCGATATTATTATTATTATTATTATTATTATTATTATTATTATTATTATTATTATTATTATTATTATGTTTCGGTAGAAAAAATGACGGAAATATTTAGGCATGAATCATCACTTCTTTTCATAATTACGATGTATTATCTGCACGCTCTACGTAGGATCCTGAAACTTCTGGTGATGGTTGTATTTGTACACAAGAACATTCTGCATTTATTATCTAAAGTAATGATTTTTTTAATTATCTAAATTGTGCAGAGGAAAATAGTTATTTCAAAGATTAAAGAATTGAATCCAGCAAAACAGACATATAAAGTAATAGCTGATTATTTTCACTTCTGTTGTGTTTTTTTTTAATACATACAAACAAATTTCCACTTATAAAGCGACACATTAATCCTAGGCAAATTGCGCATATATTGTTTTCTATGCTAAGCAGAAGTTACGAGAATTTCAAGATGCATTCTAATAATTTATAGGTAACTAAGTAACTGTTAAGAACGTTTACTTCATGGCATTGTAATAACTAAAATAATAAATAAACGTCTACTTTCTCAAAGTTATAAAACCATAGCATATAAAAAATATTGCACATCTAGATATCTTTCAAAAAGCATTTTACTACTTACCTCAGGGTATCTTCAGAATAATTCAGTTATATTTTAGGTCACCATGTTGAGAATATTTTACATATAATCTTGAAGTTACTGAAGTTCTGAAGATCAAATTTGGCCAACTTTTCTGAATGAATATGACATCAATATCGGTCGAATGAAAAGTGACGAAAATTTTATTTTACAATTCCATAAGATATCTTTACAATTAAATTAGAGTAGCTTAAATAATAAAACATTCTAAATGGCCAGCACACAACCGAATCAAATCCAGAATTTAGAACACAGAAAACATCTTAGACTTTATATCAAACAACTCGATTTTTAGATGATCTATGTGAAAGTTGCAACAACGTATTGTATTGAATAGAATTGTTTGTTGGTACTGAATAACGGTTGGTTGGTTTAACGGCATATATAATCGGAACTGATGACCGCCAACGAAAGCGTAAACGCAACGCTCTCTTATAAAAGGGATGGAGCACTCTATGGCGACCTTTACATGCATACAGATGTGTGTATTAAAACAGTTAAAATCCCTTCGCATTCTGTGGGTGAAGACAGCCGAGCGGTTAAACTGTCTGACTGATGCGGAATTGATCAGAGTTCTATCCTGGCTGAAGGTAGCTCACAAAATGTCTAGCCACATTGAAGAGACTTGATTAGTCGAAACACATGTCTGTGGATGACTATATATATATATATATATATATATATATATATATGTGTGTGTGTGTGTGTGTGTGTGTGTGTGTGTGTGTGTGTGTGTGTCCAGGTCTCCAGGACTCTTCTGAGTATTCTAGCTGATCTCAACAGTGCTGTAGTTTCGATAATCTCGATTCTTCCTCTGATTTCCAATTCACCCAAATTGGTAATATAAGAGAAATGGTAAGATACTAGCTCGGTGGAGCTACCATTAATACTTGCCTAATTTTATTTGCAACATCCAGGTGACAGTTTAAAATGCGTGGTATTTGTGTCGCGCCCTTCATAAGTGTCATCTTTTGTCAAGACGAGTAACCTTGTGCATATCAAATTCTATAACAATTTTACACTTAAATCGTCCACACTTTTTTACCTCGACTTTTTCTCTTTTCGGTTTCAATTTCATTTATTAATACTAACTATAATATCACAACTGCTCTTGTTGTTGTGCATGCTATATACTAATTTATTCATACTGAAAACAAGAATTGTTTTATGTTAATTTAATGCATGTGTTGGTTGCTTGATACCAAAATTAGTATTGATATATTTTCCAACAGGATGATTGACTCTTTCTCTTTTAATGAAAAAACTAATTCAAATATCCTGCAGTTGTAAATGTTCAGTAATTCCCAATGGATAACAGTTAATTCAAGTCTCATGAATAACTTATTTGTTCATTGAATTGAGGTTAAACATTAGGGGACATTAATAACTATTTAGACGTTCTTAAATTATCTGATTCTAAGAAGAAACCCCAAATGTATCTCTTATTAAAAGAATAAAGTAAAACTATAATCTCATTGCTTCAATGCAGGAGCTAAAAAAAAGTTTTAACAATATTTTTTGAAGCAAAAAAAAATGAAAAGAAACTGTATAAATTGTTTTAAATAGAACAGCATTTGTTCAACATTATTCTATTATGCAATATCCCCAGATTATAAAAGTAAACATTTTACAAGTTAATCCACTAAATATATTAATTTATGAAAGAAAAATTGTGAAGTCCGTACTGTAAACGATTGATATGACATAATAGTTTAAAATGCATTCTGCTATATGGTAGCAAAATATTCTATTTACAAAGATGACAATTTAAAATACGAAAGTAAATAGAGACTCCTTATTTCTATTCCACTGATAGCATTTAGTTGATATAAGAGGATGCAAAAATGTGAATACTTGTTTTGTTGAAAGTCACACTGTGTCCACATAATAAAAGACAACTTCTGTTTTATCACATTTGGCCTTGTGAAGTAATAAGATAAAATTCCAAACTTACTATATATCGAGATGTATATACTAATTTCCATCGTCTTTATTTCTGCAGATGATAAACTGAAGATTACGATTAAACAGTTATCGAATTCAGTCAAGTGTCAAACAGCATTCAGAACTACATTTCGTTAATATTTTGATATATAGAAACTGTTAGTCTTTTACATTTCATAACAAAGTCACTACAGTAATAGTAGTCTATTAGAGTAGCTTGTTAGTCATTTTTCACAGCGGACTGTATACCTTTGTATATTATAGCAAAACATTTAGAATGAAAATTGTGTCAATAACATTTTATCAAAAAATTTGAATAAAAACCTGGTGTGCAGTATACATGACATAAGGAAATTGATAAGAAAATATGATTTCAAATATCGCTATGAAATATAAACTTTATTTTGACTTAAAGTATCGCTCTCTGCAGATTAAAACTACCAAGTGTATTTTTTGTGCTTAACGCACAGAAGAAAGTTGTGCTAGATAATACTTACTTAAATAAATACCCATTGTCAGAATATGAGTTAAAACTAAATTAGAAAATAGGGATTAAAATATGTGTGTACGATCTTGTTTCATATAGAAATTAATATACGAAAGAACGTTTTAATGTACATGTACATACGGGTAAGAGGCTTGACGAACGAAAGTTCATTCGGGTCTCAAACCCGGACAGGGGTAGCTGTTAAGGTATAACCACACTGATGAGAGGTGATACCTCGAAACACGTATCAAAAGTGTGGATTACTTATTTATTATATATATACTCCCACTTTGGTTGAGTTCTCTAAATAGGGATTTAATTGTAAAATTCACCGTTATGGCGTGTAGCTAACCCTCGCTTTGTTTACTAAAGTTTGAGGACTCTAGTGAATTCATTTCTGCTTAGAAATTTAGCAATTAAATATCCTCCTATATTTGACAGCTGCCTCTGGCCGCACGGGTAAGAGGCTTGGCGAACGAAAGTTCATTCGGGTCTCAAACCCGGACAGGGGTAGCTGTTAAGGTATAACCACACTGATGAGAGGTGATACCTCGAAACACGTGTCAAATGTGGATTACTTACTTATTTATTATATATATATATATATATATATATATATATATATATATATACAGAGAGAGAGAGAGAGAGAGAGAGAGAGAGAGACGGACAGACAGATAGTCATGACTGTTTTATGGACATACCTACTAATATATAAATCAAAAGTGACGTGTATGCATATGTGTATCGGTTCAAAATAATATGAATATCAGTAAAGTAATCACAAGGCATTTTAAGAAATTAATCCGTTACTGTTATGGGTAATATCTAAACAGTTCATTTAATCTATATTATTCTATTTTTTCTCTTCCTACAAAACTTTTTACAAATGTTTTGTCTATTTCAGTATTTTTTTTTATTTCTCAGTCGCTTGGTGTTTTTATCTTTTACGATTATCTTTTCTTTCAACTTATGTTTTCTTCGCTTCATAAGTAAATAAATGTCAGCTACAAATAATAACTAATATATATATATATATATATATATATATATATATATATATATATATATATATATATATATATATATATATATATATATAAGTAAAATACTGCTCTGTGCACAAGAATTCAGACCAATAAAAGTCCCAAATCATCCTTAACTTACCTGTCTATTGATATATATATATATATATATATATATATATATATATATATATAATATATATATGACATATTTTTGTGGTTTCCTGTGTGTGAATTCATTTGCTGAGCGATTATGTATGTAAGTGTATATACATATATGCTTCTTAGTGTATGTGCAAGGCAAGAATATATGATGAGTATGAGAAAAGAATTCTGTTGTCTATTATTAAGCTCTCTTTTGTTTGCCGGGAATAAGTGGAAATTAATTAAAATATTATGTCACTCTGTAATCTGGAATCAAATGACTGGAAATTTTGTTTCCGGTAACCACCTCACACTTGTAAAACATATCATTTCAAAGCTAAACTTATAAAATTCTTGAAAACTTGAAACTGTTAAGCTTTGCTTATTTGATTTATCATGTTTGCTTATAATCATGTCAATATATATTATCTTTAACATGAATTAAAACGTTTTGCCTTTCAAACAATGTCTGACATCTAAAGAAATCATTTCAAAAGACAAATCTGATGAATAGTGTTGGAACAGACTAATGCTAATATGGCACATCTACATTCTTGGGTTAGTTAATGTCAAAGCCATCCTTGTAGTAGAGAAAATAGTGGTACTATTAGCTCAGTCGGTAGAGCGTTCGGCTAGAAACCACAAGGTTCCTAGTTCGATCCCGGTCCTCGCCAACTCAGCGTATGAGTAGCACAGGAATCTGTGCGGTAAAGTAAGGAGCTGATGGTAGGTGTGGCGCTCCACCTCAGACGCAAAAAACAATCTCCTTGGTCTAGCTCTAGTGAAAAGGGGATAGACTCCCTCGCTGATTGGCTGATACCGACATTAGGCCGCCCCGACGACTTTACTTACTTATCTAACCCATAGCTGGAGGGATTAAGGGAGTTCATACTTTTCCCAAGGATATTAGACTGAGAAAAAAAAATTAACGTAATGGAGTGACTGTGTTTCGAATCACTTACTCTGATGTCACAGTTCAGTACGTTAGCCACTACGCCACGGCGACTCCCCGTTTTCTTTCAGACCATCTACGTAAACGTGACTATTCACTTTATTACTATTATAACTTACTATCATCCACATCAACAATTTCCGATTGTTATGCATTTGAAGTATTGATCTTTTTTAACGGCATGTCAACCAGTCGCAGATTGTTTCATGCATAGAGGTTAGGAAATCGCGTTCAGCGTATGTAGATATTTACATTTTTGTGTAGTTGTTTCATAAAGCATTATTTGGCACTCTTTCCTATCGAATACGAATAATTTTTAAACAAATCAATTTGACCTATAGATGGGCCGAACAGGCACTACTACTCAAAGAGGATCTAGGAGTAATGGCGATGAAGGGGTATGACACTCCCCATAAGTGAATACTTATTACAATATGTATTTTAGTGGCCTACTAAGGAATTCTTATTTTAGGGGGAGATTACCTATTTGCAAAGGATGCATTCAGCTTATTCTAAGCCTCGTGGAGAGGGCAATTAAAGTATTGAAATTCTTATATAATTCATGGCTTTTTATCATTTAATTATGTTTTCTAGTTTAATAGATCTTTATAGCGTTAATAATTTCCAAACAAATATGAATTATTGTTATTATAAGCATTAATCACATTTGTGCGGCATAGTTTCAAATTTTAGAATGTCAGTCATCAGGATTTGAGTTCCATTAGAGAGCAAAGGTTTTTAATGAATATTATTAAATATGACGAGCACTAACGTCTTGTTGCGTGAGAAAATGTGTTTCCTCTGTCCATATTGATGTGTACTCCTAACATTAAATATCTATTGTGATAATTGGGAAGAGTGTGGTTATCATTGAATTATGTTTTCCCTTCCAATAAATGATTAATGTAAACCCGCCCAACGGGCTGGGGGTCCAGTGGCTTCGGTCCTGGATCTTTACAAGTTAATAGCGTCGATCCCAGGGGGGACATCCCCCCAGGCAATACCTTCCCCCTTGGGGGCAGGGCTGGGTTTATTGCCCAGCGCCTGAGGCGCCCCCCTTGAGGGGAAATGCCGAGGAGATCGACGCAATTTTTGTTCTTTCCCATCCATGAGCTTTGGCTTGTGGGTAGGCCTACATTAAAACGAGGCCTTGTGCCCAGTTCATACAAGTGGGTTATGAGACAAATATCTCCAATAAATGATTAATGTAACATTTGTAACTTTCAAATAAACATCCATTGTTGTAGTACCAACCCCTTCGCACGTATAGGATGTGACAAGTTCAATTTCTTAAGTAAAATTTAACAAGTTTGAATTCAGAGTTTTCATTTTCCTGGACCGGTTGCCATACAAAAGTTAAATAGCCCAATCTGCCCTACTATTTACCCATTGTTATAGTTATATGCCTTGACATCATTTGTGCAGCATAATTGCAAACTGTATTTAAATTTTCTTTCATTGTTTGGGTCTTAAAATTACCTGTCATCAATGTCCTGTTCTACTTTTTACACTGTATAAAACTGATAAACGTAATTTTGAAACCAATAAAAATTGTCAATACTCTGGATGCATCATTTCGTTTTATTTAAGCATCATAAATTTGAATGTCAATCACTGGGATTTGAGTGCAGTTAAAAAATCAAAGGTTTTGAATGCATATCATCACATATAACGAGCTCTAAAGTCTTGTTAGATTGGCGTGAAAATTTGTTTTCATCTGTCCATAGTTGATATGCCTATCCCAATATAAAATGCGATAGTTCATAAGAGTCTCTTAATCCTTTATAGTGCCAAAATATTTTATATAAATCTTTTAATGGTGATATGCAGTAATTTGACCCAGAAGAATAGTGTAATGCAAAATAAAAAGAGCGAATTTTAACAATCAGCTATAAACCATGTCGTTACAAGGTGTAATTAATTGTACAAAATTTAACATTTCCAAACCTTGAAAAAATAAATAATTTTTTTTTTCTAATTATTTGTCTTAAAATAATTTGTATTACAATAATGCTTATTCACTTTTAATTAGATATTAATGTTTACAGAAACTTTCTCACATTTAATGTGTAAAATAATTACATAGAATTATTTCCGAGTTAAAATTCCGAACCAAAAAATGTTTAAATCTATAAATATATAAAGTGACACTCATCAAATTATAAATATTTCTCTATGAATGATGAACATCGAAATAAATTTCACACAAACGTTAACTACACAATATAAAATATAATTAGTGATTTGTTTAAAGAGTAACAATTGGTTATTAATTGTTCAGTTCAAATTAAAAAGGAATGTAAAATAACCAGCTGGGATCAAAGTCTTGACCTCTCACCCGACATAGACTGGTACTTCAGCTAGTCTTCCTCCATTCGTAACATGATAGGTGAAGATTGAAGAATATGGATAAAATACATAAAACCCATAGCCCTTAAACTAAAGTAAACAGACAATGACTATTTTGAGCATATGCAAGTCTTTAAAATCTGATCATTAAATTCGATTCATTCAGAAAATTACTTCTAAATAAAAACATTTAAATGGGTAATGAATTAAATTGATTTATTCAAACAGACATTATAACACATTCTTTAACAGTTATTTCTGAAACAGTGAAGAAAAAAAGAAGGAATTGCAACCGCCAATGATTTTGCACCGAAAATACCTCAAGAGAGAATTAAGCTTATTACTATTATAATTATCGTAAAGAACAGAGGACTCATGTGGTTTGATTATAGCGATTCTAGCGGGAAGTTAATTTATCAATAATTTTTAAAGTTTGAATAGCATGAAATTCATCCTTATTTTTGTATCTTTTTATTCCGAGAGTGCTCATTGTGTTGTTTAAAATAGCATCAAAACATCAGTCGTGAACATCGTCTTTGTAATATTCAGATTTTTTTAGGCAATCCTCTTTACTTCATTGATAGCTCGTTAATTTTCGTGGTAACGCTGTGGAAAACTCTAAATTCAAAGCAGCAGTACTCAGCTTAAAAAAATCGACCTTGTGACGAATCCTGTTTGTGGTGAAGGGTTTTCGTAAATGCATACACCAAACGGTTTTAAATCGCGACTGATATTATGAAATTAAAATCAACATAACAGAAAAAGAACCCCCAGCTCTATTTTGTATATTATCATGTTAACATTACTCAGTGAATATTGCTAGCAGATCTGTAATTAATTTATTCATTTGAATAACATTCAAGAGATGTATCTAAGTATATTACTTTGTAGATTGTATTGTAAACTTTTTAATTAGTTTGAATAATCAACTGTGAGAACTATCTCTAACATAATATTTAAATGGGAATAATTATTTTTAGAACTAAACATAGGTCGTTATTTTTCTTGTGGAGAGTGGAAGGCGAGTTTCTCTACTATGCCCGACGTCATAAAGCAACATAGCTTCTCGTTAATTGATGTAAATCACTTATTGACGAGAGATCTCTTCTTTTTTTTTCAAGAGGAAAAACAGTTTTACGAAAGAGACTGTTACCAAATCCATAAGTCATTTCATATAGAATTTACTAGCTTTATATTACAATGATTTGCCGACTATAGAATGAGTAAACTAAATTCATTTTTAAAGTATGATTATTTTTATGTACGCATTAGATTTATGTGTACTAATGAATAAAAGGTTATAATCATAGAGAAAGTACATTTTTAGAGCAGCTTCATTTTTCTGATAAAAGGTATTTCAGACTTGGTTTTGGAATGTCTTCGTCTTTGTTGTTTTATCGCAACATTTTGGCCACGCATAAACTCGAGCCTACTTTAAGTGTGTATCGCGTTATATAATATCAAATTTGGTGACGTGTTGTGTACTGTTTATCGTCGTAGGAAATGGACACGGGAGACGGGTTCAAAATCCTGGACGAGGCTGTGTATATTTCACATAGCGCTAATACACCACTTGGGAAAAGAAATTTGTCCAAGTATTCTCCCTCTTCTCTGTAATTATAGGGCGGACTGGATTCTCTAACAGTTTAAGAAAAGGAAGGAAAGTGAATTGAAATCTTGTTAAATTCAGTTTAAGAAATTGACCTTGTGTCACATCCTACACACACACGGAGGACTGTTATTATATATATATATATATATATATATATATATATATATATATAATATAATATAATATAATATAATAAGATAAATATATAAAGGTTTTACATATCTATTTATTAGGTGACAAAGGAACATACAGAACCATATTGGTTTCATGCGATGCAATCATCAGGTGAAGATGTTTCAAATGCTTTTGAAACATCTTCACCTGATTATTGCATCGCATGAAACCAATATGATCGTGAATGTTCCTTTGCCACCTAATGAATAGATATGTAAAACCTTTATATATTTATCTTATATTATATAACAGCTCTATTTTATATTGAGCACTCTACCAATAATATTGCCTTTGGTATGCCATTCCAGCAAAAGCTGAAACAGTGACCATCTCACACTATAGTGTATATGTATATATATATATATATATATATATATATATATATATATATATATATATATATATATATATATATATATATATAAACGAATTTGCTCTTGGGAGCATGGAGGTTTCCTCTTATATATGTCGCATTCACTGAACTTAATGGCTTTATTTTTGTCAAAATAATGTCGGTTAGTCATAAATAACCTTAATTATTACCTCGAATCTTGTTTTGAATAAAAGAATATATATGTATATTCAATAAAAAGTAAAAATCCTCAAATGGTAGCCATTCTTCTAACTGCTGATTTCAATATCATTAATTGAAAATTATGTAGTGCCACTAAAAAATACTAAATAGGTTTCTAAGAAAAAAGTTAGGTATTTGATTTCAACGATATAAAAAGATATCAGTCATTTGAGGAATGGATGCCATAAATTTAAAAATGTTCAAAGAAAATCATTTTAACGATGAAGAAAACATCAATTGCTGTTTTTTTTGTGAACAAACATAAACGTTTACATTATTAAAAATCAGCATTCTCTATCCTTATATGATTCCCTTAATAAGCGTAGAATAATAAACGTGAATATCAAAAAGGAATAATGTGAATGATCCACAAACCAATTATTTCGTGTAGTGAATTCGATCTGCATTGTTTTACCTAACAATATTGTCGATATTTTTACTCATTTAATTCGAAGTGACATCCCTTAACTACTCTGGCACAAATTACTATATAATTACACTATCTGCTGTTTCTAAAAGTCAATCTATAAAAATACCTAGTAAGTTTGATGCTAGTTGATTTCTCTGATAAGAGAACCGGTGTCTTTAGCGAAACTTAACCATCAAAACGAAATTCTTATTAAGCCTACGTTAAACTGGCACACAGTGACAATATATTATTACCTATCGAGTATGGAAGCTTTTTATACCAGGGGAGAGTACGAAACGACCATGCTTCCTATAACAGTATAAATAATTTCATGCGTATTTTGAAGGATAGAATGATAGAAAATACTTAAAGTAAAAAGTGAAATCAGATAGCAAATAATATCTCTTGAAAATATGAAATAATTGAAATCCTTAAAAATGTTTCAAATATTATCAGAATTCACTTATCTTTTAAATATGAATTTACTTTGGATATTTTACATCTATAAAGCAGAGAATGGTTTTCAAAATTATCTAGCAAAGGTTGTAGTTGCTCTCAAATGAAATAACAGTATAGACTATCAAAATCGGAGGCAAGTCCTGTAATATATGTTATTTAACGAGATTGATACAAAGTAAATCAAAAAAACTCTTTTCCTGTTATACGAAATATATTAGGTCAGGAGTTTCTGCCATCGTCATTCAGAGTTTCAATCATTTGTGTAGCACATGTAAACTAGACGCCCAGCATAGACTGCCTTACTCAGCAGTCAAAGTTAACCAACAATAATGGCTAAGTATTAGTGAAGAACTGTTGAAATCATAGCACTAAGTCAATTATCCTAATCACAGAGTTATACGAATGTGCTTTTGAAAATCAACAGGCTGTTTGATTCTTCAAGTAATCTCTTGCACCTCTAACAGATTGTTTCCCAGCATGCAACAGCTTCCAGCTACACAGCTATGGAAGTCATTCCTACAGTCAGTTGACATCAGAGAGAGACAGAGAGTAAAAGGGAACAATAAGTTACTTAAGGAATCTTTCAGTGAAAAACTTGTAACCCTGCTCTTCCATTTAAACCAAAAGATGAAATGAATTTAAGATGTTAGTTGGCATTGCTTGCATGTTAAAGTGCACCAAATTCCTGCTACTTGACGAAAGCCGTCGAGAGAAGTGCATTCTCAAAATCTGATACTGAATTTAGTTGACCGATTCCATTCTCCCAGTTGATAACACACTACATCATTCTATTTGAATAGAATCTTCTGAAAACAAATTTTAAATACTGATATAGATATTCGAGCAAATTTCATGATTGCATTTTACTCTTGCCTCCTTCAGTTTATAATAGTAATATAATCATTTATGTGATTATATCAGTATTCCTTATTCTCCCTACATTTCTTCGAATATAAATGTCCTTATGTTTATATATGTGGTTAGCTATCGGGGCTGGTTTATTTTACAAGCATATATCAATAAAATATTTGAAATATTTTCTTTTTCATCCGAAATGATACAAATAATTTATTAGAAATTATATATTCGAGATGTAAAATCAAAGGGATTTATTCAATCTAATTAAAAATATTTTGCAAACATCTGCAAAAAAGAATGTGTGGCGGAGGCTGACTTTTCACTTACATTTTCTTTGCTTAGTCGAGTTTGAAGTTTAATATACATTTCTCCATCTAATTCTTATTTTTGATAACTTGAATATTCAACCTAAAATGTGAGGTGAAACAAATAGTGGTATAGCATTTGCGTACTCATTATATATATATATATATATATATATATATATATATATATATATATATATATATATAGCACTAAAAGTGGAGGAATCATATGTAATTAGGGAGATAATATTTTATTATGGAATAAAATATAAAATAAAGGGGAATACACGAAGGCCTTTTCAACCGGTACTTTTCAAGTGTATACACCGGCGACGGAATGTATAAGAAATTCATAAGAAACGAATGGGGGGGGGGTGCAAGAAGGGTACAAATAAAAAAGATAAAAAAAATAACAAAAGGGGGGAAAAGAGGGTGGTATGTATGAACCCTAGGTTGAAACAGGGTTAGAAGTGTCTCCCAATAAATAGAGGGAGTGCTTTGGAGTTTGTTTGCACAGAGTAGGTCGAATTATTCCATAATAAAATATTATCTCCCTAATTACATATGATTCCTCCACTTTTAGTGCTATACAAATTCTCCTGTACCAAAAACCTATTCATATATATATATATATATATATATATATATATATATATATATATATTATATATATATATATTATGAACTTCTAGTTTGCTTTCGAAACTTAATTGATTAAAGCTATACCCAATTGACCCTAAAATCATTTGCTGACCCTTTATTTTATATGTTAACGTTAAAAAAAAACATCATTATTCCTTTTACACAGCCGTGAAATTGTAAATTGTCATTCATGGAATAAATAGTTTTCACGAATATAAGTGTTTCGTTATTATTTATCTATTCATAACTGCAGTTTATTGGAGTTTATCACGAGAGAAATATGGAGAGAAAAGAAAGCAAAAACACTTTAGAAAAATACTAAAAAAAAAAAAAGAAAAAATGAACAGACCAATAAAAAAATTAATATAAGAAATTATGTCCCTCCTCTTTATAAATATTTTGGTGTTCTTTCTTTTCTCTCCTGTAAAAAGCTGTTCCTTGTGGATCTAAGATGTTTTTCTTTCAGAAATTTAGGCTATAGATATCATGGAATGGTATCCTATACGGACGCTGATTGTCACATTAGCGTTTCCCAGAGCAACTCGTAATAGTTCACATATGTACGCTCATTAAATATTCAAAAATGTAAATATACACATACCCAAATGTGAACGTTACAAAACTTCATTAATGTAACAAATGCACAAATTCTTATTTTTTTACCACTCCTTCAAAAGTTTACTATTACTAACTTTACATAAATATGACTAGGTATAGATCCATAGTGTGTAGCTATTTAAATATTAATTTTTTATATCTCTCTCATTCCATATATATATATATATATATATATATATATAATATATATATATATATATATATATATATATATATATATATATATATATATATATATATATATATATATATAATGTTTCAAATATATCACCCCAAATAAAATGGTAGAATTTACGACCATATAATTTTTACTGCACAATATTAATTATGTGGCAGCACCGTATTAAGAGACAATTGACTCATGTGCTAGTCTTATTTAAGAAGCTATTAGTATGTTTATCGATTGATTAATTTTAACGTCATATCAACCAATATAGGGTTATTTTATACATAGAAGCCATGGAATATAAATATGGAATTGTGTTGTACATTTTAATTTACATTTTTTTGTATAGTTGTTTAAGAGAGTTTTACCGTCAGTTATACGATATCAAGGATTCATATCTAATTCAGCCACTTTGCTTAGTTGTATGATCTCGACTATTTCTATCTAATACTTATAATTATATGGTTTATCGTTTCTTTGTAATGATAGTGATTTATTTACATACAATTATATGCTTTCAGGTTACTAATAATTCTTAGTAAACAAATATAGCTTCAAATAACTTTTGAATACAAATAATTTACAGTTATATGGCATCAAGTAGGGCACCTCATGTGGTGTAATGGTTAGCAAGCTAGATTAGCAGACCATTGTTAGTGAGTTCGATTCTCACTGGGCGCCCCACACTTCTGGCCTTGTGCCACATCTAAGCTAAGCTTAGTAAATAACTATATGGCATCAAGTATTCCTATCGAATACAAATCATTTGTAAACACACAGATTGAACCTTAACAAGTACTACCACACCAGAGTAGACCTGGGAGTAATTGCAGTGAAGGGTTTCTCCATACTCTCTAGATATCTAGACTTTAAGCCTAACCATTAGATACAGTTTAGCATCATACACAAACCAATGCTATTTGGTGGGGGGGGGTTACTCCTTGACAGGAGATACACTCAGTGTATTCTAAGCCTCGTAGAGAGGGGGGCCTGCGTTTATTGTTGATAATTATTTTCCATACAAATCTTCTTCCTTGAGGCACTTTTTAAAAAATTGAGATTTCAAAACTATTCTTGAATAATTAAGGTCTTATATACAAAGTAACATGAGAATTATGAAAGAAGAATTTTAAATGTAATGGGACGAGTAAGGACCTGCATTTAGATTATAGGAAATCACTTTCCTCAGGAATTGGGAAAAAATATGTAATTAGAGTCATTTTTAAAATTTGATCTTTTTAAATAAATAAGAATATAAAAGTTTAAATCTTAGGCTGTCAAATATAAATTTGCATTCTTTGGGAAACGTGTGTGTATGTGTATGTGTATGTGTGTGTGTGTGTGTGTGTGTGTGTGTGTGTGTACTGATCTATTTACATGACATTCTTTTTTTTTTTACAAATGCCTTATTTTCTATTTTACATGGAATAGCCATTAACAAGACAATTATGAAGTTTTATCAATGTTTTAACGAATGTTCCAAGCAATCATATATATATATATATATATATATATATATATATATATATATATATGGGTGATAAATATAGGTTATAACACAATGGTGTTAAAGGCTAATTCAATCTTTATATCAAAAGATAACAATTAATAGATTTCCATATATGTTAGAAGATTTCACCAGCAGCTCGATAAGAAACATAGCTAATTATACACAAAGGTTAAATACTTTTCTATATGAAGATTTCCAAGGTATTACAGATATATCTATATAGCTATACATATAATAGTGTCTTTCATTTTTAAATTGTATTTAGAAACTATTACACACAAAGTTCACATTTCAAAACGAAAGTATTGAGGTTTAAAACCTTTTTTCTTCTGTACAACGTTTCGGTCGATGTGCCCTCCAGCCTTCTTCATGTATATCTTCTCGAACTCGCGAACCGTCTGTTCGAACTCGGGAACCTTCTTGTCGTAATCGCGAGCCTCCACGGAACTTTGAACCTAACCCTCTATTCAATCAACGGGGATATACTGTTCTCATTCCGCTAACCCTGACAGTTATCTCTAGACTACAGGTTCAGTCCTGGCCAAGAGCGACAGTAACATAGAATGATAATTAACACAGCTTAACACTTGTACCCAGTCATGGATAGCGGAATGAGAACAGTATACCCACGTGGATTGAATAAAGGGTTGGGTTCAAAGTTACGTGAAGGTTCCAGATTATGACAAGAAGGTTCCCAATTACAAGAAGGTACCTAATTACGAATATAAGATTACCGATTACGAAGATAAAGTTCCCGGGTTCGAGATGAAATACCTGAAAAAAGCTAGAGTGCACATCGGCCGAAACGTTGTACAGATAACAATAAAGATGAGGACAATAGTTTGAATAATACAAATAATACAAATTATCAAGCCTCATCTAAAAAAAAATCAGAGAAATCTTTTCTTTCATTTCTCCATCAAGTGAGTATATTCAGAGATTTCTGATTGGTTATTTTTTCAGCAAAAATACCACGAAGATAAACTTTAATTTGGTTTATAATGTTATTTTATATTTTCTATAACTGACAATCAATGAAGGAAATATTCCTTGAGCTATTGTACTTTTATATAATGTTACTTTAACCAATTACTAGCATGTTTTTATTTTATTTTTTAATCTTCTGTTTGTTTCTGTGAATTCGTTTAAAATAAACATATTCTGTTTATTCGTGTTGAAGTCAGGCAGTATACTGTTGGTTTGGACAACAGCAACTGACCTAGTGCCCAAAACGGCTGGTACTTATGGAACTCAGGAATACTCCATTCATGCATTTGGGGGATTCCATTCCTTGAGTTCTGATTGGCTGCTTGGTTTCTGTGGTGTTGTGGTGTTTTATAAATAATCTGCCATTTTGCAGTAGGCTTGCAACAAGGTAAGATCCGTATTGGGTTACGGCTTCCTTGTTGATTTGTCTGCCAATTCGACGGTAATTGGAATTCTTCTACAGTTGGTATGATGTTTATTCTACATCTCCCCCTCACACACACACACCCGATGCGTGTGCGTAATGGCCTTTGAGGGGAAATTAGATCCTTTCGACCTGGCCGATTACAGGGAAGCAACCTGGACAATGCCCGGGGAATTCTTGTCGGCATTGACTTGGGGGGTGACACTGGGTGAGGCTGGGTCCCTGAGTGATGTCGTTACAATTAATTTGGCTTGTGGGGCATCCTCAAACGTTGGTTTAGGGGGCCCAGGCAAAGCACTAGGAATAGGGGTAGGGACTGCTGGTGCTTGAAGCTTCCTGAGGAATCGGTGATTCCGCAATGTAATTCTACCTGATCAATCAATCCTGATTGGGTATTGATGATTAGGAAGGGTTTCGACAACTCGGCCTGTTATGTCCCTCCGACGGTTGTTCGGACGTGTCACCCTTATGCAGTGGATACAGTGTATGCGCTGTGCGATTTTATCTCTTTATTAGCAGTGCATTGCGTTGAGATAGGCTAATTCGCGGTTCCGAGCCGCAGCTATCCTCTTGGTATGAGGTTTATATAGTACGGGTTGGGATGGTATGAAGTCAGGCAGTCGTCGATGGAGAAGGAGCTATGCAGGGGATAGCCCGATGGTCTGGATGGGCGTGTTCCGATATTGAAGGTTTGAACTTGCAGCCTGGTCATTATCCTGGGATCCTGTGCTGCCATTATCTATTCTCTTGGTTGTCTTGACGGCTAACTCTGCCCGACCATTTGATTTTGGATAGGAAACTAATGAGATTCTGTGCTTTACAGCCCAGTCCTACAGGAACTGCTTAAATGGGAGGAATGTGATGGGTAGTCCACCATCACTGCTGAGTTCTCCCGGGGCACCACAATTCTGGAATATCTCTCGACAAATCGAGATGATCTTGGAAGCGTTTGCTTGCCCGTGGCTCAAGGGATATAGAATGAGCCAACCAGTTAATCTATCAGTACATGCAATATATGCATGATCCCCAACATAGAACAGATCCATGGCGATCTGCTGAAATGGCCAGTCAGGAGATTGTGTCAAGGTGATTGGCTCTCGTGGTTGACTAGGGGCGATTTTTGAGCATAGCATTGGCCCTAATATTGCGGATTGAGTCATCCATCCCAGGCCAGTACACAGACTCATTAGCACGTGCTTTCATGCCAACCACGCCCTGGTGTACAGAATGAAGGCAGTGCAGAACTTTTCTCCACTGAGTTCTGGGGATAAACTATCCTTCGATCAAACAATACTAGGCTATTATCAGTGCTGAGACGGTGCCTTACCTCCCAATATTTGCGGTCTCAATTCGTAGTTAACATGAAATAAATTTTGTCCTTGAAAATTGAATATATTTACGGTACAATTAAAGTTCTTTAATATTCTAGTGCTTTTGTTTTAAATTGTTTCCTATGTCATCTACTTTAATATTCCATCTTTGAAGTTGGATAATTAGCAATGTATTTCTATAATGCACCTAAAAAGTACTTAGTGTATTGATTGATACATTCTGTTTTATTTTTCTGCTATTAGAATTGGGCTTCTTTTATTTTTCATTTTAATAATGCTAGGAATATCTAATACCCCAGGTAAATAACATTTCAATAGAATAAGAAAATAAAAAGTAGCTACTATTATTAACGTATGCATATTGTGGAAGTGTATTGGCTAATGGTTATCGTCGTAGAAAATAAACTCAGTGAGACGAGTTCAAATCCTGGATGAGGTTGTTTGCATTTCACAAAGCGCTAATATCTTTTGGAAATATATGCATCCAACTATTCTCCTTCAAGATATGTGTAAATGGTACAGCAGAACTGGGCTCTTTCAGCTTAGTTAAGCTAACTGGTTCTGGAGAAGGAAAACGTATTCAAACGGTATTTAAACAACATTAAATAAATTTACCTTGTGTCACATCCTACTCATCCGAAGGGGTGGTAAATATGCATATGTATTTGATAAAACATGGCTAGATTCTATATTTTTGTATGATTCTGATGGTTCATCAATTATGACGTAATCATATGATGCTTATCGCACTCTCGTAGAAAATTATATTATTATGCAAACAACATTCGATATACTTTGAATTATAAATATATTTTTCCTTCATATATATTCCATGTTAATATTCATTCCATTCCTTTTCTACTGAGGAAAAATTGAATCCTACTAATATTTTGTTCGTGCGATCAATATGTCTAGGCTGATCAGCTCATATAATTTAATTATCTTTTAATTCTAGAGTATCACTTTTAATTATGATTAAATATCATGACAAGTAGACTCCCGTCTTAACTCTATACATTTCTCTCACATATCTACAAAAATAAATTTTGAGTATCTGGCCACGATCCTTAGTTCCAGATGTAGTAAATAAGTAAGCAAGCCAATAAGAATCCGGTGTTATAGTATTCTTTGTAAGTCCGACGTCCAAGATAATCCAAATAGCATTGAGCCAAGGTTAAGAATCAGACTTGTATAAATACAACAACAGCAGCAGCAGCACTGCCAGTGATTGGACAATAGATTGCCTTCGGTGGTCACATGGTAGTCAACGAGTCTATATTTAGTAGTGACCGTCTGGCACACGCCTTATATCCCAAAAAATCCAACACAACGCCTTACCATTCAATATTTCTTATTAATCCCGCTATGTTAAAATATCATTAGTTGTAAAAATCGCAATATTTGAGACAATTCAATCATTGATTTACTTAGTTAAGAATATTTCGATAAAAAAAAGCATGCCACTACAAACAGGTTCAATTTTTTTTAATCAACAGAAAACGAATACATATTAAAGAATACAAAAAGAGAACTCTTAGGTTACTAATCAGTCATGTTCTCATGAATTTCATGTCAGAATTTCAAAAACAAAAATGAACAAATAAATAAAAACCGTTAATAGAAAATTAAGAATAAGAAAGGAAAGGTGAAAGCGAAACAAAAGCTAGGTATGTAAAAAAAAATTTTCTATTAACGGTTTTTATTTATTTGTTCATTTTTGTTTTTGAAATTCTGACATGCCCACACGGTCGCAACACATTGCAACATCTTACCGAATGTCAGCCTTGTTCTCAACAAACTTTTAAGAAAGAAATAAAAAAAAAAGAGAAATAAGAAATTACAGTTATTCGCCCATTCATAAAGGAGGAGAAGAAGAAAGAGAGGAAAAAAAGGAGAGGAAAAGGAAATAAGAAGAGAAATTATAACAAATAAAAAAAACATAAGCACGTCATTTCTGAAATTAAACTCTGATGATAAAGCTTTGCTTTGAAATCGATTAGACATATAAAACATCTTTTTGTCTTTATTTTTTACGCATTGTATTGCCTTCGAATGTTATTATTTTATAACATACTCAACAATGCTTAAAGCAAATTACCAATTACTTTTATATATATATATATATATATATATATATATATATATATATATATATATATATATATATATATATATATATATATATATGAAGAACTCAATGTATAGTTTCCATTTATGGTGCTGTTAATCGCCCAGATTTTGTATCTTGTGATCTGGTCATTTAATTATAAAAGGAACTGGCGTCATTGATTTAATAGTTCTTTTCGCGAAAAATATTGGCTGGACACATCAATGTAAAGTGGAAAAGAACAAGGATCCTAGAGAACAATATGTAAACTAAATAAAAGGCTTAGGGAGCAATATATTTGCAATTGAAGTCGGATGACGAGGTCCTATTGCCAATTTAGCCTCTGAATATCGGAATAATCACAACATGTTACGTGCAGAAAATAAGGAAAATTATATATATATATATATATATATATATATATATATATATATATATAATATATATATATACTTGTGCTTTTAGAATTGGGCAATTCTATAGCTGGTTCAGATGATAACATTTTTGGCAACACAAGGTGAATTATAAACATGATTCCAAAACTATCAACTTGTTTAGTCGAAATTAAACATTTCCTGTTATCAATAAAGACGTCATTACGAAGAAACCAGAAAATGTCTCACCCAAACCATCCGAGTAAGACGGACAAGACACGCGGGACACTGCTGGAGAAGCAAGGACGAACTCATAAGCGACGTCCTCCTGTGGAAGCTAGTGTGGGCCGACCAGCAAAGACGTACATTGATCAGCTCTGTGCGAATACAGGATGCTGCACAGAGGACCTCCCGAGAATGATGAGCGATAGGGACGGATGGAGAGAGATTGTCATGGATATCCGTGCCAACAGCGCGACATGATGATGATGAAAGATTACATATGTCATCTTGTCTAAGCTAAAAATAAACATCGTTTTCTACTGTTTAGAGGAATATTTAAAGGACAGATTTCCAGGGTAAAATGCAAACGAATACTATATATTATGTCCAGCCAACAGCACGGATATCCATGACTTTTCCTCGTCTTCCGTTTCTGTCGGCCATCGCTCCTGGAAGGTCCTCTGCCCAGCTTCCAATATGTGCAGAGCTTGTGGATGTTGGTTTTTGCTGGTCGACCCACACTGGTGTGTATATACATAGTTGCCCATAGAAGAAAGTTATTTAGGAGCTTCAGTATGTCTTGTTCGTCTTATCGGAATGGGTTTTTTTTATAGGAGAAGGGTTAGTTCCCAGATATAAAAAAAAATGGTAGTGTTCAAGTAGTGGTTTTTCAATGTAAACAAGTGGATCACAGTGGTGAGAGTAGGCAAAGATTAAACTATTATGTATCAAATTTGATGCAGTTTTTCTGCTAAGATTCTAAAAAAAGAAAAAGATAATCTACTTTGATGTTTTAAAGGTTGGTTTATAAAGATAACTTTTTAAGTTTTTGTCCAGTAACAAAAATAGAACGGCTGTTTTAGCTTGAGCATCTATGTGTGTTGCCCTAACGCTGAATTGTTTATGAAATTATAAATACTAAAATTCAACACGCTAAATCCGTGGGGTTCCGATTACAATAAAAATGTATCTTAAGAAATTCCTGTAAAAAAAAATCCTGAAAGTATATCTTGTGACAATCTATGATTAAAAGTTATTTACGAAGGAAAATTAATAAGTAAAACAGAAGTGTAGTATAGTTCTTTTCTAACAACAATAGACTAAATGCTAAAGGTGATTTTCGACAACTCAATGGACGGTAATAAACCCATTTACCTTATCAATATTTTTAATACAGAATGTAATGTTATTTTATTTTGCTTATTGACACCTAATAATAATTTCGATTTTATTCATGCCATGGAACTAGGTTATCTAAAAACGTCAATATATGAATAGACATTAATTATAAAAATTATACTTTTCCTGTATTTTTATCCTGGCATATTGTGGATACTGTCTTCCCTGTTCATTACTTCTATTGTAGCATGTAGCCAATAAAATGACTATGAATTGATATTATCATACGAATTAAGGAGATTCGAAAACAAATATCGTTTTCTAGAAGAGGTCAAAATACAACGAAATAAAACGCAAATAATAATAAAAGTAGCTGCCGTTATCCCAGTGGTTAGAGCAGGGCTTTTTAAAATGGGTCATATCGACCCCTGTGTGTGAATAAAATGTTGTCAGGCTGAATAAAAAGTTTAGTTGTCCACAAGGAGGGGAGATTTACTTGTTTACATTTATAAATCCCTTTATAACAGAACAAAAGTTTCTGTATCATGTTGACTAGTTGACATATTTTACATCTAACTGGATTCCTGATTGGGTGCGACTGCCAATAAGAATATGTCGTTTACACACCACCAGTTAAAAATAGACATATCATTTAAATAAACGAATGAAAGTGCCAAATAGCCACTTTTTAAACGACTTTAGATCCTGAAGCGAAGGAATTGGATATTATCAAATGAATATAAGAAAAACTGTAGCAAAATATCTCAAGCTTTGTTTAACTGTTTGGCCCATTTTACTAGCTTTTTGAAGTTTGTAGATGGCACAATCTAAATTTTGCTATGCGCATCATTTATTTAGCAAGCAGAAGCTAACATAGGACATGGTGATTTGTGACTCAAAATCACACCTAAAACCAAATATTCGTGATCGCCTCGTTGCCCACCAAACCCATCCTTCTCATTAAGAAATAATTCAAGAATTAAAAGTGCGTTTGAATTTATTGTTTAATGTGGGGTTCAAATCCATGAGAGTTTCAAATGTAATTGGGTCTTGTCTCCATTAACTAATTTTCATTACTATTTAGAAAACTCATGAAATGTAAGTAAGCCTATATTCACAATAGAACTGCTTGATTATATAAAAGCCCGTGGTCAGCCTTTATATTTCTTTGTTTAGCGGGTTTAAAACCATAAAGAGCATCAGTAAAGACCTCTGCACACTTGATCACACACACACACACACATATATATGAGGAAGAATGAATAAAGAAAAGAAACAATAGAATGGATAATAAAAGAAGAATTTAATCAATATCACTTACACATGTGTTTCGGTCAGTTCATCTGTGTGAAAATATTTCGCACACAGAGAAGATTCGACCTTCATCATTCAAAATAAAATTTCACTCTGATGAAGGTCGAATCTTCTCTGAGTGCGGAATATTTTCACACAGATGAACTGACCGAAACACATGTGTAAGGGATATTGATTAAATTCTTCTTTTATTATCCATTCTATTGTTTCTTTTCTTTATTCATTCTTCCTCATATTGTCGGATTCATTTCCAATTTCCATTTTTACATATATATATATATATATATATATATATATATATATATATATATATATATATATATGTATATATATATATAAGTTGAGTTGAACTGTACAGACAATTCTTGTCGGACGAGTTTTTGGTCGATCCTTTCTAATTTTCGGGCCATCTTTTTGGTGTCAGGGTGGAACTGGTCTAACAGTCCACCAAAGGTTTCGATACGAGCGTTTTCGGCAATTCAGTTTGCCATCATCAGGTAGGAAACGATGGTATGTTTCGTGTCTCGTTTTTAAGGCCCGAAAATTAGAAAGGATCAACCAAAAACTCGTCGGACAAGAATTGTCTGTACAGTTCAACACAAGAAAAAATGCTGCCAAAATACACTTATTTTAAAATATATATATATATATATATATATATATATATATATATATATATATATATATATATATGGTTAGAGTGTGAGACCAAGCCGCCTACAGGATTAGTGTAACGTCGCGTTACACACGGCGAATTCGCTGTATAAGCAATTAATATTTAATAATATTGTTATAGTATTCGACCTCAATTCGAGTATCAATTCGCGATATAATTATTCATTGTTTTAATTCTATCAGTTTTCAAATCTGCCAAAATTGAGAAAATAACATGATTAATTCTATAAAAAATACTTCAGTTTGTTTTGCATTAATGTCTCTACACGGGAATGAATATGAATAGTGTGTTCTTCTAATATTATACTGAATCATTTGTGAAGTGTATACGCCTCTTATGCCTCTCAACCTGTTTATTCATTCATCTTGCCTACTTTTAGAAACTTAATTTACTTGACTCATCTCAGCGGATAATTAATTTTATCACAATTTGATATTCACCTAAACTAAAATAATATCACACAAATACACCTGAAAAGCCCGGAGATTGGACTTGGACATACTAATGAATACTGAAATGGAAACTATTTTTTATTATTATTATTTTAGATTAATACTGTATCCGACTAAGGAATAAACCAGGAAAACAAATGAGTTCGAACAAATAAAAAGAGTAATTTGAAAAAAAAAAAGTAATATCAACCTACATGCAGAGGAGACGATATTCATTGAACTTTACATAAGGGATTATTGCAATTTTAATTACATTTCTCTTGTGTAAGCGAAATTTATTCTAAAATCGTTTCTATAATTGGATTGATTTACAGATCTACTGCTGCAACAATTCAGTTTATTAACAATAATCATGATAGCAAACATTCTCTTAACTTTCACTTCTCATTCGTCGTTATCGGCAATTTCTCGTGTCAGGTCCTCTACACGTCATCCAGTTTCTACACAGAGCTGATATATGAAATTTAATATTTAAAAAAAAACAAATGATGTTATGTAAGTGCTGACAGAAATCTGTTTCGACCAAATCGATAAATTGGTCTTCATCACGAGCAACATGGACGGGAAAGAGAAAGATATCCGTTAAAAGACTGTTTACAAAAACGAACGCTATATTCAACTGCTGAAATTTTTTAAAATTTCATGTTCTGTTTTAAAAATAAAATAAATTTTATTTTTAATTTTTTAAAAATCAGAAGCATTATAGTTTATAGTTAAACTCAAAAGAGCTGATATATGTAAGTTTCTGCTGGTTAGCCAAGACTCAGTGGCTTGCCGCCATGATCAGGGTGGGGGGGACAAAAGCCTACCTTATCCAGTGACCATTAAATACTGATACAGCTTCACCTACCCACCCACTTTCAAATTCTACGCATTCAGAGTTCAGTGGCAAAATTTAGGCAATATATTTTAATGTTAGAGCAACGCAACGGATTTTGGGTTATGGCGATTTTACTCCCCGGGAAGTTTACTAATTTGTACGTTGACTAGGCAGATTATGAATAAAAAGTAGAGCTACGGTATTTCCTTTCAAGACTCCACATTTATATATATATATATATATATATATATATATATATATATATATATGTGTGTGTGTGTGTGTGTGTGTGTGTGTGTGTGTGTATGTTTGTAATTTGGTTCGTTTATTGTACATACACACACATATTTATATATCTAAATCAAGATTAAAATTAATGATGGATATTGGGAAACTTTTTTTTTTACAAATTTATTAAATTAAATTACCACGACCACAAAATTCGGCAAACGCCGTGTACGACATGCGGAACACTGGACAGTTGTTTCGAATATATTTGGTCTCCTCAGCAGTGTTAAGTTACAATGAACATGTTCATTACTTGGATGGTTGATTGTTTGGTTTGTTCTACGGTATGTCAATCATTGTTGGTTTAATTAATGCTGAAGTTCGTCTTTTTTGTATGGAATTATATGCTTTTAATTAACAAGTATATACTAACTGGACATGTACTGAATATTCTAAAATTTATTCTTTGTTTATTTTGTTTTTAAAATCAAAACACAAGAGATAAAGCTTTAGTAGTAGTAGTAGTAGTAGTAGTAGTAGCAGTAGTAGTAGAAAAACTCAGAATTCAAACCAAATATATATATTTACCAACTCCTCCGCACGAGCAGGATACGACACATTTCTTAAGCGGAGTTCAACAGGTTTGAATTCAGAGTTTTCCTTCTCCTAGACTAGTTACCTAGCCATGGTTAAAGAACCCAGTCTGTCCTGCTATTTACCCATAGCTGGAGGGAGAGTAGGATTCATACCTTTCCCAAGGGTATTAGCGCTAAGTGAAATGCAATTACCACGTCCAGGATTTGAACTCGGGGCGACGAGTCCATTTCCCATGACTTTAACCATTACACCACGCGCTTCTTGTAAGATATAAAACAATGAAATCAATAAAAATGACACATCTGTATTAAGTATTTCCTCGTTCTGCATGTATTATCGCAAGGTATTGTCGTACAGCCTCCTCTTTAAGATCAACATTAGAATTAATGGAAAGACTAGTTTAAAACTTAACCAGAACAACGTTTCTTTCAGCTAGTAGATCGAGTAGAAAGATAAAGGCATAACCCGTGTCAGAAAAAAGTCAGGTCCAGTTGTATAAATATAAAATAGGGTTTTAAGCAAAAATTTAGGGTTCATCTCTCATTATTTGTTATACAAAAACTCAGAACTTATGAAATTAGTAGGTAGATTTAAGATTTTGTCTCGTAGTGTATGCTCTACTGATCTGGAAAAGTATGTTAATATTTCGGAATTCATTTAATGTAACCATGGATATAGTTAATAGAGGAAAACTCCACCGCTTATAAATCTAAGTTAAGTGGAACATTTTCTTGAAAAAGGGATTGCAGAAAGTGATGACTTTTTAAGATATTGAAAAATCCAGCTAAGAACAATACATTGACCGTTAACAATCTTTGCTACGATCACAAATATTCATTCATATTTGTATCTCAAAAAGCGCTGTGTCGTCAAAGCATGCCACAGAATAATATGCTGCTTTCACGATTATTTTATTTATTACTTTGTCTTTTTACTGTTGTTTATTATCTCAATATTTTTGGCTAGTAAACTTTTCGTCCGCAAGAGCAAACAGCTCGATCTTGGAGATCAAGAGATAGCTTCCCATAAAACATGAACTTGTATTCTGCACCTCAAGAGTCCATTTCCCATGGAGAGCGTAGTGGATATCTCAAAAGTTCACGAAGAAATGGATAAGCTATTCTTTTCTTCAACATATCCAAATAACCTGTGTAACGTATTCGCTTTCAATTAGCGATATGTTACGTTATTGGATCAGTTAGGGATCTATTACGTTGGGGTACCAGTTCGTATTTAACCTTAGTGCCTTTCCTTCCTCGGCACTACTACTCGTATATTCGTACGTACGGAGTTTCGTTTGTTTACATACACCGATCTAGCAGTCAGTCTTAGCTAGCCCCAAAATCCTTCTCCCACTTCTTTTGGTCAAGGGAAAGGTATCACGTTTACGCACGCCGCGTGCTCCTCGTTACGGCCAATTGACGTGTTGACAAGTTTACACTTTAATGACTTTCATTCATGAGTACGATTTCTTTGCGATAGTGACTTTTTACTATCTTGTTTGTTTCGTGAGTCCATTCATAAAAAAGATTTCTTTCGTTGTAAATAGAGCAGACTACAACACCAGGTTTTTACTTCTCAAAGTTTTATTATGTTTCAAACTTCTTCTAACTTTTGAGAGAGAGAGAGCCCCGAATAATCTGTCTTAGCAAGAGGTGTATTTTAACTGGATTCAACTGCGAGTTTTTAGTCCTTAGTAAACTTCTCGGTGAACAAGCTTTTCTCAGCCTCTCCTTATCGTCCTTAGCGACTACAGTTCCATACGATCACTGGCCCGATTTCTGCCTGGCTCTCCTCCTCCGAACGCGGACGCAAACCAACTGCTCTGCTCGCAGACTCCCAACTAACTGACTTTTTTGTGATCCTATCCGCGGGTCTTAAATAGTATTTCCAAACAATCCTCCAGAAGGTTCCACCCTAGAACGTTCGAGACCTTTCGATTCTTTCTATTTTGTTCCAATCTCTCTGGTCACACAGAGTTCACTAACCTAAACATCAAAGGCTTCTTGGAGTCCAAAAGACTATTTTTTCCTTAAATCTAGACTTATCGTCTGCTTTTTCTCGTTAAAAAGATGTTATCTATCCTATCTACTTTTTTCGGTGATTCTTCAAAGACCACCCAGCAACTCAAGATAATCGGTAGTACATTTTTCTAAGGTTCTTTTCCAAGTCTGGCACAAGGCCACAAATATAGGTGCTGGGCGCGGCGATTATATAATCCTCCCTATCATCGCCGATAAAATTATATGTAATATAATTTTCAAAACTAGCCCTAATTATCATTCATTTTTCTTTCTTCTTGATTTTGATTTTTTTTTCTAAAATACACTATCTAACCTCTCTCTCTCTCTCTACATGTTTACCAAATATAAAACAATCATAAAACAAATACAACAACATTAGCAAAATCAATTATACAGCGAATTTGATCATGAAATTAAAATGATCAAACAAATTTAAAAAAAAAATTTTCTTTTTCCTGTACAACTTCCCAAACCATTTCCCTTTCGCTCTCTCTATATTTTTGTACACATTCGTATTCTCTTCATTTTTTTTTATTTTATTTATTCATTTATTTACTATAGGACATAAAAACAAAACATGTTTACGACCGCTCTTATTCTCAAACTTAGAATTGCGTCGGAAGAATTTTCACATAATTCTTCAATTACCTTTTATGGGTACAGATTATCATTAATAATAATAATAATTTCAACAGCACCTAGCGGAATATCACCGCTAGCGACAAAACAATATCTACAATTTTTTTTTTTTTTAATTGAATGCTGTCTCTTTTTTTCTTTTTTTTCTCTTTTTTTCAAATTAAATATACGGAGAAAAAAAAAAAAAAACAATCGTCGTCAATAGTATCCATGTCCATTGGGTCGTGAAACTAATTCGGTCCTGCGTAAACTTTCTATCTCTCTAGCTGAAAATATCAGAAATGGCGTCCTTTAATTCCTTTCTTTTCTTTTCTCGCCATCTATCCTTCTCCTTACTGTCGATTCGAGACTTTCCTTCAGGTTTAATTTTAATATCAGTTGCTACTTTTCCTATGTCTTTTAACTTTTTTTCGGCCTGACTACTAACCTTATCACGCGAATTCGTTTTACAACTTACAGAATCTAACATTGCCTCCTCCTGACGCATATTCCTATTCTTTTCTAATATTTCTTTGTACATAGCTATCTTTCGCGTTCTGAGGGGCACGTAAAAATCCTCATTATCAGAGTTACCCGGACTCTCCTCGGTATCAGAATTTTCTGAGGGTGGATTTCTGATTACCGGCTTAATAATTTTCGGAGCAACCTTCTCTACGGGGTTTAACACCTTCGGCTCTGTGCTCGGTGTGTCTACCTTATCCGGCTTTTTTTCAACTTCACTATCTTTAACCTCGCCAACGTTAGTTCGATTAACCCGTTGGATCGGCTCATTTCTCCTATTTTCAAAATTATTCTTCTGTGCTCCTGGAAAATATTTATTATCTATCCTATTCGACGTGTCTATAGAACCGATAGTGTACGTCTGTCTTTTATTTCGTTCGGGAGGCTGTCTATAAACTGGCACTCGCCTTGTTTCAGCATTTCTCTGGGGGCAATTCCACCTCAGATGCTTGTTCGACCTGCATATCCAGCATAATCGATTCCTTATCCACTTGTTTCTTACTGGATGTGTCGCTCTATGATCGGTCCTGCCATCACACCTAGCGTGGGCTTTTCTATCATGCCCTATTGCATTGATATGCACCGTGCGCCTTTTAGCGTGGCAAATCTCCATCGGTGCAGGATCAATATTGGGAGGAGTCCTAACTCTCGCTCTTAGTTTATCCTCTGAGAGTGCTAGTTGATAGGCGCTCTCAACTGTTGGGGGATCACTTCTTAATACCGCTAACTTAACCTCAGGATCAACTAATCCTTCTATAAAACAGCACTTAATCTGCTGTTGCACTATCGGTAAATTTTTATCTTCTCTAGAATAGGCCTGATCTATCAGTTTTGTTATTCTTAACATGTAATTCTGCACATTCTCCTGTCTGTACTGTTTAATATTCACTAATTTACGAAAATAATAATGTGCGTAATGGGTGACCCCAATATATTCCCTAATTACCTGTGTCAATCCTATCCATGAAATACTCTTGTTGCCTTCTATAATTTTGTATATAAAATTTCCTATTTCTCCTCCCGTGCTAATGAGTGCTACCCTACATTTATCCATTTCTTTAACATCCATCAAAGTAAAATATTTCTCCATACTTTGGAGCCATACCTCAAATTTACTTTCGTCCTTACTAACTAACGGTGCAATCTGCTGCAAGAAAAAATCACTTTTCAATGTATCTGCTAAAGATTTCGCCGTATTTACTAATTCAACTTTCAGTGCCTGAAGTAATCCCTAAATTGTGATTCCATCATATATATTTAACAAGTATCAAACAAACAAGAGAGCGAAAAGAAAAGAAAATGGCCAAAAAAAAAATAAGTGGGAAGTTGTACTTACGTATAGTTGTAAAAAGTTCAAGTTTTCTTCTCTTTCCTTTTAACAAAATGTCCTTTGTTACAATTTTGACTTCTTTTTTTTTTTTTTTTTCTTTTTTTTTGTTTTTATGTCCGTAATAAATGTCTTCTTTTTTTTTTTTCAAAGTCTATAGAAAGTTCTTTTTTTTTTTTTTTTGTTTTCCGTTCGTTCGTTTTTCCTTTCCGTGTATCAGAACTTTTCCTGTTGATTTTCGTTGTTTTTCGTTGTTTTTTTTTTCTTCTTCTGTTTGGTGTTTTTCTTTTCTCTTTCTTTTACGTTTATTTTCCGTAAAAAAAAATTCCGGCCGATCTGTCTCGTCCCTACGTTGTGTTTTGTGGCAACCAGGTTCTTACAAGTCCTTGCGGGAACTTTCGTGGTTCACAGGCACCAAATCGCAATATGTAACGTATTCGCTTTCAATTAGCGATATGTTACGTTATTGGATCAGTTAGGGATCTATTACGTTGGGGTACCAGTTCGTATTTAACCTTAGTGCCTTTCCTTCCTCGGCACTACTACTCGTATATTCGTACGTACGGAGTTTCGTTTGTTTACATACACCGATCTAGCAGTCAGTCTTAGCTAGCCCCAAAATCCTTCTCCCACTTCTTTTGGTCAAGGGAAAGGTATCACGTTTACGCACGCCGCGTGCTCCTCGTTACGGCCAATTGACGTGTTGACAAGTTTACACTTTAATGACTTTCATTCATGAGTACGATTTCTTTGCGATAGTGACTTTTTACTATCTTGTTTGTTTCGTGAGTCCATTCATAAAAAAGATTTCTTTCGTTGTAAATAGAGCAGACTACAACACCAGGTTTTTACTTCTCAAAGTTTTATTATGTTTCAAACTTCTTCTAACTTTTGAGAGAGAGAGAGCCCCGAATAATCTGTCTTAGCAAGAGGTGTATTTTAACTGGATTCAACTGCGAGTTTTTAGTCCTTAGTAAACTTCTCGGTGAACAAGCTTTTCTCAGCCTCTCCTTATCGTCCTTAGCGACTACAGTTCCATACGATCACTGGCCCGATTTCTGCCTGGCTCTCCTCCGAACGCGGACGCAAACCAACTGCTCTGCTCGCAGACTCCAACTGACTTTTTTGTGATCCTATCCGCGGTCTTAAATAGTATTTCCAAACAATCCTCCAGAAGGTTCCACCCTAGAACGTTCGAGACCTTTCGATTCTTTCTATTTTGTTCCAATCTCTCTGGTCACACAGAGTTCACTAACCTAAACATCAAAGGCTTCTTGGAGTCCAAAAGACTATTTTTTCCTTAAATCTAGACTTATCGTCTGCTTTTTCTCGTTAAAAAGATGTTATCTATCCTATCTACTTTTTTCGGTGATTCTTCAAAGACCACCCAGCAACTCAAGATAATCGGTAGTACATTTTTCTAAGGTTCTTTTCCAAGTCTGGCACAAGGCCACAAATATAGGTGCTGGGCGCGGCGATTATATAACACCTGATTCGGCAAAAAAAAAAAACAACCAACCAATCTAGTATAATTAATTCATTGTAATTTTTTTTCAAGTATATAACTATTAAATTTTGATTCGAGAGAAGTTACTATTTATTCTCAATGATTGTTGAATTCTATAAGGAGTGGCTTATTGTTTAGCTTACTGGATGCTAAAGGTGATCTATAAGTAATAATATTCAAATTCGTCTCACAATTCAAAAAAATGTTTGTTTTGATTCAGTAAGAAATAACATTTTTAAGTATAGGTTTATTTCATAAAGTAGCTTACATTTTCAGTGATTTTTTTTTAAATTCTTTTAGTGTCGGGATTAGTATTGCATCTGTTAACTTAAATCTTACTAGCACAGTGAACCATATATTGTACAGCACTATCTGTAGTGTCTAATATTTTCTGTGCATTTCTTTGCATCTCTGAACAGACAACAAATCTAAACAAGTACAACAATCATTTACTAAGCTTAGCTTGGTTTTAAATAAGGCCACACCATTGGATAATTTATTGAAGATCAATTTCACCACTCTGACTTGGGAAACTACCTTGGTACACCATTACATAACAAGACGTCCATAAATAATTATATAACTCGTTTTAGTCTTTGCTAACGGGAATTACTATTGTCAAAGTAAACATGAAAAGTAATTGTAGGAAAACAAAAGGGTCAGTCATTTTGTATATGAGTGAAAAGTAGCAGCCACATTGCCTTTAGAACATGAAATCAAGTTTACTCCAGGTGACGACTTAAACTCATTGGACAGTGTCGTTAGCTTCCAAGATGCTGTAGCCGGCTCCACAAATACTAAGACAATAGGAAAAAATATTCCCTCGGTTTATCTTGTAACATTACATAAGTAATATTATAATTTTCAGAACACTTCCTCATCTAGACTGATTTAGGTTGAAAAGATATTAAATTAAGAGAAGTCATAAGCGAGGGGGGATAATTAAAATCAATATAAATTAGAGCGAATATATATTTACCAACCCATCCGAACGAGTAGCATGTGACTCACGGTCAATTTCTTATGAAGAATTCAAGAGACTTGAATTCAAAGTTTTCTTCTCCTAGACTGCTTGCCTAACCACCAAGATTAAAGAGCCCAGTCTACCTTACCATTTACCCATAGCTGGAGAGAGAATAGTCCACGATTTGAACTCGTCTTGCCGTGTCCATTTTCTACGACGATAACGATCCCAACATATGCCTCATAAATTAGAACATATAGTTGACACGTCCCAAGCAGTACGCATGTTATTTCATTGTTAAATAAATACATTGTTTTGGGTATTAGTACAAATGTTTATAGAATGCCAGTGAACAAAGAAACCAAACTAAAACTAAAACTAAGAGTGTAGAATTAACTGCCCCTGAGTTATAGTACCTGTTAGGTTCCCATCTAGGAGTCAAATCAGATCTGTTTGAAAATTATTTGTATTAAATAGGAATGCTGGATATAACCGTGTGCAAAAAGAAAACTTTAAAAAACTATAAAAATGTAAATATAAATGTACAATGTACCCAGTTCCATAACCTCTATGCATAAAATAAGTCCAGACGGGTTGACATGGCGTTTAAATCAATCAATAATAACTATTTGATAGCAGTAATTCTTTCTTTTATTTCGCAAAAATAATTTCTAACTATTTTGATAGGGAAATAAATTATTTACCTTGTGGATTTCACACAAGTTCAAAATTATGAGGCATCCAGCGAGGATAATGAAAGAATGATTAAAGGTATAAAAATTCTTAGTCTATAATTGGAATTATCTGAGGAAAAACTAAATGCAAAGACATAAACACTATTATTCATTATTTCAATTAATTTTTCGTTAGGGCTTTTGTTTTACAGTATATAAACCCTAATCGGTTCATTTAATGCTTAATTAAGTCATTTTGATAAGCAAAGGGTCCAGGTTGCTTACAGTACTTCACGTTGCTTAAGTAATCGCCCAATTAAGTATTGCAACTAGCTCATCGCAGCTGAAATTCGGTGATCTAGCGGGAATCGGCATCTTAAGTGTGACTTGACCGTGATATTTCTCCTTGGACATATTTCCTTTTTTTTTTATCTTCACACAATAAACTTAGAAACAAAGAAGTATTTGCAAAAAATACACTATTAATATAATATATATCTACGGATCAAATTATGCTAAGTAATTCATCTTTTATTTCCGAAATCATCGAAATTAACATTGTTATATTTTTACAATATTGCTCTTTTTAATTTGATTAGACAATCTATTTTCTAAAGATATAATACTCAATTAGCAAAATATATAATTAGTTAAGAGAATTTTATTTTAAAAAATATAGTTAATCATTGAATTAAAGTTTCTTACTATATCATTATGTGATGTCATTTCCTCTACTCTGACGAACGAAAATTCCCTGATACCTCCCACCAGGCCGGATTAAAATAAGATCTTTTCTACAAGGTGATTTTTATGGGTCATCCATGTTTTTTCTCCGGGTAGCCGCTTCTAGTATATATATATATATATATATATATATATACGTGCATCATTTACCATCTGACTATTTCCATATTTATCTTCTATTTGGACATATATATATATATATATATATATATATATGTGTGTGTGTGTGTGTGTGTGTGTGTGTGTGTGTATTTTTCTCTCGTGTGTCAGTTTAGCATGTGCTTCCATAAAAAGTGACTCTACACCATAGAAATAAAAATGTCGCTTTACATACAAAAATATCGAAAACTTTAATAAAAGTACTTTAGTCTTAATAATGGCCATCTTATAACCTATATGTAATATGGGTAAGTATTAATAGTTTGACTTATTTGAATATGAATAATTATCCTAAAATTTAACAAAAGTGACTACATACTTTATTTCTAGTAATGACCATCTTACAACCCATACGTTATGGTAGGTATGTCCAATATCCAGAATTAAAGGGAGAAAGAATTGACAAGTGTACATGATTGAGTGGCAATTTACCTTGTTTTTTTTTGTTTTTGGTTTTTTTGGGGGCGGGGTTTGTCTGATGATTGTTTGCACCATATTAAACTTCAAGTAACCGAGATTTAGTGTTCATAATTTGATATTCTGTATTTAGTACCTAATCTGCTGTAGTAGCATCGAGTATTCGCGTGTATATATATATATATATATATATATATATATATGTGTGTGTGTGTGTGTGTGTGTGTGTGTGTGTGTGTGTGTGTGTGTAAAAATGGAAATTGAAAGCAGAGCAGACAAAGGCGGACAACGTTGCGATCTTTGCTTAGAAGAAAAGTTGTGTATATTACAAAATGCAAGCAATAACTTGTTAAATAAGAGAAGTGAACTCGTTTCGAAATGTAGGCATTTAAACAAATTTTTACTGTGTCACTTACCACCTGACCCTAATTGATCCCTGAATTTTCGCTCTCCTTTTATTTATCTATTTAAAAAAAAATCATCTGAACACCGCGTGCATTAACACCAATGCAAGTTTGTTTGATTATAATGTTTTTTAAATACAAATTTAACGTCATGACATTACATCACGTGAATACAATCCACGTCACATAAACGTTAAACAAGCCACAGTTTAAAAAAACAATTTTTAGCTTTACATTTCCCATCGCGTGAAAAACGCTTCATATAAACGCTAAAAAATTTGATTTTTAACATCTCAACCATTTCACGACTAGTTAATGTACATTCAGCCACCTAACTTTTTTTTTCTTTTTTTTTTTTTTTTAATCTAGGACGAATCCAGGACCCCAAACCCTAATCTTTTCTAAACCCACCCACTTCACCCTAATTTTACTCCTGGATAGTCAGTTTTTTCCTAACACCCAATCCTCAGACCTACAGACAACCCCAATTTTTTACCAACACCCTACTAAGGACACCCACTCCCTTATTAGAGGAAGTGACCGGCTTGCTTTCGATCACAAGAAATCGGAAGACAGTCGGCGATCCTATACACTAGCTGAGGGAAAGGGGGCAACCAAATGGCCCACAACTTTGTTTTTTGTTTTATATTTTCAGTTTCTTGGGGATTTCTGTTTCTTGATTCATCCCAACCCCTCCATCGCCCTCAAATCACTCGAAGCACAAAACCTAGTGCTTGATCATAATCATTCATTCGATAATGGGGAAATTAAGTAGAATAAAATCACAGAGCGACAGGTATTTTGGTGTAAGTAGGCTGAGCAAGGAGAAGAATGCAAGAGTTTATTTTTGTATGAATCGGTCAGTGAATGAACCTAGCTAAATAGACTCGTGTAGTAGTAAGACTCATGAAGTAGTATGACCAGTTTTATCACCCTTCCCCCCCCCCTCAAAAACCTGCGGCTATATGCCGAGTTGTGACACATTTGCTGTATCTCTCTTTTAAAAATGAATAAAGTTTTTGGAGTGAGTGCACGAGTGTGCTCACTTCAAATATTACCATTTCACGACTGGTTTTTGACATCTCAACCACTTCTCATCTGATGATTGGATTACCAAGAAACTTTAAGTTATGAGTGTGAAACCATAATATCACTATTAATTATATATATATATATATATTATATATATATATATATATATATATATATATAGTGAAAGTGAGATTTATCTCGAAAGGATTAAGCCACTTTCAGTATCTCAAAAACTTGTGTAACCTTGGTATAACTGCTCCATGAAGCAGAGTGTTCTTGGTTACGTTGAGTGAAACATCTCGTGTATTTTAAAAGTTTTGTTTAGTCAAGTAAAAGTTTACTAATGATTACAGCAGACCTTTGCTTTGAGGCTAACTCAATTGATAAAGATCAGATGGAAGGCTTCAAAGTTGATCGGGTATCCGTTAAAAGTGATTTGAAACCACTGAGAAATGATGGAATGCGTGCGTGGTATGATAAAAGGAAATCGCCGATTAGCACGGGGGGGGGATTTAAACGATTTGGCTATCTCGAAGTCTGTCAAAGACAATATTCAGACATTTTCACTTTTTCCTAGATTTTCACGTTGTCCAGATTTGTCAGCATCTGCACTTACAGTCAATATTTGGCTCTCTATAACTTTTTGTTGGAAGCGCGTGGTGTAATGGTTAAAGTCATGGGAAATGGACAAGTCGCCCCGAGTTCAAATCCTGGATGTGGTAATTGCATTTCACTTAGCGCTAATACTCTTGGGAAAGGTATGAATCCTACTCTCCCTCCAGCAATGGATAAATAGTAGGGCAGACTGGGATCTTTAACCTTGGTTAAAGGTCTAGGAGAAGGAAAACTCTGAATTCAAACCTGTTGAACTCCGCTTAAGAAATTGACCTTGTGTCACATCCCGCTCGTGTGGAGGGATTGGTAAATATATATAAATTTTTTTCCAGGGCTAAATTCGCCTTTGAAGGGGAGAGAAATTAAGGTAAACGCAACGGAGTAGCTGATGGCATTTATAAAAGACAACCCGACAGCTTAATTTGAAAATTTCTGGTTGGAATAAGAGCGTGCGTGTGACTTCCCGTGAAGATGATTTTTAAAGGCCGCATTGTCCTCATTAGAATAGTTTGTCGTTAATATTAAACGTTTTGTTTCCTTTCTTTGTTTACTGGCATGTCAACCGTCGTGATTAATACCAAAGCCATCCTTGTAGAAAAGTAGTGGTACTATTTAACCCATAGCCTGGGGGATGGTGGGATTCATACCTTTCCAAGAATATAAGTCCGAAAGTGAAAGTAATTGCGCGACTGGATTTCGGCTTACTACGATATCGCAGTCCAACACGTTAGTCACTATACCACGGGGAATTCCAACGCGCACGCCAGGAGATATTTCATCTTTTTTCCGTAGAAAAAAATGAAATTATGACAGATTATTGATCATATGGAAATTTGATCTCTCTGGTAAAACGGAAATTCTTCCAATTACTTTTGTCCAGATTTTGGAAAGCTTAACTTTTGTCAAGATTTTCAATCTGAAGGTATGAGAAGAGAACATTCCTTTCATGCTTTATTCAATATTAGGTGTATGTAAATTATTCTAGTGCCTTCTTTTATGAAAACAATGTATAGAATACTATGCACATACACTGACCTTTAACGAAAAAAATGACTTTTAATAATAAAAAATGTTTGGAATTTGTATAAGTTTATTTCATCGGCAAAATATTTGTGCAATTAGTTACAAGATTTAAGTTTTCCTTAAAATAGAAATGCAGATATTTAGATTTAAAAGGTCGTCTAAACTTTCTAAAAAGGGTGCAGTAAATATTTGCATAAAATTAGTTTTCCCTAAATCAATTATAAGATTTTGGTACCTATTCATAAATTATTTATTTATTTGTTTATTGCATACGGTATTTTTTATAAAAGGTTTTGAAAACATTTTTCAAGTCACTCAACCCTGCTTATTTAATTTTATGAAATTCGCAAATAAATCAATGACAAAATTTAGGTAGAATACAAAATTATTACTCTTTTTAACTTTGTGAAAATATATAGAAACCATTACCAGGATCGTACAACATAAATTGAAAAATAAAATAACACATTTTCCTTTTCTTAGTTTTTTTGTTGTTTTTTTTTTTAATGATATATACTGTAGAAATTTTTGTTCCGGGGGGAATCACATAAGATCTCTGGAAGAAAATATTCGAAATATTTTTGAATAACTGTTCTTGTTTAGTGTCATTTTACGCATTCACTTGGAAGCATGTCTTTTAGTACTTGACTCACAGAAGATATCATTTCTCTGTCTGTTTAATACGCTTGGGCGATCATTTTCATAGTAAACTTATAGTTTCATAATTTATTACCTTTGCTGATTTATATAAACTTTAAAGCAAGTATTTTCTTTTTTAATATTTAAAAAACAGATTTTTATGAGTAGATAACATTGGCAATTCAGTCTCGAAAGACTATGATAATTTTTTTTTGTGTGCCCCTGAAGTTGCAGCGCCTCCTATGACTATGAAGTCCTATGTTTGAGAAACATTCTCGACCACAGATTTTGCATTTGTAGGTTGTCCCTGTAGATGATGATGTTCCGATGCTTTGTTGCCGTTGCTTTCTTATGGACCTCTTAGCTTCATTATGTTGTATCAGGGTGACTTCTGACATGTACAGTCCTCTATGGAGATTCTGCCGCCACCGAGGGTGGTCTTGAGCCAAATTTCTTCCCAGCTGGAAGGGACAATGCCAAAGCACCTGAGATCATCTTTGCAGACATCCTTGAATATGAGTAGATAACATAATCAGTTTATTTCGATTAATTATTTTTATACCGTTTCTTGATAATAGGAGAAAAAAATCTCGTCAGAGTAAAGTTGTTCCCTTCTATTAAAGTAAAAAATAAAAAATGCCTATAGTTTTTTATTTGGAAAAAAATGTGACAATTTTTTTCTTGTTCGTTGATAAATAGAAAGAAAGATTTATGAAAGTGTATATTTCTGGGTCCTCATTAATTTAAATAACACAGGTGTCAACCTGTCAAGTGGCACCTGTTTCTTTTGCAAAAAAGATAGGATTTAATGTAACAACGACTTTACCCTTGACAGAAAAACAAAATCCCCTTGTTAAAAAAATGTTGTTTTTTTTATGTATTCTCAATGTCATGTTTTACAATGCAGTGAATTAAACGTTGAATTAACTAATTTTCTTCGAATCAAATTTTGTAAATGCTTTGTTAATTTTAAGAACCAAATATAAAACCGGAAGTTTATTATTAATTAATTATTAATCGAAGTATTTTGTTGACAAAAGAGCAAACAGTACTTACAAGAACTCAAAAAAAGGTTTCAAGTGTGCAAAAGAATTGTTTACGCTTAACCTCATGCGATCATCATTCCATTAAAACTAAAAATGAAACTTTAAAATTGAAATGAGATGTTGAAAGTCCGTCTATATGCCTATTTAATAAACAACGGAAAACAATTTTTAGTTTTAAAAAAATTAATTACAAAACTTTTTGCAAACACTTAATTTAAATATTCTGTATGAAGGTTCCAATTGAGTTTGCCTGGATGAAGGTTTTCGTTTGATTTATTCATTACTACCACAACTATAGTTCTTTGGCCTGGTTGTATTCAATGAAACGAAAGAGAAACAAGTAACCTAGTAAGACATAATTTTATTATTCAGGTTGCAACTAGATTTGGGATGGGATATTTTCCCGTCAAGAACGAGCTGCTTTCATCTTTAAGATTGTCTTCTTTCTTTTTGTTATATTTTTGCACCAGGACGTTTTTTTTTTCCGAGCATGCTCAGATTTGTGCTTCCTTTTTAAAAGGCATCCTTGGGGATTGCAATTTTTTCCTTTTTTTTTTTTTTTGTTTGTTTTTGTTTTTGTTTTTTTTTTTACTATTTTATTTGTTTTTATGATTGTTACTTTTTACTATTATTTATTATTCAATTTCCACATCTGAGACTTAACATTGATAAATAAAAATAAGAAAACAGATACTAACTGCTATTATATTATGAAATCTTTCTGTACCAATGATTATAAATATAACCAAATTCAATGAATAATTTACAGAAAGCATCCAATATTTCTGACGAATCTGATTCAAGTTTATCGATTAATCGTACTTACATTCGATACTTTCGAGACAAGTTATCACTTGATCACAATCAGGCTGATGAAAAAAGTTGGGGAACATGAATTAAATTTTAATCCCCTTCCATTTTGAGCCGTCATTTTGGGGATGAGAAGAACTAAAATAATGAAACCATTTTAGTCTTATGACTTCAACCGCTGGGAGACAATTTTCGTTCGGTATGGATTGACGCCGATAGGAATCAAAGCTCTAGCCGCCTCGAGAGATTCGAACTGCTTCGAGAATCTGTCTAAACCAGAGTATTTTATCAGGTGATTAACCTATCAATCAATCAACTAATCAGCGTACAGACGTTTTTCATATTGCATTTAGTTTGTTTCTCACTACTGGGTGAAAAATTAAAACCTTGAGCATGGCAATAAAAGTTCCCCTTATCCCTGCAGTTGTTCATCTCATTGCCGGTGGCAGTACTCTCTCTCTCTCTCTCTCTCTCTCTCTCTATATATATATATATATATATATATATATATATATATATATATATATATATATATATAGCACTAAAAGTGGAGGAATCATATGTAATTCGGAGATGATATTTTATTATGGAATAAAATATAAAATAAAGGGGGGATACACGAAGGCCTTTTCAACCGGTACTTTTCAAGTGTATACACCGGCGACGAATAAAAGTCAGAATGTATAAGAAATTCATAAGAAACGAATGGGGGTGAGCCAGAGGGGGACAAATATTTTTTTTTTTTTAAATTTTTGAAAAAGGGGGAAAGAAGAGGTGGGTATGTATGAACCCTAGGTTGAAACAGTATATATATATATATATATATATATATATATATATATATATATATATATATAGTTTTTTCCGTAGTTAGGGTCTTTCCATGTGTGGTTTAACCAAGCTGATGCAGGTAGACTAAGGAGAGCTCAATGTACCTAATACCAGTGAGTAGAAGGACAGAGCAAGATATTTAGTAAATGAAGAAAAACTCTAAACTTGCTTCATTACAATAATTTATTTCAACCGTATTAATACGGCATCTTCAGGTAATCACAAGAGTCATGTTCTTGTGATTACCTGAAGATGCCGTATTAATACGGTTGAAATAAATTATTGTAATGAAGCAAGTTTAGAGTTTTTCTTCATTTACTAAATATATATATATATATATATATATATATATATATATATATATATATATATAGTGAGAGAGAGAGATAAAGAGAGTACGTGTATGTTGTGTGAAATAGGCACTATTAAGCTGTATAATAATATGAACAGGGCTACATCTACTCTTGTTAGCATTAAATTCTATCATGGCTTCTACATATATAGACTAATTGTTTACATTCGAATGCATAACAATTTAATAAATTTAATACAACTTGCAGTCTGTCGTTCAAAATATATCCACAATATGCCAGGATAGTTAAAAGGATACATTCAAAGAAATACAATCTTCTAGAAATATTTGAAGATATAAATTAATATATGGCTAAAAAACAAAGGTTATTAAAGTTTTGGTCTACAAAAAAGTTTGACAAGAGAGTGGTTTATATGAGTCACGCTGTCATGCATTACGGCGTAATGATAGCTGTTTTGTCAATAATATTTGAAACTGTCAAATTATACAATATAATTAAGGAGAATTTGTTTTTCACTAGATTTTATTTTCATAAAAACCAGTTAATGAAATACAGTTTGTAAATGTGTGAAGAATATTGTTAATCGAACAATGGTGACAATATAAACGATATCGAAAATATATCAAACACGTATGTTAGATACGACCGTATGAAAGGGTCCTTGTTTAGCGACCAGTTCACTTAACAACCAAGTTAGTTGCAAGCAAACGTTGTCGTTAAGTGAGATACAGAAGTATATAACTAATAGAGAAGTTTTCTGAATTTTTTGATGGTATAAAAATCATTGGATCATTACTTGGGGAAAATCTTTGATTTTAATTGATGCGGACAAGAATTACGTGTTAAATATAATATAAGGTGGTGATTTTTGTAAATATAAAAACATTATTATTAAGCACGCGTATATATTCAGACCATTGTAAAATAAACGAGTGCTAAAACGAAGTGGTTATAGGGCGCCAATACATAAGTTATACGAAAAAGTCAGCAGTCGGAATTGAGACGATTTGACAAAGTTTAAGATCTTGACCGATTGACTAGATACAATAAAATACGCTTTATAATGCACCCAGCATGAAAACAGCAATTAATAAGTGTTCCCAAAAATCATCAGACTGCATCAGTCATCTAAGTGGTCACGAGAGGAAGTTAAGCGTACCACCAACTCAGACAGAATCTAAGCATCTCTGTTCTGAGAACCCCGATAAAAAAATATTGGTTGTTTCAAATCGCTTTCCATGTGGCTGTGAATAGGAGCCAAAGAAGCCTTGGTAATGAAGAGAAAGAGAAAAAGTACACTAAGATCAGAGAATAATTGGTCTCTACAAGAACAAAGAAAAACCCGTGAATCAACTCAGAACTTTGTGGGCATCATTCGCTTGCACGTATTTCATCAGTTTCGGTAGCCGAACGAAGAAAATAAACAGAACGTCATACATTTGAGGCGAGTGTTGCTTTTGTGTTATCCCAATCAACCACTAAAAGATTACTTCATCACTATGATCGACAGATGTCGTTGACAACACCACACAATTCAATGACCATTAGGTCCGAAAAATACATTATTTGATTTGAAACTTATAAAATAACTTTATTTTTAAATATATGTTGCAAAGTGACAATAATTTAGAATATTCTTAACTCATACATATAAAAACAAAAAATAAAACAAAGACAGAACAACACTTACCTGCAAAATATTTCGAACAAATATCAGCATTTAAAACATACCTGAAAACAAAGAACCAAAAACCACAAAACTTGTACTTACCTGCGAAATATGCCGAATAAATATCGGCATTTATAATACGCCTGAAAACAAAGATCCAAATCTAAAAAACAACAAAAAAACAACATTTGTAATCACCAGAAAAAATATTCCGAACAATATATCAGCATTAAAAAAACACCTGAAGAGAAAGATGTCGGCGACAACACCACGCAATTCAATGGTCGAAAAATATTGTCAGCAGGTTATTTTATCAGATTCAAATCAAATATCTGCTACTGGAGATTTCGCATATAGACTATCTTGGAAATAAATTAGTATTCCTATAATAATAAAAAAAATCTAAAAAAGAACCAAAAACAACAAAAAGCAGAAAAAAAAACAACAGGTGTACTCACCCGCAAAATACGCCGAACAAACACCAGTATGTAAAACAGAACTGTAAAGAAAAAAAGGGGAGCATTAATGTTCACACTTTCTAGCATACATGTGTTTGCTCAAATATGTACAGGATTATAGAGGATTCAAACTTGGAAATATTGTGGGAATTTAATGTCTCAGATGTAGAGAAATCTGCTTTATATACATACTTATATATATCATATATACATACTTATATATATTATATATTCATACTTATATATATCATATATACATACTTATATATATATTATATATTCTATTATATATATCATATATATATATATATATATTATATATGTTATATTCATACTTATATATATTATATATACATACTTATATATATTGTATATTCATACTTATATATATTATATATACATACTTATATATATTATATATACATACTGTTGTTGGGGTTTCAAGGGGTCAAAATAAGACAAACACGACGGGTAACAATGTAGACAAATGTATTTAACAAAAGAGTAGAAATTTACAGCAAAGAAAGTGGAGATTGCGTCCGACCAATATAGTTACGAGCTGACTCGCATTTGCTTCCGTCAAACCACAATTGTTCCTATTACTTATAGTAGCCGTCGACGCATTCCATTATTGTCCATAGGTTATATCACCTATAACACATACTTATATATATTATATATTTTTGCTTTGAAGGTAATTACAATATATAACTTTTCCATATTTGGTGTTTTTCCAACTCATTGCGATTCTTTTTTCCCAGCCGTCAAAATTGTGATTCGTTAAAATCATTACTCGCTAAGGAGGCAAGGTTTATTAAGCATTAGCATAGGAAAATGCTTAAAAATTAATATTAGCACGACAAATACAAAAATCAGATTGATATTACATTCATTATTGATTTGATTATTGTGCATTGCTATTACAACAACAATAAAAATGATAATATACCACGTATATATGTATACTTATACTAACTCTAGGTAACTATTCAAGTCTAATTATAGAATATCCTATATGTATGTACTTGTCTTTATATGCATAAACATCGACCAAAATATATATATATATTATATATATAATATATATATCGACCAAAATATATATATATATATATATAATAATAATATTTACTCATCAATATACTTTACTCATCAATGCTTCTAAAGCAAATTATATATATATATATATATATATATATATATATATATATATTTACTCATCATATACTTTACTCATCAATGCTTCTAAAGCAAATTATATAATATATATATATATATATATAATATATATTATATATATATCGACCAAAATATATATATATATATATATATATATATATATATATATATATATATATATATATATATATATATATATTATATATATATATAATTTGCTTTAGAAGCATTGATGAGTAAAGTATATTATTTATATAATTTTTTTGCTTTGAAGGCAATTACAATGCGTATATCGTATAAAATTCGATAATTATTGGAAATAATCATGTCAAGCGAACTCGGCAAATATCGCGGTCTACGTAGAACATCGTAGAGCTGTTTCAACTTTATTAAGTCTCATCAGCGATGTATACATTGTAATTGCCTTCAAAGCAATATATATATATATATATATATATATATATATATATATATATATATATATATATATAGTAAATTGACACAAGTTGGAAGCAAAATTGTTCACCTGGACATCTCGCATATAAATAAGCAAACAAAAATAACAATTATATAATGGGTGGTATTATGACACTTTCCTCATATCAGTCGATTAGAATCGGAGATAATTTAAACTATTTGAGATTTCTAATAAGAGATAGAGATAATGATGGTAATTAAAGGTATAATTCGTTGACATTTAAAGATCTTGTTTGTGTCTTACAAACTTACAAAGCGTTATATGTATGCCTACATGTGTATCATACATGATGTGAAAATATTTCGAAGCAAAAAAAGACACATCTGATAAGAAATTTAAGAATGGTCAACAAAAACAAACTCAAATTTGTGCTGTCAATGATAAGTAAGTAAAGTCTTTCTAAGCAATGATAAGTAAGTAAAGTCTGTGGAGTGGTCTATTGTTGGTATCACCCGAACAGCGTGGGAGTCTATCCCCTTTTTGCTAGCGTTAGGCCCGGGAGATTGTGTAAAAAAAATGGTATGAATCCAACTATTTTCTTTCTAGCTATGGGTACATAGTAGGGCAGACCGGGCTCTTTAACCTTGCTTAGGCATCCAATCTAGGAGAAGGAAGGCTGGTGACTCACCGGCTGGAGCTGCTGGTTGGGTTGAGGTAGGTTCTGGCTCTTGTGATTGAACACGAAACCAGAAAAGGATTGCATTATATAGTTTCCTGTCAGAAGTTGGAGGGGTGGGGAGACATAACAACGCCTATATAATGGTCTTTCCTCCCCGTTGAATTACTTTTCGCTCCCGTGATTAAACTACGGTTATAGAAGTTTTTTTTTACGGGGTGCTTACCATTTGTTATCAGACCCAAGGCAGGAGTGGGTCGCAAAAGATTATTCCTTTTGCAACCCCGACTCGTCGGCTTGCTCCACCTGGGTCAACAGTGTTCAACTATTTATTTTTTCAATTACTTTTTTCGCTCCCGTGATTAAACTACGGTTATAGAAGTTTTTTACGGAGTGCTTACCATTGTTTTGCTGAGGTGAAACGTCACACTCAGATGCTTTACCACAGAGATTAGATTACCCAAACTGCGCTACTCATGCTCTAAGTTAACAAGGACCGGTATCAAACATGGAACCTTGCGATTCCAAGGTGAATGCTCAACCAAATAAGCTAAACCGGCATATAAAATAATGTTTATTAATACATTTCAGATCGATTTATTTATAGAATAATTGCAATGATTTTAAGTCGATACAATATTCACTTTCTATAAACAAATTACCGCATACAGATCCAATGTTGAAGACCTACTTTGTCGCTATTAAATTGTTTTTCTGCCTGTACATGAGTAATTATTTTCGGAGGCGTGCCGTGTAATGGTTATCGTCATAGAAAATGGACTCGTCGACCACAGAACAAAACTGTTTGGATTTCACGTAGCGCTTGGAAATGGTATGAATCCAACTATTTTCTTTCTAGCTATGGGTACATAGTAGGGCAGACCAGGCTCTTTAACCTTGCTTAGGCATCCAATCTAGGAGAAGGAAAACTGAATTCAAGACTGTTAAACTCCACTCAAGAAATTGACTGTGTCACATCCTATTCGTGCAGGGAGGGGGTAAATATATATACAGGAGGAATCATTTGCTAACATTGAAATTCAAACGATGAAAAGGACTAACAACAAACCTTGACTTTACAAATGAATTCCATAAATTAAATGGTTTTCTGAATATAAATCAAAGCACGATATATACATAAGTAAATGAAACGTTAGGAATAAGAAGTTACAGTCATTATGCTGGCATTGTGTTGCGTAACGGTTATCGTCTTAGGAAATCGACCCAAGTTCAAATCCTGGACAAGGCCGTTTGCGTTTCTCTTTCGGGCTAATTTTCTAAAGAAAAGGCATGAATCCATATGTGCTCCCCTCAGCATACTCGGCTCTTTAACTTTGGTATGGCATCCACTCAACGAGAGGCAGCTGTGTTCCGCTTAAAAATTTACATTTTATCACATTTTGCCCATGGCGGAGGGTTTGGGTAAATATATACAATACGTCATGTATAGAGAAATGGCGTTAAGTATATTAATATTAACTTCAAAGCCTGTTCAGTCTTTTAAGCAGATATGGTTGATTTGATGGTGTTATCAAAGTAGTCGACATTCAAAAATAGATGTTGATGCAGCTTTGATATCATTATCTGAAATTATAGCACCTACTATACGGTAATACATAGATTAAAATATACTTCCTAAATTTGAACTAAGAATTATTTCTATGAAGATCTAACTTACAATAAGATTTTTCAAGACCAGCCTGCGTCGTCGCTGGTTTATCGTGTGGTTCATAAATAGATAGGATGGATAAATTATATATCATTCATAATTTATCAGTGGATTATTCAAAAAACGTACACAATCTAATGAACTCACTGCTTGACGTAAATTAAAGAATCTTTTAGACAGTTTTTGGCGGATAAAAATCAATAACTATATTTGTTAGACATCTGGGAAGATATGGAAAATTTAAAGTGGAATATGATTTTAGCAAATATTAGAATTTAAAAAATAGCACAATTCTCACCTAAATCTTTATTGCACGAAATGACAGCATCCACCATCATCAGAGAACCAGTATTGATTTAAGACTTAGCCAATGTAATTTATGAAAAGTGTGTGCCAATAATTTTCAAAGAAAATCCGAAACAAAATTAGGAAGTATATTTTGGGCTGTGTGGGCACATGATCTTCATTCAGCATGTATCTCTTCCAAAATGTAAAGAAGTTATTCTACTTCCTTTAAACTCTGCTCTCTTTTTACAGAAGCTGTTCCAATTCTACCGCCAACAAGTACAGTACAACCAACACCACCCATACCACCTCGAATACGAGGTAAGTAACATTTTTACTTTTTTAATAAGAAAGTTTAATGGAAATTAAATGTAAACGGTTGTATGTTTCTGTCGATATTAACATTTATTTCAAAATAATGTTTTTCTTTGTTGCAGTAGGTGTGAATATTTGGTTATCTTCATCCACATTTTCCGATAGATTTTATAAAGAAAAGAAGATAAGACAGCTATTAATAAACAAAAGTAAAATCCAGAAGAAAAAAACTAAACTTAATATAAAAGAATAAATATGACAAAATCCTCCTTTCCTCAAAGGATGAAAATTATAGTTATTTCAAAATCGTAAGCAGTTCTAAACATTTTTTCAGATAGCTAAAAAGAGTTACTGGTATTTTTCCTGAAAAAAATCATTTCATACACAATATGATGGAATCTGAAGCATTTTAATACTTCATATATATGTAAATTAGTTAACGATTAAGAAAAAATAGTTTTTGATTTAATATCTTTCGTTCAAAAAACATTTCCCTAATCATGAGTTTTAGTGGTTATATATTTTATCCTTTTCAGTATGAAAGCACACATCATAAATAATTTGTATCATTTAAACATAAAAGCAATAACACACACACACACACACACACACACACACACATTATATATATATATATATAATATATATATATATATATATATATATATATATATATATATATATATATATATATATATATATATAGGGTTTGGAGGTTGATTTTGAAGGCTATCACAATGCAGGTATAAAGAATAAGGTAACAATGGTGTTGTGTGTTAACCTGTATTTTATTCTTGAATTTTCGAGATAAAATCTCTTTTTCAGAAGATCACTGGAACTGAAGTCGTCTTGTTATGGTATTTCTAGTTAACTAAATCTTCTGAAAAAGAGATTTTATCTCGAAAATTCAACAATAAAATACAGGTTAACACACAACAGCATTGTTACCTTATTCTTTACACCTACATTGTGATAGCCTTCAAAATCAACCTCCAAACCAATATATACACAATGCTTCAAGCAAATTATAAAAATATATATATATATATATATATATATATATATATATATATATATATATATAAGAAAAAACATAGCATAATCGTAAAAAGCAAATGCCGCATATTTATTTTTCAACATTATCTCTTATTTTATCGATCTACTTAAGGTTTGAATTCAAAGTAATATTTTCGGATTCTAATTTTTTCAGAATTTCTTAATATGAGCAAAATCAGAGCTTTTCAATCCTGAGCATAAAATGATATTTTAGTTGATAATTCACAAATCTGATTTCGCTAGAAAATAATATCGATATATATTATTTGAATAATTGCATTTGGGAATATGATTATTTCATTCATTGAATATAAAATACAAATTTAGTCGCTTCCATATCAAGTGTAGAAATAAGAATAAATTTTTAAAATTAAACTTGGAAATATTTATAATTTCCCTAAATCAAACATCGTGGGCGGGAAATCTGAGATTAACTTCTATCACGTGATCATTCAATCCTCTTCACTTATATATATATATATATATATATATATATATATATATGTATGTGTGTGTGTGTGTGTGTGTGTGTGTGTGTGTGTGTGTGTGTGTGTGTGTGTATAGATTCAGATATTTCATTTACTTGCTTCGGAATTGAATTAATACGATCCTTTATAAATCCTGATAATATATTTAACACCAAAGAAAACTTTGTCATCATTTAAACATAATTGAATGAAAAACATATCAAGAGAAAATAAAATGTCTATATCACGAGGGAATGAAAAGCCTGAATAAAATTATCTTTGTATTCAATGGAAGGAACTACACAATTCTGAAAACACATTATAGAAATAAAATCAGCATTGATCAATTAAAAAAAAAAGGAGAATTTCAAATCCACAAGAATACACTAAAACGAAAATAAGCAGAATGAATTTAAAGAAGACAAAACAAACAAGCTGACCGAATTAAAACCGCAAAAACTACAGAATTGAACCACAAAACAAAAACAGAGATACCACAAAAACGAAAGAAAATACCCAAATAAACTAATGAGACAAGCCCATCCAATGAGACAACAAAATGTTAAAATAAATCGTAAAAAATACAAATAAAACAATCTGCCTACGCAAACATTATAAAACCAGGAAAGTCCGCAAGTAACATCCAGAAGTCTACCTACAACAAATGCAACCACGAACAGAAATCCTAAAAGCATCTAAGAAAAACAAGAACACAATTTCAGACATCATATATATATATATATATATATATGTGTGTGTGTGTGTGTGTGTGTGTGTGTGTGTGTGTGTCTTAAAGATTCAGATATTTCATTTACTTGCTCTCTTGTTTTAGCTGCATACTGTGAAATTCCGACTTGAAAAATTCACGAATCTTAATAGTGATCCCAAAGCGCAAGCGTAAGAGAAGTGACGTTGGAAATATAAAAATGTCAAAGTGCTTTTTTAAGTAGAAATCTAAAATGGTCCAACTAAATAAAGAATGAAACATTGTATGCTGAGATTATTAAAGTCTACTGTGAGAACTAATCTTCTCTCCATCCTATAAATTATTACACATATTGTTCTAATTGTTCTATTCTTATTAGTTACTGTGGTTATTCAATTACTGTACGACTTAAATGTATTATTATCGGTAAGTATCTATTAGAAAAAAATGTATATCTATGGTCTGATAATATCCGTGGTTTCAGGCATCAGCTGTGGATATTAGACAGATTCTCTTCTTGTTGTCGGGAAAAAAATGAAAACTACTCACCTGCAATCTTCTGAGGGAAGAAAGCAGGAATAAAGATTGCGTAGTAATATATATGTGTGTTGGTGTCTACTTTCCTTTTGATTGGTCGAATTGGTAAATAAATACCTTGTCACCACTCACGAAGGAACTGCGTTTTTTTCTAGACTAATTCTACTAGACTTAAGGTTACGATTCCTTTTTACCTACTTGCAAGGTCGCAACAAGGTTTGTTGCAAGCTTTTTCCCCGTTTAAACTTGACCAGGAGGTTTTTATTTATCTCCTCACTCAAGTGAACTGGCAATTCGCCAAATTATAAAGGAAGACTACAGTATTTGCAGCATCATAATCAAAAGATATTCACACTGAGAATGTAACAAATATTAAAGAGTATTAGGACTTTCAGGTTCCATGAATTATATTAAGTAGTTGCAATGCTTTGAGAAAAAATTCAATAGGTTGTTGTCTTTCAGAATCTTCAAATAAACAAACATTTCACAGTTAAATGGTTTCAGCGTGCTTCAGTTTCCTTCAAGTTTTCAAGATTTCTGTATATATTATCACGCAGTTGACTACTGAAAATCTAATCTGACAAAGTTTATAGATTTTTTTTGGTTTTTCACAGAATTTTAAAACCAATTTTCCCCACACTTTGTTCTTTTGTATTTAATTATCATTTTCCTTTTCAGAATGAATTTACCAATCTATTCCGTTGACGACTGTTTTTCATTATTTTTTTTTTAATTTGATTCATTCATTTTTGATTTCTTTTATACCAGATATGTACTAATAAATCATTTTTTTTTGCTTTTATTCTGCTTTATCTTTACGACGTGGAGGAAGTGAAGGTAAATTATTATTTTATTTATAAAAGCCGGATCCACATAAATATAAATCTTTTTTTGCAGCAATTTAAAGTACAATTTGTATTGTTAATACTTTCAAGATATATGATTATTATTTAAAATTATAAAACTTGCTTCGTAATTGAAATCACTGAATATACACGGGTGCCAGTATTCGGCGTACGAATGCAATAAGTGAAATGTATAATAAGGTTTTTTAATAGCAAAATCTTGGATGATGTACCTAACTTATATTGTTATTTTATGTTATGCTATAATAATATGACTAAATATCTACAGCATAAAACTCAGTGATGTTAGATAAAAGGCAAATCACAAAACCGTATTCAACTCTGTTACACAAGACCAAAACTTCTGTAGGTGATATGTTGGAGTTCCATTATGAACCCAGGCAAGTTCAAGTTCTGAATTTCAGGGTAGTAAGAACACAAGTTGCACCATGCCAGCAGCATGCAAGGACTGTACTAAGTTACAGCTTGCCTGTTGTTCTCGTCTACTAACTCGACGGTAAGAACCCCACTGCGACGGTGAGTTCATATTGTTTCTATATCTGGAGATAGCGTGCAGGCAAGGCTCTACGAGGAGTGAGCTTTAAGGCCGTCCTGTTATGCAATAACCTGGACAGGGCTCCGATGGACGAAGGCAATGTATCAGTGCTCACTGTTGTCTAATTGCTGTATTCATTTCTGGGAATTTGGGAGATTTGCATAGATGAAGTATAATTAGTCTTATTTATGAATGTAGAAGTTATCCTCCAATATAGAAACAATATGATTCACCGTCGCAGTTTCTAGCTACCGTCGAGTTAAATATATCTGGATAACTTCTACATTCATAAATAAGACTAATTTTTTGGATAAATAAATTCGCCTATCTTGTACTTGCAACCCCTTACATAACAACAAACAGATTTTTCTGCAAGCATTATGAATTTATTTGCACAAGTTTGGATATTTTCTCATAAAATTGAAGTGTAGAGCAGAAATTTGCAAATATTTCCACTTTACTGCTAATCTTAATTAATGTGCGATTAAAATTAATTTTCAGTAACCATTAAGATGGCAAGAACTAAACAGATTAGGATTTAAAAAACCAAAATGGAAATTCCTTCTATAAAAACGCAATATGAGCATTTGAAAATTACAGATATAAAAAAAAAATGGGTGCATTATTGCCTGCATCGGCATACAGAAAGCGGTGTAAATTTTGTCAGTCGAAGATTTGGAGACCCAGAGTAACATCTACAGTGGAGGATAAACACATTATCGTGTCTAGTAAAAGAAACGGAAAAATGCTCCCAAACTAACTGCTTAATTTGATTCTATATATCAACATCTCATATCTATTAGGACTTAAAATACTTCTTTCAGATGGGCGTAAAGGATTTGTGTCGATAAAGAAACCTATTCAAAAAGAAAAATAAGATAAAAAGACGACAATGAGCATAACAACACAAAAATTGAACTTTAGAAGATTAGTAAACGTACCATGAACTGATGGGTCCAAATTTGAGTTGTTTTTTGTTTTTTTAAGTAAACAAAGATTTTTTTGTCACAGGAACTCATTCCTAACGAATGAGTGAAAATTGCATTGGGACAATTATGCAGCATGATGGTGGGAATGTAATGGTTTGGGGATGATTTGGAGATGAAAATTCCGGATACTTTGTTCAAATTAAAGGCATTATGCGAAAGGAAGAATATCATTCAATACTGCAAAAGAATTTAATTCCTTTTGGCTGTAGCATTATTGAACAAAAGATTATTTTGCCGCAAGATTATGAGGCAAAACACAATTCAAAACTTTGTCCAATAAAAAAGAAAAACAATTTGGTCCCAAACTTTTAGTCAGTAGTGTGTATATATATATATATATATATATATATATATATATATATATATATATATATATATATATATATATATATATACTTGTTCTGATTATTTTGTAGGCGGGAAACAGACACAAAGCGCCGTTAATTATGTGTGCTATACTAACTGATATATATTTACATATATTTACTAATAATTGAAAGATTTCGTTTCTCTGCCCTCTACAGATAGATTAATCTAGAGCTAACGAATTTAGCATGCATAATCATTATACGTATTTGAAGTTTTTAACGCAATGATATGTGTGTCTTTTGAAAACAATGGGTTCTCTTCAAAATGGAATCTATCAATAAACAATGAGATATCATGTTGCTAAAAAAATGTAAATATTTGTATAGAATTCAAATCTTCAAATTTGAACACAAAAATATTGAAAATTGAATTACAATAATACATTATTGGAACGCTGGCACAACATACAAATCTCGTTAAATTTGTCCCCTTGACCCCTTATATGCGAAGTGCACAAGATTGCGTTCCCTTCCACTATGTGCATCGTAAGAATATTGCCATTACAAACAAATGAAAATATATATATATATATATATATATATATATATATATATATATATATATATGAAATTTAACATTTTTGAAAAAAACAAATGATGTTATGTAACTGCTGACAGAAATCTGTTTCGACCAAATCGATAAATTGGTCATCTTCAACGAGCAACATTGGTCATCTTCGACGAGCAACATTTTCCCGTCTATGTTGCTCGTTGAAGATGACTAATTTATCGATTTGGTCGAAACAGATTTCTGTCAGCAATTACATAACATCATTTGTTTTTTCAAAAATGTTAAATTTCATACTGTCGGATTAATTTCCATCTATTTTTCATATATATATATATATATATATATATATATATATATATATATATATATATATATATATACCAAAATAACTCAATTTACGTGGAACATGAATTATTTATTGATATTGGCATATTTTAGGCAATTTGAATCAGTGCCAAAATATAAAGATATATATTAGATAATATTAGATATTCATATATTTCTTTTTATAACACTATATTTGCTTATCATGAATTGATTCTTAGAAGTATTCATTTAATTCCATCAAATATTTTAGTATCGATTTGATCACTTTCTTATGATTTAATATCTTAGAATCTCCTGAATTAATCATTGGTATGACTTTCCCTTTAAAAGTATTTAGTCGTAGTTTCAATCTCTCTGTAGAAGATTTTTAAATATCTTTATCAAGTGTAGTATTATAACTATTCTATATTAATACCATTATTATCACTATGATTTATTTATTGCCAAATGCAGGTATTTCAAGTGTTTCCTTTTTCCAGGTCCAAATGCTGTTCCCCCACGAGGTGCCGCTTCTCAGAGTATTCGATGTACTTCTTATACAGCTAAACTCACTTTCAGTTTTCTCTACATGTAAGAATGGCCAAATCTTTCTATATTCGTGGTCAATATTGTGATTCTTCCAATTCATGCTTGCACATATTTTTCGTCTTCCCGACTTGGTGCTTGAAGTCAAATTCTATCAATATTGTTTTGGTGTTTGTTTGTATCAGTCAATATTGTGACCATTCTATTTTTATTTTCCGTTCATTTTTCTCTGAAGTATTTATATTTTTTGATGTTGTGCTCTATTTAATATTTATTTCTATATCTTTATATAGATAGATCCACCTATTAAACATAATCAAATATACACGAGCAATATTGTGCATTCCCATACACTTTGACACACTCGTTTAGATATACATACATACACATACAAGTATACTTATGTATACCTAATTGTTAAGCCACGCCATCAAAATAGAAGTCATAATCATGTAATTTTGAAATTTCATTGTACACGCACATACATTATATATATATATATATATATATATATATATATATATATATATATATATATATATATATTAGCGAAACGTAAATTGTATTGTTTATATTTAGCACAAGTGGAATGTTAGACTTAAAGTGCGCACTGTTTTAGAATATCCAATATATATGTGTGTGTCGTATAATATGTGAATTATCTGTCAGGTAGGCTAATGTCAGACTTTTCCGCGCCATTTGAAATTTTCAAAATCTTAAATGGTGTGAATCATTTTCATAATCCAGAACAATGTTTAATATTATACGATATATGAATAAACATTGAAATGTAATTTGAATCTCACATTGAAGTTTTGGTTAAGAACTCCAAGGATAAACTGATCCCATTCAGTTTCGGAATTGAATTAATACGATCCTTTTAGAAATCCTGATAATATATTTAACATCAAAGAAAACTTTGTCATCATTTAAACATAATTGAATGAAAAACATATCAAGAGAAAAGAAAATATCTATATCACGAGGGAATGAAAAGCCTGAATAAAATTATCTTTGTATTCAATGGAAGGAACTACACAATTCTGAAAACACATTATAGAAATAAAATCAGCATTGATCAATTTTAATTAAAGGAGAATTTCCAATCCACAAGAATACACTAAAACGAAAATAAGCAGAATGAATTTAAAGAAGACAAAACAAACAAGCGGATCGAATTAAAACCGCAAAAACTACAGAATTGAACCACAAAACAAAAACAGAGATACCACAAAAACGAAAGAAAATACCCAAATAAACTAATGAGACAAGCCCATCCAATGAGACAACAAAATGTTAGAAATAAATAGTAAAAAAATACAAATAAAACAACTCGCCTACGCAAACATTATAAAACCAGGAAAGTTCGCAAGTAACATCCAGAAGTCTACCTACAACAAATGCAACCACCAACAGAAATCCTAAAAGCATCTAAGAAAAAACAAGAACACAATTTCAGACATCATATATATATATATATATATATATATATGTGTGTGTGTGTGTGTGTGTGTGTGTGTGTGTGTGTGTGAGATATATATATATTATACACGCACATATATGCATGTTTATGTATTTATACACATGGGTCGTTCACTAAATTTTAACTCACCCCCAGAAATAGACACTTAAAAACAAAATAAAACTAATTCAGGTTTGTATTCATTTCTGTACAGGTGAGTCCCATGACTGGGTATATACGACAAAAAAAAACTGAGCAGTCAAAGTATCTGGGTGAGGCTTAGAATTTTGTGAACAGCCTTTGTACATTCAAACGTATATTAGTGTATTTTGACATCTTGGAAAATGAAAAGAAAAAAAAGACAAACAAAAAGGTATAAAAAGAAATCATTTGTCCTAATATCATAACACCAAACATTACTTTTCATTTGACACTAGCATTTGAAATACTTTAAATAATGTTTATGTAATTTGCCACATTATTTTTCCAACAGAATAGAATGTTTATTTTGTGTTTTATATTTGTTATGTATGCTTAATATGATATTTTATTTATCTAAATGATATTTTCGATTCTTTTTTAGCACAATTGTTTATATTTATGTTAATTCATATTTTGATATATGCATGGTCCTTATTTATAATGCACTGATTCAAGTTGTAACGGCTAATATTTATTTTGACATTGTCATAATTGTTTATGATTTTTTTTTCTTTTAATATTGTCATCTTTGACGGTTAATTTGTTTCAATATTTTTATAATTGTTTTGTTTTTTTATATTGCCATTTGTTCTTTTTAATATTGTCATAATTATTTGTTCCTTTTTTTAATATTGTCGTAATTCATTGTTCCGATTTTTTAGTATTGTCCATTTTTCTTTCAATGTTGTCATGCATGAGTGTTTATTTTTTTCTATATTGTCTTAATTCTATAAATACTCATTATCATTGAAGTTTTGAGTAATTTATTTTCATATTAACATTGTACTATTGTTGTTCCACGCATTCTCCCAGGAGTCGTGAGTAATTGTGATGAAAATTGTTTACGTACGATCCATATATATTTATATGTTAATCTGGGAAATATAGTTTGTGTTGATGTTATTACAAATTTTTCTTGTGTCTATCCTGTGTATGTAAACAAGAGGATATTTTTTTAAATCCACACAAATGTTTTTCGATAAACAAATAAAAATAAGTAATAGGACGACGTCGGTGTCTGTATTATCCGACCCGCGGCGTTTGTGTCAAACTTTTCAATACAAAAAAATGGTAAATTCTTGGTTCAATAACTAACAATTAAAACAAGGATATGTATATTTGTGGAGATTTCATCGAGAAAAAAAGTAACGTTCTCATATTTACTGGATAAACACTAAAAAAATAATGTGCGATTTTTTTATTTGTAGTAGATTATTTTACAGATAGTCGGCATATATATATATATATATATATATATATACATATATATATATGTGTGTGTGTGTGTGTGTGTGTGTGTGTGTGGAGAAAAGTAGACAAACACGGGATGTTATGGAAACTTGATGTTTATTGTCGACGATGCAACGTTTCGGTCTCTTATTAGACCATCTTCAGGACTTGGATATAGTTCTTACTCCAATGATGGAAATTCTCAAAATGCTGAAAACGGAAGGTCGTCAGTAGGGGGAGGTGTGGTTGGGGGTGGTTAGTGGATTCTTCTTCTCTCTGGAATGGGGAGTGCCGGATGGTGGTATATATATATATTGGGGGAATATGAGCTTAATTGAAGTCGTATTTAATTTTGAAAGTTAATTAATTAATAATTAATGAATTAGGTGGGCATACCTATTCAAATGTAAGGCTAAACAAATCGAGAAAAATCAATCTCTGTATGTACATTTCGGCCTATTAGGCCTCATCAGCAGAGCTATAGACAGGAAGACTGCTTTGTGTGTGATTCGAACCCTGACTGTCAAGCTGACATATATATATATTATTCAACTTATATATAATTTACATATCAAAGCATATATAGTCGTATGAATTTTAATTATACTTATTTACATTTACACAAGAATTCATAACCATCTTTTTTTAATTATAACATTTTCTCAATCAGCAAGGTAAGTCAATAACCACAACAATTGGTTAGTACTGTATTTATTTCTATACTAGATCTACACTAATGTTATTTTGTTTAAATATCGAAATTTCATACGAGGAAAAAATATTTGCGGGTAAGCCCGCTACTGATATATAGCGCATCGATAGTCCAGTAGAAATAGGTTTCGACCCAGAAAAAAAAGTGCAAGTTAAAATTTACACCAAGTAAAGCACATATGGTCTACAATAACATATCCAAAATCCTCTTTAATTTGACGAGGAGAGAAAAGTTATTGAAATTTCATAAAGTTCGATATTTCTCAAATATTTGGCTAAAATGAGGAAAATGCTTCTGCTGAACTTAAGTGGAAAAAAAAAAAAGATGAAAATATCATAACAAGATCGCCTAAATAAAAACTAATAAGAGCTGTCCGTAAGTAATGAGAATTTTTTGTCCGTCGATGCAAATTAGGGCAAATCCGGGAAACGTTTGTAATTTTAATTAACAAACAAAAGGAGTTGACTCCTCTTTTTGCCTGAAGTTTTTATTTTAATATTATTTGTTTAAATATTTTATATTACAAATTATTTATCTTCTATAGAAAATATTCTGGAAAATTAATGGGATTTTAATTTATTAATATCTGATATACATGAAACTTTTTAAGAAATTAAGATAAAAATCATTTTCAAAACTTTTAGATAATTACTGTTTGATTAGCAAAATTAAGTACATTTTGTTATCTAGATTATTATGAATTATCTTATCCGTATAGATTATTAAGAATTATCTTGTCTATATAAATTATTAAGAATTATCTTGTCTATATAGATTATTAAATTATCTTGTCTATATAAATTATTAAGAATTATCTTGTCTATATAAATTATTAAGAATTATCTTGTCTATATAGATTATTAGAATTATCTTGTCTATATAGATTATTATGAATTATCTTGTCTATATAAATTATTAAGAATTATCTTGTCTATATAAATTATTAAGAATTATCTTGTCTATATAAATTATTATGAATTATCTTGTCTATATAAATTATTAAGAATTATCTTGTCTATATAGATTATTATGAATTATCTTGTCTATATAGATTATTATGAATTATCTTGTCTATATAAAATTATTATGAATTATCTTGTCTATATAAATTATTATGAATTATCTTGTCTAGATAGAGTATTATGAAATATCTTACATACATTTTCTAACACATCATTTCTTTTTTCTTACAAGTCTAGCACTCCGACATAATAAAAGGGGTGTGGGAATAACCTGCGGTACCCCATGTTGGCAAATTCTCAATATAATGGAAGTAGCTATGAAATACTCATTAGTATTATCCACACCTTTCTAAAACTTCTAATGGTCTTTTGTCATAACTGACACCTAATCAGTTCAGTCATCTAGAGTATATACGAGGGTGAGTCAAAAAGTAATGCCATTTTCTATATTACACGTGAAGGCTTTTTTTTAATAAAACTAAGGTTAACATTGAGACCCTAAAGATTTTCAGAGCAAGAATCCGACGAGTAGGACACAACTTTCCAATCGACAATGTCCTCCTTCTGCATGACAATGACGACCACACACAAGCATCAGGACAAAGGCGAAAATCGCCTCATTCGGGTGGACAACTTTACCGTATCCTCCATACTCACCAGATTTAGCGTCTTCGGCTTATCACCATTTGGCTCGATGAAAGGGGTTTGAGAGGCAAACATTATTCCAGTGACGAGGAAGTGAAGAAGTGGCTCAAAGAACAGTCAACAGAATTTTACGAGGCCGGGATACATGATCTCATTCGAAGGGGAACATTGCTAATGAGAGAAACGGTGACTATGTGGAGGAGTAGAGTTGTGATCCACAGAGGATCAGCTTAATTTTGATGTATGATACATGTTCCTGTGTTGGTAATTATACTTTTCCTAAACAAAATGGCATTACTTTTTTTACCCACCCTCGTATACATTTCTACATTCTATTAATACAAATACTAAAACAGACTATAATATATAGTAATATGATTATATAGCGTCAACTATTTGATATTAGGGAAGAAACTCCATTTAAATATCATGGTAACTATTTGTGAGCTTTGAATAATTATTTGTCTTTGTTCTACCTGACTTTGCGCTTCACTTATTTGATTTGCCTTACAGCGGCGATCTTACATTTGTTCGTCTTAGCGACAGCCGTTCCTAAAATGTTCTGCTTTGAACATAAACACCGTATATCAAAGTCGCCTCAGGAGAACGAAGAAGTAAGTAAGCAGTAGTGATTCCTTATTTATCGATCGTTCTCTGGCCAAATAGCCGAATCCCTCCGCCCGCTCGAGAAAATTCGGACAAGGCAGCGTGAATACGTAAGTGGAAAAGACAAGGATAGGTAAAACAAGACGACACAAGAGATGAGTAAGATATATATGCGTTAGAAGTGGTATATGCTGCTGTATCTTCGTTCGTATTTATTCTTCGTTGTATTTGAAGAATAAAAGTTGATATTATGAGTGGATAAATAGTTTTGTTTGTTTGTTTTTTTTTTGTTTTTTTCCCTGAATGTTTGAGATGAGGCTTGAAGATGGGGACAATAGTCCGAATAACGCAGATAATACTAATTTTTGTTTTTTTTATTAAAAACAAACAAGGATTCTGTGTATTCACAGTAATTTTTAAACTATAAAAGATGATTGATCTTTATGGTATGTCAAGCCGTTTAGGGTTATTTTATAACCGGCCCGGTTTAGCTCAGTCGGTAGAGTGTTCGGCTAGGAATCACAAGGTTCTTGATTCGATACCGGCCCTCGCCAACTCAGCGAATGAGTAGCACAGGGATGTGTGCGATAAAGTGAGGAGCTGATGGTAGGCGTGGCGCTCCACCTCAGATGCTAAAATAATCTCCTTGGTCAAGCGCTAGTGAAAAGGGGATAGACTCCCTCGCTGTCTGGCTGATACCGACATTAGGCCGCCCCGACGACTTGACTTTTTTTATGTGTACAGGTTAGGGAATCGCGTTTGTTGTACATTCATATTTACATTTTTCGTGTAGTTGATTCTTAAGACGATTTTTGTTTTGCACACGGCTCAATGGAATGCAAATTATTGTTCAGCATATCTATTTGGATCATAAATGGGACTCCACGATCTTCAGAACCGGAACCCCACCATTAGATGCAGTTTATAGTCATACCCAGGAGAACACCCACTTTTGGGGATCTACAGGATATACAGTTTCCATATTTTAAACCCAACCGAAAGGAATATATAATATATGAGGTCATCTTCACCTTTTCCCACATCTAATAGTGATAAACCTATCTGAAAATGAAGATGAATGCAAGGAGTTAAGTTTTCAGAAATACAAGTCAGGATGTTTCTTTAATGTGAGAAAAATGTATTTTAGAAATACATTTTTCTCACATTTAAGAAAAGAAATTTAAGTACGCATCCACATGCATAATTCATTCAATAAAATCAATAACCTTTTAGAATTTTAACTCTTTGAAATTTTATCAAAGAATTATAATAAAGATTTATATCTTAGAATTATCGGGGATAGTGATAAGAGAAAAGAGCTAAAATTGGATAAGAAATTTTAGAAAATTATCTGAAAAATTCCAAACTTTAAGAAACCTCGTACTGCATTTTTAAGTGATTTCCCATTGACAGGTTGAAATAGAGTGTATGCCACTGTCATACACAGAAGAAAAATAGTCACTGTAATAATCAAATTCATTGCTACATCTCAAACATCATTAAATCATTTTCCCAACCCTATTGCCCTTATGGCAAGCCCCAATCCCTTTTTCATATGGGTGCTAAAAGGCGGTGGCTGCGGGTCTACATGTCCTGGGAATGACGTTAAACTCTATCTGATGGTGAGGTTCCAGTTTTGGAGGTTTGGGGAATGTGGAGCACCCCTTCATCACCATTGCTCCCTGGTCCACTCTGACTCGGAGTGGTAGTACCTGTTAGGGTCCCATCTATGGGTACAATAGAAAAATGTATTTATAAAAAAATTGTATTATCCATTAAGAATTGATTTATTTAAAAACTTTATCGGCATTAAATGACCCACTGAGGTTGATATGCCGTAAAACAAAACAAACCTAAGGAAATCATTAAATCACACAAAAATATTAAATTCTGAAAATGACAGTTAATCATCGAATCAAAGAAACAGAAAATCTAGCATCTTAAAAAATCGTCATATTGCTTTAAATATAAATTCAGGCAACATTTCATTACATAATCAGTAGGGAACAATCGTAGGGTCATCTCCAGAATATAATTTCATCACAGCTCTGGTTTGATAAGATATAAATTATTTGTCACACAGAATACAAGGTGGATAAAATGGACGACATTTTCGAAATCAGAACCACCAAATTAGTTGAAAACAAATATTCCTATGGTAATTTCTTTTTTGGCTTGTGTTATTAATTGAAGTAGATCTTAGTATAGTGACGCCCAGTAAGAACTGAACTTTAGCGAAGTGAATGTTTTTTAAGTCGTTGCCCTACTAATATTATCTTGTGTTAAACTAAGATTAGAAATAAGAGATGATTCGATTGATTTCGGCAAAATTGAGATATATTGTTTTTTTTCTGTTTTTTTTCAGATATTATCAAATGTTGAAATTAATTTCTGTTATTTTTTCTTTTCAGAATGTGCCATCAAAGTCTTTGGCAAACCTGTCCATCAACGTTACACTAACCACACCTGGGGAGCCTGGATGCAAGATGCTAGCGGTAACAGTCAGAAATACTGGTACTCGCCAGATATTTATGGTAACTCGATTTACGAGTACAAGGACCGCAATCATTACAAAAACAACATTCCAGACCGGAAATATGATCTGGGATCGAACTCATATCAGGGAGTTGGACACATTGTCTACAAGGGCTCTTTCTATTTTCATCTAGCCAACTCGAGCTCGGTCGCACGATACAAATTATCAGACGGGACTGTTACCGTAATAAATATCACTGACGCAATCTACGAAGGCGAACGACCGTTGTATTCGTTTAAAAACAATTTCTTTGATTTTGCCGTTGATGACAACGGTATTTGGGTCATTTATGGTATGAATGTGTCCAAAGAATTGTTGGGCATACTCAAACTTCACCCAGCAACTTTACAAGTCCTGAAAAAATGGGAACTTCCCATAAAACACCAGTCGTATGGAAATGCTTTCATTGTCTGCGGTGTATTGTACTTAGTCCAGAGCGTAACGAAGCCAAAGACAAAAGTAGAACTAGCCTACGATTTGTATGAAGACAAGAAACTATGTCATAAGCTGGCTTTCTCTAACCCTTTTAAAAAGAATTATATGGTGGCATTCTACAATAACAAAATCTATGGATACGACAACGGGAATGAAATAATGTACCCCGTTCTAATGGTGAGCAAAAAAGAGTTGAAAAATATCAAGTCCAATTGTTAGTAAAGCGTGTCCTCCCTCTATCTCTTTTTTTTTACTATTTTTATATATATAATATATATATATATGCCTACTTATCAATGTGGCCTACACTAGGCAGGCCTCAACGTTCAATGATGGTTCAATGTTTCCCGCTTTATCAAATACCCAGCGACGAAGGAGATAATGGCCTGGAAGTGACACGCATAAACGCCTTCAAATAGTTTGCATATAGAATGGCATGAGAGTATTGTATGAATTATCCGGGACCTGTGTCTATGTTGATTATTCTATTTGTATGTATAATTTTTTTAACTCATTGTTCACTTTGAAATTTTCGAGTTAATAGTATTATTGCTGATAATTAATAAAGAAAATACAACTAATTATTTCTGCCAATATATATATATATATATATATATATATATATATATATATATATATATATATATATATATATATATATATATAAGGTATTTTATTCTAAATCTGCTCTCCATTGAAAACTTCAGTTTGATAAAGTCAAAGGTGCTAGCCTACGAATGGGGTGCATTTAAAGAATAAACGCCAAAAAGACTTTAATTAAACTTTATAAAAAAAAATTGAACAATTAACAATACTATATACATGGATCTTAGTTTGTAGCATCAGCTCTAAGGAATTCTCTTGTGAATAAAACATTTTATAATTAAACTTACATTTTTTTTGTTTTAAAGCTTGACAAGTTACTGGCATCCAATTCAGTGTTAATCGTCTCTTGTGGCTAATGTAACTCATTTTTGTTTATCCTATGACTTTTTTTTTTTTTTCAAAACACCCTTGTCTAAAATGGTCCTATTAAAATACTTCAGTATGAAATTTTCTATTAAACATTGTTTCGCTAGAAATTGTGTTTCTAATCATTTTTACAAATATCAACGAAAACTTCTTTGGAAATTATATACACAAAGGTTTTATTACATATTCCTCTGAATTGTTTTCAACTGATTATGAAATCATTACTTAAACATCAGTTTACAAATGTTAGTATTTACAGAAATTAGGTGTGTATATGTGCACACATATACAATACACTTACGTGTTGAGAACTATACATTTCTTAAGGAAATATTAGATAGCTATTATCTCTTACACAAACAAACACACACACGCACACACACACACACACACACACACACACAAATATATATATATATATATATATATATATATATATATATATATATATATATATATATATAGACAGACAGATAACACATGTATAAACTTCACACGTGTATTGAAGAAAATTTATGGGTAATATATTTGTAATAAATGCGCATACCATACACACAAATTCGTGTGTGTGAATGTATCTTATTATAATGGAGATTCGCTGTCTGTAACCGAAACTACACCACTGCTTACGTTACAATAACCTCAGGAATTGAGTAAGTTTATCGATGGGTATTCAATTTATAGTCAAAATCATTAATACATAGAATAAATTTTATTAAAAGGTCTCTATGAAAATATGAGTTATATTTGCTTCAAAACCGCCCATGTTATTAGTGCGTTTAAAATCCTGCAATGTGTCTTATATATAACTAAGAAATAAAGGTTTACATAATATATGGTATGGTTAATTTGCATACTGGCTTTAACAAAACTGGGTTTAATAAATAACTACTTGGTGTTATTGATCTCTAATTTTATCGTTTTATTCTCCAACGTATTAAACGCAATCCCCTGAATGATTTTATATAGAAACCAATTAAATATAATTAAAATAAGTGTAATCTTTTTATATCTGTTCTTATTCAATTTCGTTAGTCTTTCTAATTCAATATATTTCATTACATCCAAACTTAAATAATTACGCCCGTATGCATATACTAGCTAGTGTATTTAATGCAGATATTAAGATAATAAAAAAACGTAACTGTATCTCATAAAATTGTTGAAAGTATCTATTCAATCTATCGATAATTCTCGCTTTCACGGTCATTGATATTAAGAAATGTCTTTCCAAACTCTTTACGCCTCATAAAATAATATTACGCTTTATTTACGAGAAATTAATACCGTCTATTTTTCTTTGTAACTGTGTTTTTTATCATCAAGAACTTTATTTCATTTAATCAACAAGTAATGGCAGCTCTCTCTCTCTCTCTCTCTCTATATATATATATATATATATATATATATATATATATATATTAATATTTTGAAGGCCAATACAATGCGTATGAAAAATAAAAAAAAAGATGTTATTTTTGCTTATCGATTTCGAAGCATGAATTTCATCATCAGAGTTTTTTTTTTTTTTCAGAAAAGAAACTCTGATGATGAAGTTCATGCTTCGAAATCGATAAGACAAAAATAACATCTTTTTGTTTTTATTTTTCATACGCATTGTATTGGCCTTCAAAATATTAATATATATAAACATACTTAACAATGCTTCAAGCAAATTACCAATTGCTTTTATATACACATATATATATATATATATATATATATATATATATATATATATATATATAACTCAAACACAGATACAGTACGTATTAACCTTGAACAATGGATGAATGAACTATCTCCATAAGACAACTGTGTATATATACCGACGCACAGAATTATATAATTAAGAACGTGTCCCACAAATGTATACATAAATGATTTGTTAATATCAGTTATGCACAATATTAGAAAGTCCATAAATCATTTTCATGATTTCGAAATTTAATAATAGACATTAAATGGCCTTAAATTCCAAGTGTTCTAAATTCCCTTCTCATCTAAAAGAGGCTGAATCATGATAGTTTAATTTAAAAATTATCTTCTGTTGCAGCCTGTTATTTTTATGTTACTCAGCATATAAAAGATACGACTATACAAAAAAGAGAGTAAGCAACAACGCTAATTGTCACTACCATCTGCCTTAAGATTTTTCGTTACTCCATTGCTTAAAACCATAATTGTAATATCTAGAGACCGCATCAAGTTGAATTAAAACTATTTCTCTCCATCAAATTACAAAAGAATCTGTTGAATTAATGAGACTTATGGATCCTTAACGCTAGAAGAATTCGTATACATTTTTGGATAAACATATTACTATAAGAAAATAGTGAGTATGTATATAGTTCGGTGGATAAATATCTTTATACAATATTAAATACCCTTACGTTTCAGTAATTAAGGTTTGGTAACTCAGCTCTTTAAATATACATACCCATTGTGTTTAAATGTTACTAATTCCGAACAGGATTCTGATAACTAACCTTTTTATCCTTCAAAATTAGATTAAAATAAACTTTACAACAAAGGTAGAAAGTAACAATTACATTTTAAGTATTGAATTCTTTTGGACTTTACCAGTTATCAAGTTTTCTCTCTAACAGGTTCAAGCTTCACCAACAGAAACCATCTGGAAATTCTATTGTATTGATTTAGTATTTCATAATCTGTAGTTTTAAGGCAAATACCAATGATAAATCTAGAACCATTTAATGCGATATGTATATTTCATATTCTAGATATTATGCATCTTTATTTAATATTAAAAAAAGTACTTTCATATGTATTCCATTGCAACGAAGAAAGGGATATTAAGAGGAACGCCCGAATTAGTAGTATAGTATTATACTGCAAGTAGGATTGAGAGTTAAAATATAATTAATAAAAATGGAAATGACGGTAGTAATAATTTAGTGACTCAACGCAGCATTAAAACGTAGAGAAGGTGGGAATGTACAAAATAACATCAGCTACCAAATACACTATATTACTAAATTGATCGTAGATATTAAAGAATGGAGATACATTGTGAGTTTGTTATAACTCCTTTTAAAATGACCTGAAAATAACACTACTTTTTCGGCTAGTGTTGATTATAATGATTACAATGATGATTTATTCATATCCCATTCTTTTCATTTGTCGTACTAAAATCAAATGAAAATATTGTGACATCTTCAAATTGACAAATATGGGCCACGATTAATACAACAAAAACAAAAACAAATATTGAAGTTGCATAATTTTTTTTTTCAGAAGCTGAAAACGAAGTTTTGATCATTGTATTAACAACCTGGTTTCACTAGTGAGTAATCGAAATTTTGTTAACACGAGTTGAAAAATGATTAACAGAATTTCTCTTTGCTCTGTAGGGATTCCAATGTGGTCCTATGTAAGTATATAGATCAAACTAGAAAAAAGCATTTGAAGAAAAACAACAACAAAAAATAAATCATTACAAATAAAAAAAATAACCCTTAAAGCGAGATTTACACACATCCCTCGGAAAAAATATATAAGTATTTTAATTCGAGTTTTTTAAAATTATATAAACTCCTTTTAGTGGATTAATAATCCTTCCCCCAAAAGAAAGCATATCCACACATGTATTAATGACCTCAACTATATTAATAGAAACATTGTTGCATATAGTTAATATTAAATTCAATGTTCAGTCTTTGTAATGTTGCTGTTATTTTTGTTAACGTTGTTGTTATTTGACCGGATATTCTTTCAGAAATAAGTATTTGCCTTCGTCATAGAGAAAAGTTTCATTACATTTATCTATTGTATAATAAAAAAAAAACTTTAACCGAACAAATGAAACTGAGCCCAACTGCTTTTAAAGAATGAAAAGAATAATGTTGAATTGGCGTCCCATTAAGCGAGGGAAGCATGGAACCATGAGGCTTCTCTTGGACTTTCAGTCCATTATAAACTGCATGTAAATGTACTCTGATTATTCATTAAATGATAAAAAAAGACTTTCAAAAGATTCACTTATGGAAGGATCCAACGATTTCCTAAATAACTTGGACTGTTGTTGCCTGTACATTCATAAATTTAAAAAAAAAACTGTGAAAAAAAAACTTTAACACAAATAGAATGTCCATTGAAGATTGAAAAGTAAAATTCATTAAAAAAGGTGAATGGCAAGAAAAACAACAAAAAAAAAGGAAACGTTTTAAAAAAAAAAAAAAACTATGTTAAATACTTCATATCTCCGATTGAAAAAAAAAAAGAAAGTTCACTTTTTTTTCTTGTTTGATTAACGGAATTATGTGTGAGTAAATATTTGCTTGTTTATCTCAATTGTTTTTGTTTTATTTGTTTTCCCTCAATAATTTCTTTTTGTCAAGATTTCTTCAATGATATTCATCAATGACTACTAATTCATATATCATCATCATCATCATGTCGCGCAGTTTGCACGGATATCCATGACAATCTCTCGCCAACCTTCCCTATCATTCATCGACTCTGGGAGTTCCTCTGCGCAGCAGCCAGCATCCATTCATAGTTGGTCAATGTAGGTCCTGACTGGGCGGCCCACATTAGCGTGTCCATGGGCTGGCTTCCATAATAGTACGTCGCTTACGATCTCGTCCTTGTTTCTCCAGCAGTGTCCTGCATGCCTAGCCCGTCTTACTCGTATGGTTTGTGAGATGGGGGAAGGTGGCCATACAGTTGCTTTTTTGTGGGGTGCTGCTAATCGACACTAAAATTCCAGTTCTGTGAGATTTTGAAATTTGCCGAATAACTTAAGGGAAAGATTGCATTTTTAACTTGCAGACTTTTGCATTGGGAAACATTTTGTATAGATATGAATGTGTGTACGGAAATCTGGATATAGAATGAACATCTGATAATTATGTATATCCATATTTAGCACCCCCGCACGAGCAGGATGTCACACAAGGTCAATTTGTTAAGCGGAGTCAAAGAGGTTTGAATTCAGAGTTTTCCTTCTCCCAGATTGGTTGCCTAAATAGGGTTAAAGAGCCCAGTCCTCACTACTATTTACCCATAACTGGAGAGCGAATGGTTATATTCATACCTTTCTCAAGTTTATAAGCACTATGTGAAATGCATGCAGGATTTGAACTCGCCTTGTGTCCATTTCCTACGACAGTAAACATTACACCACAAACTGTTGGTTAAATTCTATTAAATGGTCAATAGAATGTATTTACCCAATCCGTTCGCCACGGGTAAGACGAGACAAGGTTGCAAAATTCAGTGAGGATCGAACTTTCTATCCAGTAGCACGATGGCACGTCCCTATTAAATGTATAATAAAACTATCAGAAATTAAACGCAAAATGACTCATCTGTAATACAAATAAAAATATTCCAATTATAAACTCGTCCGCTCTTATTCTAATATAAACTGATCTTTAGATTCCGTATATATTCTTGTAATAGTCGACAGCATTATAAATCGACAATTTGGTCACGAAATCATTAATCCATTAAATATTTATAAAGCTAAGAATTGTTTTAGGTGTTTTCTTTTTAATCCTTTACTTACCATTCTGACTATTCCAGTGCTTATATGGTAATTATGAACTTTTGTTTAGTAAATTAGGCTGTCCCAGAAAAAACAGAACCCACAAATTTTGTAATAAAACTGTTAATTTTAACTGGGGGTTAGGGTTAGGTTAAGGTTAGGGTTTGGGTTTAGGGTTTAGGGTTGGGGTTTAGTTTAATGGGAAAATAAATAAATAATTGGGGTTCTGTTTTTTCTGGGCCACCTTGTACAGGGTGGCCCAGAAAAAAACAGTCGTCAGACTCACACTGAATCTATTAACGAATTTCTTCGAGAATTACATAAACTCAGCAAGAACTGTGTCTTTAAAGCAGTAACTGCCGAACAGTACCGAGAGGAACTCGTAAGAGATGCGTTTATCAACGGTTTAGCATCTACAGATATACGCCAGAGATTACTCAAAAATTGTACCCTGGATTTACAGTCTGCATACAGACAGGCGTCCTCCCTTGATTTGGCCCATAAAAATTCAGAGGCCTATAACAACATGGCGATTGGTCATGTCGTGTCTGCTGCTACTACTACTTCTACAACAACAAACACTACGGGGGAATACGAACAAGACGAAAATGTGAGTAACCCTCTTGCTGCATCATTGAGTCGCAAGAAGCTGTCTCCTCCGTCTATTAAAAAGAGTTGTTTCTTTTGTGGTGGGAAAATACACCCAAGAAATCTATGCCCAGCTAGAGGAATCACATGCCACTCTTGTGGGAAAATTGGCCATTATTTTAAAGTTTGTAAATCCCAGAAAAGTAGAAGTACAACAGCTACATTGTTTACAACAAATTATGTGCTATAACAGCATCAGTTCCGGAAAGTCTGGCTCCTGCAACCACTAGAGTGTTACTTAATGGTCATACAGTAAATGCATTACTCGACACAGGCAGCTCTGAAAGTTTTATTGATGCACGGATACTTCGAAGCTTCGAATTAAAATCAAACCACTCAAGAAAGAAATCACAATGGCTCTGGCCACATTGAATACTTTGACTTCCGGTTTTTGTGTTGTTAATTTGCACATGAATAAGTTACACTATAAGTCAGTTAAATTAAAGGTTTTAAAGAACTTGTGTTGCGACATAATACTTGGACAAGATTTCCAAAAACAACATGCTGCTGTCACCTTTGTATATGGCGGGACTGAACCTGAACTGGAGATAAATAAAACTAAAATTAAAATTTGTAGCTTAACTGCATCTAAGTTGAGGGTTCCGCGACTGTTTGCTAACCTGAAACCCCACGCTCGACCAATTGCGACAAAATCCCGGAGATACAGTGATGAGGACCGACAGTTTATCGCCCAGGAAGTCAAACACCTGTTGGCAGAAGGAATTGTGGGCCAAGTTCATCCCCTTGGCGAGCCCAAGTAGTAATGTAAAGGATGAATTCGATCGCCATAAAAAGCGTATGTGTTGGACTACTCAAACACTTGACCTTGATGCATACCCACTGCCAAGAATGACACCTTGGTTAATAAGCTTGCAAGTTCGTGTCTTCTCTACTTTCACCTAAAGAGTGCCTATTACCAATTACCATTGAGTGAGGATGACAAACCATTTACGGCTTTTGAGGCGGATGGTCGGCTGTATCAGTTTACTCGAATACCGTTTGGGGTAACTAATGGAGTTGCTACTTTTCAACAAGCTATTGAGAAATTTGTGATGAGGAGAACCTAATAAATACATTTGTGTATCTAGATAACATCACTGTTGCTGGAAAAACCCAAGTAGAACATGATGAATGTGTTAAAAGTTTTCTTGAAGCTGCCCAACGTCAACAACTGACACTGAATGAAAAAAGTCCGTGTGTTCAGTTAATACTATTTCCGTGCTTGGTTATGAGATAGGTGGTGGATTGGTGCGGCCTGATAAATCGAGATTGCAACCACTTCTCGACCTGGAGATACCCACTAATAAGGCGTCTCTAATACGGACCTTAGGCATGTTTGCATATTATGCAAAAGGGATTCCTCGGTTTTCTGATCGCATTCAACCGCTTAATAAGGCAAAACAGTTTCCACTGGATACAAGGGCTTGTGAAGCCTTTCATGATTTAAAACAGTTACTGGTGAAAGCAGCACTCCACTGTCCTGATAATACCAGACCGTACGTAATAGAATGCGATGCATCAGATGTTGCAATATCCGCTACACTAAACCAGTTTGGACGACCTGTTGCTTTCATGTCACGAACACTGAATCGTCATGAGACTCACTATCCGGCGATTGAGAAAGAGGCTACTGCAGTAATCGAGGCTGTCAGAAAGTGGTCCTATTTCCTATCTGGCCAACATTTTACGATAGTGACTGATCAAAAATCAGTGGCATTCATGATGGATAACCGTAGAAGGTCGAAAATTAAGAATGACAAGATTCAAGGTTGGCGCTTGGAACTGGCAAACTTTTCCTATGACATTCGCTACCGCCCTGGACGCTACAACGTGGTCGCCGATACCTTGAGTCGTGCATACTGTAATGCCAGCTTTGCCCCATTACTTAAGAAACTACATGATGACCTGTGTCACCCAGGAGTCACTAGACTTTTACACTATGTGCGGTCTAAAAACATGCCCTTTTCCACAGAAGAAGTGAAGGGAGTCTGCTCATCCTGCAAAACCTGTGCTGAATTGAAACCACAGTTGCTTCTTTGCCTAACAGTAAATTAATCAAGGCTACTCAACCCTTTGACCGCCTCAGTGTGGACTTCAAGGGACCCTTACAATCTAGCACGTCTAATAGATACCTATTTGTTGCAATAGACGAATATTCTAGATTTCCATTTGCAATTCCATGCAAGGATACCTCATCTAAAACTATTATTCAATGCTTGCACTCAATCTTCTCCCTATGTGGGTCACCAAGTTATATCCACTCAGGCCGTGGCTTGGGGTTCTTGGGTCGTGATGTAAAGGAATACCTTTTACAACATAGAGTCGCCTCCAGCAAAACAACTCCTTATCATCCGCAAGGCAATGCCCAAGTGGAAAGGTATAATGGTATTATATGGAAAACCATTTGTCTGGCACTCAAATCGCAAGATCTGCCCATAACTTGCTGGGAATTAGTACTACCTCAAGCTCTTCACAGTATCAGATCTATTATGTCGACTGCCACTAATGCAACACCCCATGAACGCTTTTCTCATTCTCTCGGTGATCCTCTATAGGAGTATCTCTACCATCCTGGCTCTAAAAACCAGGACCTGTTTATCTACGACAGTTTGTAAGACACTCAAAGACTGATCCCTTGGTACAAGAAGTCGAGCTGTTGGATGTAAATCGAACCTATGCACATATTAGATATAATGATGGCCGTGAATCATCTGTTTCTCTCCATGATATAGCTCCCTGTCATTGTAGACTTTTGCGAGCGAGAAGAGTGGGGCAGATATTACACTAAGGAAGATAACTACTCCAGTAATCAATGAACAGTCCCCATCTTAGTCAGTGATTGATGGACAATCCCAATCCAGCCAGCAGAGCATGAGATACATGCTTCACCATTAGCTGAACCTCTGTCTCCGCAAATCTTCTAGAAAGGTAAAACCTCCCAGCGTCTGGACTTATAGGATATAAAACAGGAGGGGAGAATGTAATAATAAAAGACGTGATTACCTCCCTTTGGGGTGGTTTGGTTATCTTCCCTTGATCGAGACTATATAAAATTCAACAATAGCGGCCATTGTAGTTGTCGTCTTTGGCTGTAACTGTATTCAGTTGATTTGTGGGTTCTTCACCATAACATGTGTGTAGAAGACGTTGGCGTAAAGTGACCATACATCAGACAAGGATTTGATATTTAAAAAAAGACCCCCCCAAAATTATTCCATTCGTCTAATTCAATAAATTTTACTCTTGTCAGAAGGAATCTATATAAATACTGCTTATGTTATGTGATAATAAAAGACGTGATTACCTCCCTTTGGGTGGTTGGGTTATCTTCCCTTGATCGAGTCTATATAAATTCAACAGATAGCAGCCATTGTTGTTGTGTTTTTTCAGTTGATTAAAGTTAATTTGTTATGTTACATTGTCTTTATCTCATCTCAAGGATCATGCACTTTCAAGTCCCATTACCAGGCAACTGTTTTATGATTGTCATCTCTGTCTATGCCCCCACTCTTGGCAGCGACGAAGAGGTAACTCTGACCTTCTACCAGAGTCTCAGGTCAGTCATAACCTCCATTCCAAAAGCTGATAAAATCCTACATCTCGGCGATTTTAACGCCAGAGTGGGACAAGATCGTGGAACCTGGACGGCGCTGGGTAAGTATGGATTGGGAGGCATGAATAAAAACTAACTTCACCTGCTCTAGCTTTGTACTGAACTCAGACTCGTTATCTGCAACACATTCTCGCATCAAAAGCTAGCTCATAAAGCAACCTGGATTCATCCGCGATCCGGGCATGGGCACATGTTTGATTATGTCATAACCCGCAAAGGAGACCTTCATGATGTGCGCAGTGTGCGGGTCATGAGGGGTGCAGAGTGTTGCTCGGATCACAAACTTGTTGGTGGTAAACTAAAACTCCATATCATGCACAAGTCTCGTGCTCAGGGGGTAAAAGTCCCTAAACGCATCGATGTTTCCAAACTTCAGGACTCGCATGTGCGACAGGAAATGCAGAAAGCTTTCGAAGAGGAGGAGCAGTTTGACGGCACATCGGATGATTTCAAGAGCAAGACCTATGAGACAAGCGTCATGATCCTTGGCCTCAAGAAACGGAAACTGATTCAATGAGAACGATCAACGAATCATCAAACTTCTGGAGGAGAAAAATAAGCTGTACCAAAATTTCTCGGTGCATCTGTTAAAGACCGTGAATCCTCACGACAGTCTTTCAGAAGTGCAAGATCATCACTTCAACTGAGCTTACGCTTATTTCAACTGCATTACTGCATTATCTTCAAGTAGGAGCAAAGTCATGGCTATTACTGAAAAACTTCCCAAGAAACAATGGTTTAAATTTATCAATTTTTTGGGGGAGGATAGTAGGGGCGGGGCTAGGAAATTTGAATGAAGTGAGGGTGGCTGGGCGAGTGATAGGGTGTATGTTAGTTATGTGATTAATTTTCTGGGTTGACTGACAAAATTAGGTTGGGAGTTGAAATATAATAAATTAAATACAAATAAGTATATGAAAACCCAATATAAACAAATAAGCTTTGCCAAAAATTTCTCGGTGCATCTGTTAAAGACCGTGAATCCTCACAACAGTCTTTCAGAAGTGCAAGATCATCACTTCAATTGAGCTTACGCAGAATGAAAAACCAGTGGATGTTAGACATATCAGAGAGGATCCAGAAGGCCTATGATAAAAAAAGGACGCTAAAATTCTATACCACTTAATTAGACAGGCATTCGGCTCACAACGATCATCAATGGTTCCCCTCAAATCGAAGGATGGGTCTCTCCTCCATAAGAGCCCAGGGGGTATCATGAAACGATGGACGGAGCACTTCACGGACCTCTTTCGCAGTCAACGACCACAGTGTCATCAGCAGCCTGCCTCAAAGGGAAACGATCCATGAGATGATGGATCATCCTAAAATGTATTAGATCCGCGAAACAAGGGGATAAATATTGGAAAGGCTCCTGGTCTTGATGGCATTCCTGTTGAGGTTCTCCGCCACAGATAGTTTAAAAAACAGAATCCAAATAAAATTTCACAGGTGGTCATTTGTTGAAGGGAGAATTCTTCTGTCTTATCAGCTGTTTTATGGGAATTATATTTCTTTGGGGAATAACTATATTTGTCCTTATCGTTGCTTGCCTTTATAAACATTTTGTGAGGATTTCATAATTTTAATGGTTTTTCCTCATATTCTTCCTAATTTTATTGCTTTCTTGGTGACAGGAGTCTCAAGAATATAGCTATCCCTGTAGCTAATATCAGGTAGTTTATTTATTATGAAAGTCTGTGTACAGATGTTTTAATTACCACTGCACGTCCCCGTACCCATATGTATATATACACACAAACACACACACGCATACAACACACAAATTCACTGCCCGAATTTTCGCACGTATACACACATATGAACATCCACATTCGTAAGTTAGTATCTAACCAATACATACCTACATATGTTCATATTACGTGCACACAAACATATAGACCCAATGTACAACATACATTTAGGTGCTACAAACAATTAATTTTTAAATGTACATGGTACAATTGCGAAATATGTTGCAAAATATGCATATAGTGGTGTCACATCGATATCCCTTATCTTTTGGCATGCCTTCCATGAGTCCAAATGTATTATCGTTCCCGGTTTTATCATTTCCTTAATTATAGGAAATAGTGTCTCTGCTTTCAGGTCCGGGATATATCGCAAAAATCCAATCTTTGATACTGTGTCAATATCATCGAAAACCCATTGTTGTGGTATACAGCATCTTCTATTATATTTTCTTCTTAACTTTTCGGAAAAAAACGCCTTAAGCACAGCTTGTTTTTTGTTTGTTTTTCAGCAGGCACCGCTTCAGCTAGGGACATTTTTGAGCTGGCACCGCTTAGCGTTTCTTAAGGCAGGAGGCCGAGACGCAGTTCTGCGAAGAGCCCCAATAGATATCATGTTTTAAAATAGATTTTTTTTAATTACTTTAATTATTCATTTTTAACATTTATAGGTCCAATACATTTTTGGACACCCCCCCCACACACACACACACTTGAAAAAATTACCATAAATCAGGGAATTATCCGATTTTAATGAAATTTTCAATGTTTTTTTTAAAAAACCAAGTTCCTAATATTCCATTCCTAATGTTAACACTAAATCCTAAACAATATATATACTATGAATAAACATATATATATATATATATATACACTTATAATATAATATAATATTTCAAAACTTTTTGATTTTTCTCAGGTCACTTAATTTTGACCCCCCTTGTATTTGGGGCGCAAAATATCGGTGGGGTATATATGTGATTGATACTATTTTCTGCATAAATAAAAAGACCGAAGGTGTGAATAGAAGAAAACATTTTTTTAAGAATCAGCTTGGGTAGTAAATAAGTACGAATAATCTGAAAATAAAATGAAAATAAAATCTAAAAATAAATTTTTTGAGATTTTTTTACTCATTTCGATAATTGTAATTTCGATATAATATAATGTAATTTCGATATAATGTAATTGGTTATTATTCTATAAAAGAAAAAATATACATCAATATTTGTTCCGTTTAAAGAGGGTATATACATTTGCGATATGTGCGCGCCCATATTTATCTGTGTACACTTTCATACACACATTCCGTAAATTATATTAACATATACATATATACACATTTATGGAGGCGCGTGGTCTAATGGTTAGAGTTGGAGGAAATGGACTCGTCAACGCGAGTTCAATTGAACTCGCGTTGACGAGTCCATTTCCTGGACGAAGCTGTTGGAATTTCACATGGGAAGTACCCTTGGGAAAGGTATGAATCCAATTCTCCCTCCAGCTATGGGTAAATAACAGGGCAGACTGGACTCTTTAACCATGGCTAGGTAACCAGTCTAGGAGAAGGAAAACTCTGAATTCAAACCTGTTAAACTCCGCTTAAGAAATTGACCTTGTGTCGCATCCTGCTCGTGCGGAGGGGTTGGTATATATATTATATATATATATATATATATATATATATATATATATAATATACAATAAACTCTTGCATGTGTCTCCATATGTACATACTAATACATATTCACATGCTTATCCCTAACCAATATATGCACTGTATATCTATATACATGCACATACATATCCATATGCAGGATCTCCCTGTGCGATATATATTATAAATATATAAGGAAGTTTGATATGTACGTGTCGAAACATAATTCCAAAAGGGGAAGTCACTCAGATTCGAAATTTTGCATAGACTTGATATTCTTCTAATTAAGAAACACGCCATATTTGGTTATTGATTTTTACTAATTAAGAGATATAATTAATTAATTAAGCCAAAATCACCGAATTTGCAGAATTGTCCGTATACCAGCTCCTGCTGATAATAAAATATTGTTCGCTGCCTGCTTTTTGTTACAGCTATATTAGCAGTGACGTTTAATTTTAGTGAATAAATTTTGCTGTCTAAGTCGTTCAGCTCGGAATTTATCGCCTATTTATGGTCCAATCCTTAAAATATGTATATGGTTGGAAAGAAAAGAAAATAATATTTCTGAATATGTATGTGTTTTTATCCATTGAATTATTTTTTACAGCGAATTAAAAAAAAGTTTTGCTTCGGACAGCTGAAAAGCATGATTTTTTTTCAGACTAAATTTTAACGAAAAATCAAATTCTTTTTTTCTCGCCTATTTACGGTTCCATCTTTAAAATATTTATATGGTTAGAAAGAAAAGAAAATAATCTTTCTAAATATGTAATTTGTATGTGTTTTTGTCCATTGAATTATTTTTGCAGCGAGTTAAAAAAAAAAAAATTTTCGGACAGCCTAGAAATCATAGTATGATTTTTTCATAATAAATTTTAACGTAAAATCAAATCCTATTTATCGCATATTTCTGTTCCTATCTTTAAAATATTCATTCGGTTAGAAAGAAAAGAAAATAACCTTTCTAAATATGGAATTAGTATGTGTTTTTATACATTGAATTATTTTTACAGCGAATTAAATAACAAATCAAACGAAAAGATTTAACGATTCAACTTATTTTTATTAATACTTTCATTTTAGAATAATCTACTGACCCAACATCAATATAACTAAAATCTTTTTTGTAAGAAACTATTCATGAAATAAACATCTATCTATCCACAGAGTTTCATGCCTGAGCTCTATTTTTGTTATTTAAAAATTAAAATTTACATAGTTATGTAGTATGTAAAGTCGATTTTCCGTCGTTCGTCAATGTAAACAAAAACTTTTTTTTAAAACTTTGAGACACACGAGTTCCAACGGACAAGTGGGTTAGAATTAGGCTCCTTCGGGAACTTCCGTATTCTAATGTTATTTTTCGTAAAATACGATTCTAATATATTATCTATGCGT